>JAUCMX010000030.1:9953746-10433746 GCA_033459395.1 Hemibagrus guttatus | reverse complement strand
CTGCACTACTGAAATAATTAAGAATAATTATTAATTAAATACAACTATTATTATAATAATTACACTAATTAGTGCTTCTCACATGAGAAATAGTCCCCAGGGTCCTAGCGAATTGCGGCTAAACAGAATCCTGGGTTCGCGTAGTTAGAGCTTTTTCACAAACCCTGTTCTTCTTGTTTGCATATTTGCGTATCCACGACCCTGATTGGATAAAACCTGTGTGTGACCCAGAAGCACAGAAGCGCTGTTGAGTTTCTGATTGGGTTTCTGTTGCTAAGCAACAAGCCTTAACATTCCAACAGCGCACGGTTTCACACCATAAAGTTTCGGCACCGCGGTGTGGGATTAACCAGTAAATTAAGAAAAGCAGGGTTCAGAACGACGAGAACGCGTAACACAATCCAAGACTGTAGACTTCCCTTCTGCACTTCTGCACCATTAAGTCCACTTGAACATTTCAGAGAGGATTCCTGCTATTCGATCAGAGGACATGACTACTTGTGTATTCGTTGTTGCCGGCTGTACGCTGCTCCTATGAGGCCCTCAAAATGAACCAGAATTAGCTTTTTTGTTCCTTCTTTAAACCTAGCTGAAGTTTTGTGTTTTAAACCAACATTTTGAGGTCGTGTTTGTTAAACGTGGTCTGAGCAAAAATATAAACCTGCAAATCACCTGTGAGTGTATCTCTGCGACCAATGGCGGGAAACGAGGGAAAAGCGTCTGAAAAGTGTGGATGTAACTGTGAAGGAGACGATGCTCCCATGTGCCACGGCGTCAGAGAGACCAGAGAGAAGCTGTGATGGACGACGAGGTTAACAGATTTGTAGTAAAATCGGCTGCTTTAAACTCACCGGGTAGTGTTTGATGATCATCTGGTTGAGCAGCGTTCCCACAGCGTAAAAACAGCCCACGTTCAACCCTGAAACCGTACGAACAAAATTTCTGATTGGTCAGAAGGCGTGGATTAGTTTTCCAGACCAGCAGCTCTGACAGTTCTGTATTAATGCGCTCGTTCTGATACGTTTCTATAGCAACAGGGATTCGTACGGAGGAGGCGTTGATATGGTAGAGTTTTTTATTAATGCTTTTTAAAAAAATAAAAATAAAAAAATCGCTAGCTAACGATATGCTAAAGATCGTTATTATCTCACACGCTTCCTCATGTCTCCTACTAGGGTAAAGAATTGGATTTAAAATAAAACAGATTTATTGATTTTTACATGAACTGATGACTGCAGCAGAAATTCGGGGACATCTCTGAAGTGTGTGCGTGTGCGTGTGCGTGTGTGTGTGTGTTTGTGTGTGTATGTTTGACCCAGGGTCACCGTGTTCTTTTCACTGTGTGTTTTATAATCCCTTTATTTCAGCTCTATTTTGACCTGATTACATATTTATTAACGGTTAGTGAGCGACCTGCGGCGAGTTTTCATCTTAATTCATTAATTATCTTTAATCATTCTTTTGTGGATAAACTAAAAATTTCCTGAAACATTTTAATTTGCTCATTGACAGAATATGTTGGTTTTTTTTGTTCAACATGAGCGGTCTCTGTCATCTGTTACAACTACTGTCAGAGCTGTTACTGTGTGTGTGTGTGTGTGTGTGTGTGTGTGTGTGCCATAAACCATAGCTACCATAGCTTTACCATAGCTAATGAGGAGTAGGATGAAGGGAGTGTTGCGAAGGAGCCGAAGGATTGAGGAAGAGTACGAATAACACTCTGTGGGGATCAGACGAGCTGCAGCCTGAGACTGAGACGGAGGAAGAGCGGGTCTCTCCTGAAACACTGGGGAGAGGGAGGGAGAGAGAGAGAGGGAGAGGGAGGGAGAGGGAGGGAGAGAGGGAGAATTAGGAATTGATGTCGGTTAAGATTGCATTATATAAGATCAGTGTTAAAAATGCTTTGTCCTTTTTTCAGTATAATAACAATCCAGGACTCTCTCTCTCTGTCTCTCACGCACGCACGCACACACACACACACACGCACGCACACACGCACACACGCGCACACGCGCACACGCGCACACACACACACACGCGCACACACACACACACGCGCACACACACACACGCGCACACACACACACGCGCGCACACACACACACGCGCACACACACACACGCGCACACACACACACGCGCGCACACACACACACGCGCACACACACACACGCGCACACGCACACACACACACACACACACACACACACACACACACACACACACACACACACACACACCCCTGCCTGAACAGAGCTCTAATATGAAGCCCACAGCACACAGTTTATTCTTTTTTCATTCAGTCAGTAAATGAATAAAGGGATGAAGGTTTTAGATAGTGATCAGTACACAGATAAAGGGATAAAGGTGGAATCGCTTTATGTGTGTTGGATCTTCAGAACAGTCTTTAATGAGATAATCTTCCACTTAATCAGGATATAAAGGCTGTGACATGTCCATGAGCTTAATCTCATAATCTGTGGTAAAGAACACTGTGTTACTTCTGCTGCGTGGAGGAATTTGGGGGTGGGGGTGGAGAGAGAGAGAGCGGGAGAGAGAGAGACAGAGAGAGAGAGAGAGAGAGAGAGAGAGAGAGAGACAGACAGACAGAGTGACAAGGACAGGGAGCTAGATAGACAACATAACAGACAAAAATACAGACTGAAGGAGAGACAAAGAAAAAGAAAGACAGACAAAATGAGAGGAAGGAGTGAGAAAGTGAGAGAGAGAAGGTTGGGAGGGGCAGACAGACAGGGGAGGGAGAGACAGACAGAGGGAGGGAGGAAGAGGCAGACAGACAGACAGACAGAGGGAAAGACAGAGAGACAGACAGAGGGAAAGACAGAGAGACAGACAGGCAGACACAAAGAGAGAGAGAGAGAGAGAGAGAGAGAGAGAGAGAGAGAGATGTCAGTATGATGAAGTGGTGAGGTGTTTCTCAGTGTTTCTCTCGGTCTCTCTGACAGTCAGATGTTACAGCACTGATCACATGACACTGTTTTTAAGAGCAGCTACAGGTTGAGTGACAGCAAAAATCTAACAGAAATGCAGAAGTGAACCAGTTCAACTGTGCGATTCATCAATCTGTGAGAAAAACAAAGCCTAGTTGCTGAGCTCAGGTTCAGGCTGTGGGATTAAACCCCGAAAACTCCGGTCTAGAATGAAGATGCTGTTTTAATTTTAAACCAAGTTCATGCTCAGCTTCAAAACTTAAGGAACAAGTAGAAAACTAAGTCTTACTAAACACAACACTCCACAGCTCTAGTTTTACTGTAAGCTCACTTCTGAAATCTTAAACATCTTTAAAAGAATGAAGAAAATACAGCGCTGAGAAATACAGAACTTGGTTGCTTTTATTAGGAAAAAGAAATAATTGTTTTGCTGGAGTCATAAAAATACAAGTGAGAAGATCTGACCTTTAGCTGACTGTATGAATGAACTTTTTAATGTTTTGAGTCTCAACTCAGCGACATCATCACACCTTCCTTACCGATGAGCACCAGGATGAAGAGGAACGTGGCCACACCCGCTGTGATGTAGAACATCACTTGAATGTGATTGGCCAGCTCGTCCATGTCCTCTACGTTTGGAACCAGGATTGGTGGAACCAAGAATCCAATGGCGATGCCAAGCTGTAAAGTGATAAGAAAAAATGAAAGAATTGTATATTATTACACAGTTGTATTTAAAAGTAGTCCCAGAATTTAATTATTTCACTAAGCCTGAATCGAGTAGTTTAGGATTCATTCTCCAGATCAGAAATCAGCTGATGATTGTTGATTATTCTAGAGAATAATAAATTATTTTTAAACAAGCATGAATTTCTCTAAGCAGCTTCTGAAAATTCAGCTACAAAGAAGGAAAATGCAATAAAAAGCACTTCCAGCTCACACAACGTCTACTACTGGAAGCATCATTATGACCTGCATGCAAAATCAAACTCCCACATGACAGCGAAGGTCCTACACGAGAAGTTAAATGTAACACAGGAGGTATGGCTCATGATCTGCATAGAAGAGTCATCAGAAACAAGCCAAACCTGAGAGCTCATCACAATCATCGATGTCCGGTGAACACAGAACAGCGTCTAGATCTGCCAAAGGTATTTCAAAAGCAAGCGCTGTGGATTAATGAAGAAAAAGAAAGCCTTTGGCCACAATCACCACGGAGACCAGGGAGTAGGTTTTGATGAGGTGCCTAGAGGTGGATCTGTGGGCTTGTGAGATGGTCAGTGGCATAGCGAGCGTGGAAGAATCAGTCTAATGATCAGGATCTCAAATCCACCATAAGCTACTTCCAAGACTGAACTAGAAACATTCTGCAAGGGTCAGGGGACAAAACTTCCTTAAACAAAAGACAGAAACCCTCCTAAACTTCCTGGGGTGGTCAAGCATGCACACTGGGGTGTTATAAGTGCTGCATTTGACTTACCTCATAAATAGTAAAATGCAGATTGTTATGAGGTCATTTTCAACTTTGGTACATTCGCAGTGGTGGTGCAACCTACGTTTTTGTCTTTTGTTAGCAACACGCTAGTCAGCTAACTGTAATGAGGGAAGTGACCTGCAGAGTGAGTGTTAGAGAAGTAACAAGTGACCATTTCTGTATGTTGAGCTAAAGCTAAGAAGTGGTCACTGAGAAGGCTAACCCAGTAACATCATAGTGCATACGCTTTAGCAGCGTTAATGTCCCAATTTGAGAGCTTAGATTATTGGTGACAGTCAGTGGAATTTATTTAAAAAAGTAGAGAGTTTGTTTCTGGCCCTTCAGGAGCTCACAGTCATGCTGATGTCAGTGTGGTGAGGTGAAGCCCGTACTGGGTTTTGTGGGTTTGAAGAATCTGTTACTGATGGTGGTGTATTAACACTGTGAGAAATTATAATTCTGTGAGATTTGACTGTCAGAAGAAAAAATGCCTAACGAGCTATGAAAGAGGACTTTAACCCATCGTGACTTGTTTTCTTAACGAAGCTTAATGAGGCTTAAAGCTTGTGAAATGACCCGCTGCCCTCCACTACATTTAGCTCCTGAGAAACAGAACTTTTCTTATATTAAATACATTTCAGGAAAAAAACAAAAACATTACAGTTAACCTTCAATTAACTGGCATTATGCAAAGACCAAAGGAAATAAGGCTTCTCAGGTACTGAAACCTTCATCTGTACTGATATTGAAGCTGCTCAAGGCAACATCTTCCACCATTCCTCTTGTTTTGAAGACAAAGAACCCTACGCTAGCCGGTTTAGTGATACCTTTCTTCCAGATATGCTTGACTCTGAATACCTCCTCTAGGACAGGAAGCAGATTTTAGGTGGAATTTCCTACATATTTGGGAAGGCCCTGGCACTGGACAGTACCTTCAATCAACCCCTACACCCCCACTAAGCACATCATATTAGCTAATAACATCCTCTATCGTTTGGAGTATACAATAAAATGACACTGGTCAGATCCTGGCTTATGGCCCCAAACGTTCAGAAGCACCTCTGCATCTTTGTGTTCACGTGCAAGATGTTTGCCATGTCAAGCAAGATCTCAACATGCATCTGATGATCAGATCTGATCTGAAACCGATACCTGTTTTGCGTCTCATTCCCAGTGTAACAAACTTGACAGGAACATCACAGATGATGTACAGTGAGGGCGTCAGATTATTAGACAGATTGAACAATAATTAATCATTAAAATTTTTTTCAATTAACACACCTGATTTCCAAAAACCCCAATAGAACATGCGGTGGAAACCTCATTGGACCCGAACCACACTGAGGCGATGCGGGAAGGCATCCCGAGGATGAACACCTGAGCAATGGAGCATGTCACCTGACCTAGAAAAGTGACGGGGAAAAGGTCCGGCCTGGCGCTGGCCACTTTGATCCAGGTCCCGGCGCAGTTGAGGGCCGTGGCGGCGAGCGCCACCACACGGAGCCCCTTCTTGTCCAGCAGCCACGTAACGGGGAAGATGAGTGGAATGTAGGTGAGCATGTAGATCATGGACATCCAGTCTATGGTGAAGGAGTCGACATTGTAGAACTTCATGAAAATGTTGTTGATGATGCCGTACTGGATCCACTGATACGAGTTACAAAGTGAATAAGAGCTGAAGAGGAACACGATCAGCCATCTCCTCTTATACAAGTGGGTCTCCATCTGATCCCGAGACGCCACACTGGGCTCAGAGAAAACCTGCACTCGGCTTTCATTCTGTGCTTCGCTGTTGGAGAAACATTTCTCATTCGCCTCACTGTCTGAGTTTCTCGGCTCTCCCATGATGTCCAATCCAGCGTCAAATCCAACATACAGATCAGATCAGATTCTCTGAACCAGTCAATCAATCAAAACAGCTTTTTTAGAACCAATTAAATGTAGCGGAAATATTCTGTAACTAGTAAACCTGACTAGTCATAAACTTTAACTTGAATCAATTTTACTTAACTGACTAATTTAGGATTGGATTGTATGTGTATATTCGCGTTTATCTTTTTAAACAGATACAAACTATTTAATTTAACAGATAAAAAAACAAAATGTTTCTAATTAAAAGTACAAAGAGCCAGGATTTGATACAAACTGTTTAAAGTTGCCGGCGTCAATCGGAGCCGTCGAAAGTTTCTTCCGCAGGCGAAGTTTGACACCGGGTTTAAAAAAAAAAAATCAACTCGAGCACTTTAAGCCCCGCCTCTTGTACAGTGATTGGTCAATAGTTTTCCGTCTCCTGGGTCATTCATTTAAAAAGTCAGATTTGACGACAACAAAAAAACACTTTTATTTTGTCTTTTCAAAATTAAAGTCAATACACGTCAGCACGCGTCCTATTAAAATGTATTAAAAAATAACTGATTTTCATTATCATAATTAATTAGTCTATTTATTTATTTAGTGCTTATAACCTTTTTATAAAAATGTAATTAAAAATTAAGTTTTTACAGATTTTTTCTTTTCTGATTTATTTATTAGATTAAAACAAATCAAATAGTATCAAATTCACATCAATATTAATTGTAAGCATAATAAAATTATATAAACAACTATAACTGATATGTGTTTAAATATATTTATAATTCTATAATTCTATAATTTTATATATATAATTGTAATTCTCTGTTCTTATAAAATCAAACCTTATTTAATTTGAAATGTAAAAATATATTTTGTTTCTAAATTATGCGATTACTGTATCCTGTACTGTATACTCTTTCAGAAATGATACAATACATACAAAAATACTTCATATTGTATAAACAGAAATTACAATCAGTAACATCACTATAATAAAGTGTAATAAAACTGCATGGAGTGGGAATAATATTTAATTTTCTCATTGTTTTTTTTTTTCGTTGCTGTGCGTAAAAACTTTTTAAAATAAAAGCCCTAAAAAAAGGCATAACATTCTAACCTTATTGTCAAAACATACAGCAAAAGGTAAGATTCCGCAGATGATAAGATTATCTCAATTATGTCACACATTGAAAAACATATTAGGAGATCAGTCTATCTTAATTATTTACGATTAAAGAGATAATATACAAAATCAGACAAAACCTATAAATATAAGAACAGTGATATCGAAAATGTCATGAAAACAGCACCATCTTCTGGCCAAAGCTGTTAACTGCAGTTCTACTGAATTGAATCACAGCTGAGATAACGATTCAGTGTGTTAGTGAGTGGGATCATTCGACCAAGCTCACTTATTAGAATCGATTCTTTCGACTCTCAGTGGTTCGTTGCCTTTTCTAGGTCGAATATGCTGCATCAAAAATGAATCATTTTCATTTAAAAGAGTCGAATTAAAGATCTGACTCACTCGGCTTGTATTGTTCCAGCAAGAAATGACTAAACTCAGTGCTAGTTTTAGCTACTTTACTATTTAAACTCGGATGATGATTATGCGTTTAGTGTTATCCTGCTGGGTTTTTTTTAATATAGTTAAAGTGGGCTAGCAAACATCTATGCACTAGTTTTAGTCAACTATTTTTGCAAGTAATTGTGGGCTAGTGATTTGTTAGATATCTCTGTCTTTTTAAATGAAGCTAGTTACTTTATAGATAGATAGACAGACAGATAGATAGATAGATAGATAGATAGATAGATAGATAGATCTAGATCTATCAAATGAGGTTTAACTCATTCGAAGTGCTTGTCCTTAATGTTACACTCACAGACATAAATAATAAATCTCTACTATATCTTGCGCTGGCCACCGTATATAGACCCCCGGGGCCCTACGCCGATTTTCTTAAAGAGTTTGCACATTTACTCTCAGACCTAATGATTAATTATGACAAAGTGTTGATTGTAGGAGACTTTAACATTCATGTAGACGATTCCAACGATGCCTTAGGACTCGCATTTATGGATTTATTAAATTCTTTTGGGGTTAAACAAAACATTACTAGACCAACTCATCGTTTTAACCATACACTAGATTTAGTTATATCACATGGAACAGATGTCACTGATATAGCTGTTCTACCTCAAAGTGATGATATCACAGACCATCACCTCTTAGTGTACACTCTACCTGTAGAACATATTAGACATATCTCTCCTTGTTATCAATTCGGTAGAACTATTATCCCGACCACTAAAGACAGATTCACAAGTAATTTACCGGATCTGTCTCAACTTCTCAACAGACCCCTAAATGCAGATGACTTAGATGAATTAACTAACAGCATAGGCACTATTTTCACCAGCACACTAGATACTGTTGCCCCCGTCCGATTAAAAAGGGTCAGAGATAAAACATCTGCACCATGGTATAATAGTCACACTCACGCCCTCAAGAGAGCAACCCGTAACCTAGAGCGAAAATGGAGAAAAACTAAATTAGAAGTCTTTAGAATTGCGTATAAAGACAGTATGTCCAACTATAGACAGGCTCTAAAAGCTGCTAGGGCTGAGCATTTGAGCAAACTTATAGAAATAAACCAAAACAATCCCAGATTCTTATTTAGTACAGTGGCTAGATTGACAAAACATCAGATATCTGAAGAGAGTACTCCATCACAGCTTAATAGTGAGGACTTTATTAACTTTTTCACCGACAAAATCGATAGTATCAGGAATAAAATAATGGATGTTCAACCTTTGACAGCATCCGGTGAGCTAGTCCAACCTAAAGCTCCACATTTAAAGCTACAATGCTTTACAGGTATAGGGAAGGAAGAGCTGTATAAACTTCTCACCACGGCTAATTCAACAACATGTTTGTTAGATCCAATTCCAACTAGATTACTGAAAGAAGGGATACACACAGCTGGAGAGCCTCTCCTCAATATTATTAATTCCTCGTTATGTTTAGGTCACGTCCCTAAACCTTTCAAGCTAGCAGTTATTAAGCCTCTTCTTAAGAAACCTAAACTAGACCCTAATGACTTATTAAATTACAGACCAATTTCAAATCTTCTTTTTATATCTAAAATATTAGAAAAGGTTGTGTCTACTCAATTATGCTCCTTCTTACAGGAAAACAATATCCTTGAAGAATTTCAGTCAGGTTTCAGGCCCCATCATAGCACAGAAACTGCTCTAGTTAAGATCACAAATTACTTGTTTTTAGCTTCGGACCAAGGCTGCAGCTCAATATTAGTCTTACTTGATCTTAGTGCTGCATTCAACACTTTAGATCATAACATTCTCGTAGACCGCTTACAAAATTACATAGGTATTCAGGGACAGGCGTTAAAATGGTTCAGATCCTACCTGTCTGATCGATACCATTTTGTAGATTTAAATGGAGAAATGTCCAGTGTAATGCCAGTGGAATATGGGGTCCCACAAGGTTCAGTTTTAGGACCTCTGCTTTTCTCAATATACATGCTTCCCTTAGGCAACATCATTAGAAGGCATGGGATTAGTTTCCATTGTTACGCTGACGATACACAGTTATATATCTTATCAAAACCAGATGAAATATCTAAACTGTCTAGACTAACAGAGTGCGTTAAAGATATTAAAGACTGGATGGCTGATAATTTTCTATTACTAAATCCTGATAAGACGGAGATATTACTGATTGGTCTAAAAACCAGTACACAGAAGCTCTCACAATTCAACCTGTACTTAGAAGGATGTTCTATTACTACTAGCTCTACAGTGAAAGACCTGGGTGTAATATTAGACAGCAGTTTGTCCTTTGAAAAACATATTTCCGATATTACAAAAATAGCCTTCTTCCAACTCAGAAATATCGCCAAGCTTAGGAACATGTTATCTGTATCTGATGCAGAAAAGCTAGTTCACGCATTCATGACCTCCAGACTGGACTATTGTAATGCGTTATTTGGTGGTTGTCCTGCATCTTCAATAAACAAGCTACAGTTAGTCCAGAATGCAGCTGCCAGAGTCCTTACCAGGTCAAGAAAGTATGACCATATAACCCCAATATTATCATCCCTGCACTGGCTACCTGTTAAATTTAGAATTGATTATAAACTAGCCCTATTTACATACAAGACCCTAAATGGTTTAGCTCCCACGTATCTAGCCAGTCTTCTAACACGTTACAATCCATCACGCTCCTTAAGATCTCGAAACTCCGGACTTCTGGTAATTCCCAGAATATCAAAGTCTACAAAAGGGGGTAGAACTTGTTCGTATTTAGCTCCTAAACTTTGGAACAGTCTTCCTGACAGTGTTCGGGGCTCAGACACAGTCTCCCAGTTCAAACGTAGACTAAAGACATATCTCTTTAGCCAGGCATACACCTAATAAATCCCATAACTTTGTGCTCCAATACATCCGTTTAAATGCACATTATCATCTAGTGCCTCCTAATATTATGAATAGCAGCTACACTAATTCCTTTCCATTTGTTTCCCTTCTTCTACCCACCCCCGAGTCACACAGAGATTGTGCCAGCTCCGGTGGCATCCAGAGATGGACCAGCTCCAGCCGGGTTCTGCTTTCTGAGGACTGGAGTAATCAAAGCAGCACTGCCAACACTATGTGGACATTTTACACATAACACATGCTGTATCTGCATCACACAACTAATGCAGAAAGGACATTGTTCATATCACAGTCTCCGTGTGTCACCCAGATGAGGATGGGTTCCCTTTTGAGTCTGGTTCCTCTCAAGGTCTCTTCCTAATACCATCTGAGGGAGTTTTTCCTTGCCACAGTCGCCTGAGTCACCTCAGGCTCGCTCACTATGGAAAATTTTGTCTAACATCTAGGACTGTTTGTTTGTATGTTTATTGTTTCATATGTTCTGTAAAGCTGCTTTGAGACAATGCTCTTTGTTAAAAGCGCTATACAAATAAAATTGAATTGAATTGAATTGAATTGAATTGAATAGATATATTGCTGAATTTTATACAGACGAATGCTCTGTTTGAGATGTGAAATGTTGCACCACCCAGTGTTATATGTTTATGACACTATGTCTTTAGAGTAAAATGACTGGCAACTTGTAGCATCTGCATATTTGTACCCTAGTTGCTAACAGTTCTTCTGGAATTCATCCTGCACTGGTTTCTGAAAGGTTGAGCAATTATGAACAACTTCTCAGAGAACACAAGATGCTCCATTGTTCTTTTGTTGAAGTCATATCCTCACCTGGGTTCTCTTACCACTACTAAGTGGATGACACTAAACTCTCTCCTTACCTTCCTCAGACACTACGGTTTCTGCTTGGATCTCAGGAGCTCACGGATAATACAGCAGCTAAAATAAGCACTGAATGTGTCACCATGTTTCTTAGTGAATATATTTCTAAAGGTATTATTGACATTAAATTTTTACGAGATGTTGGTAACAATCAATGCAATCCACACATGCAAAGAAGTCATACCATAGATGTCCAGAAATTAAGTTATTTGTAATAAATGTGAAATGACACAGAGAAAAAGTATTAAACACATGAAGAAAGGGAGGTGCAAAAAATCATGGAAAGCCAAGACACCAGCTGAAATCAATCAGTAATTAGAAATCCTGCCCTGCAAATTAATATCAGCTGCTTCAGTCCCAGCTGATGGCCTATAAAAAGGTATCTCATTACCACGGTGTTACACAAAAAACATCTCATGATGGGTAAAAGCAAAGAGCTCTCTCAAGACCTTCACAACCTTATTATTGCAAAACATACTGATGGCACTGGATGTTCCAGTGAGCACTGTTGCTGCAATCCATAAGTAGAAAAAACATAATTTCACCATAAACCTCACAAGATTTCTGACAGAGGAGTGAAGATAATTATCAGAAGAGTTGTCTAAGAGCCAAGGACCACTTGTGGAGAGCTGCAGAAACACCTGGAATTCATTCATTGTCTACCGCTTATCCGATCTATACTCGGGTCATGGGGAGCCTGTGCCTATCTCAGGTGTCATCAGGCATCAGGCAGGATACCCCCTGGACGGAGTGCCAACCCATTGCAGGGCACACACACACACACACACTCTCATTCACTCACGCAATCACACACTATGGACAATTTAGAGATGCCAATCAACCTACAATGCATGTCTTTGGACCGGGGGAGGAAACCGGAGTACCTGGAGGAAACCCCCGAGGCATGGGGAGAACATGCAAACACCACACACACATAGCGGATGCGGGAATTGAACCCCCAACCCTGGATGTGTAAGGCAAATGTGCTAGCCACCAAGCCACCATGCACCCACACCTGGAATTAGCATGTACAATTTTTTCAAAGAAAACAATAAGTAATGCACTCAACCGCCATGGCCTGTATACATGCTCACCATGCAAGACTCCACTGCTGAAGAAAAAGCATGTTGAAGCTTGGTTAAAGTTTGCTGCACAATATTTGGATAAGCCTGTAAAATACTGGGAGAATATAGTCTGGTCAGATGAGACCAAAATTGAACTCTTTGGATGCCATAATACACACCATGTTTGGAGGAGAAATGGTGCTGCACATCACCCCAAAAACACCACACCAACAGTGAAGTTTAGAGGAGGGACCATCATGGTGTGGTGCTGTTCTTCTGGAAGAAATGGACATAGAGGTACAGAGGAATAAATACATACATAAGCATGTATGGCAGGAAGTGAAGGGACTGCAAGAGTCGCAGAGCAACCTCGCAGCATTGAGTCAGATAAGGCACAAAGTAAATGAGGATGACCTGGTCCGGGTAAAAAATGAACTAAGAGTGATGCGCTATGAACTGAACCAAAAATTGCACGAAGCCGGAGACACAATAAGACAATGACAGGAGCAGGAGAAAAGGGAAGACAAGAGAAGACCAAAGAAACAAATAGAACCATCGACTAGGACACTGAGATCTGGCACACAAAGACAAGGAGCAGAAGGAGGACTGGAAAAATGGCTCGAAGGAGAAGTGGAAGTGATGAGGGAGTGCCTCTCATACGGCGATAAGGGAGCAAGAAGTAAGCAAGAGAACGAGCAGCAGACGATGGCTCAATACTCAGTGATAACAAAAGGAAACAATGTGGACTTACGTTCCATGGTCATTTATGGACCTGGCAGAATTAATTGGCAGATTGCCAAGTGTCTGTCAAGGGGTTCAAAAATGGATCTCACATTTTGAAGAGCAGACAATGGGACAAGTACTAGCACTGGGAGATGTTAAGGCGATACTGTCCCAATCATTGGGAAAGGACAAGATGATGGAGATATTTTGGAATGCAAACATGGAAAGAGGGGCAGGGGGACAGAAATACGACCCAGGTTCCTTTGGGCCTTACCATAATCGCATCTGGCACTCTCTGTACTCCCCAAATTTCAGCATGTTTCCTGTGCTACTAGAGGGGACAACACACTGGACCATGTCTACACTAACATTGCTGAGGCATACAGGGCCATTTCTCTCCCCCACTTGGGTCAGTCTGATCACCTCTCTTTGTTCATGCTACCCAAATACACACCACTCATCAAACGTGTGAAACCATCAGTGAAGACAGTGAAGGTATGGCTGTAGAGGGGCATTTCCTCACTACAGCAACAGCTACAAGACACTGACTGGAACATGTTTGCCTCACAGGCCACCTCAGGTGCACAGACAAACATTACCACCTATACATCATCTGTACTGGACCATATCAACATGTGTATTGACAACATCACCACTGTCAAACACGTGAAACACTTTCCTAATCAGAAGCCATGGATGAACTCTGAGGTTCGCCTCTTGTTGAAAGCAAGAGATGCTGCTTTTAAATCCGGCGACACAGAGGACTACAGCAGAGCCAGGGCCAACCTGAAAAAAGGCATTAGGAAAGCCAAGCAGGCACATAAACTACACATCGTGGAGCACTTCCACAACAACTCCAACCCCAGACACATGTGGAAAGGCACCCAGACCATCACTGACCACAAACCTTCAATACAGTCTCTACCAACCAGCAATGCCTTCCTCCCAGATGAGCTCAACCACTTTTTTGCTCGCTTCGACAAAGGCGTCATACACCACACAAGAAATGCTGACCCCTCCATGGCTGTTCATCCAATATCACTCTCCACAACAGAGGTACACTCAGCACTAAGCAGAGTAGATCCAGGTAAGTCAGCTGGTCCTGATGGCATACCCAGACGTGTGCTCAGGGCTTGTGCTGACCAACTGGTGCAAGTCTTCACTGACATTGACATTGGCGCAAGTCATTCACTGACAGAGGGACCATTGAGAGCATCCTGAGCAGCTGCATCACTGCCTAGTTTGGGAATTGCACCGTGTCAGATTGCAAGACCCTGCAGCGGATAGTGAGGACAGCTGAGAAGATCATCGGAGTCTCTCTTCCCTCTATTATGGACATTTACTCCACACGCTGCATCCGCAAAGCCAACAACATTGTGGATGACCTCACACACCCCTCACACACACTCTTCACCCTCCTGCCATCTGGAAAGAGGTACCGTAGCATTCAGACCCACACAACCAGACTGTTGAACAGCTTCTTCCCTCAAGCAGTCAGGTGTCTCAACAGAGATCTGAACTAAACGGAGGAACATGGACACACACACACACATACACACACACACTCTGAACTGAGCTGCACTGATCAGAACTCACACACACATACACACATATGCATACACACACACACACACACACACACACACACACACACACACCTGATTGTTTACATGCACACGTAACTTTAATATTTATATTTGTATTTGTACCATAACTTGGAACACTATATCTGTGTTAAATACCTCTGCTACTGCTACTCTTGCACTCACTACACAACACCTTTTTTTTCAATTACTATAAAATACTGTTCTCTTTTTGCACACAGTCAGCGTTATGTGTCTTGCTTGTCTGCACTGTCTTGTCATTCCCTGCACTTATGTTGTATGTTTAGTTTAAAAATTCTGCACCTTAGTTTAGCAGGAGGAACGTTGTTTCATTTCACCATGTACTGCACAGCTATATTTGGTTGAAGTGACAATAAAGCTTCTTTGACTTTGACTTTTGACTTTGACATTTTCAATCTGTCACTGGCCCAGGCCACTGTTTCCACATGTCTGAAGACTACAACCATTATTCCAGTGCCCAAGCATT
Organism: Hemibagrus guttatus; assembly: GCA_033459395.1. Taxonomy (NCBI): domain Eukaryota; kingdom Metazoa; phylum Chordata; class Actinopteri; order Siluriformes; family Bagridae; genus Hemibagrus; species Hemibagrus guttatus. The sequence goes on along the minus strand of JAUCMX010000030.1, from coordinate 10,418,253 downwards.
CTTCTGCAGAGTGTCTGAACGATTTCTGCCCTGTTGCACTCACCCCCATTGTTATGAAGTGCTTTGAGAAGCTGGTCCTAAGTCACCTCATAGCAAGTCTCCCACCTACACTGGACCCACACCAGTTTGCCTACCGTCCGAATAGATCAACAGAGGAAGCCATTTCCACTGCGATTCATCTAGCTCTCACCCACCTGGAGAATAACAACACATACATTCGGATGTTGTTCATTGACTTCAGCTCTGCTTTTAATACAGTTGTCTCTAGTAAACTGACCGCTAAGCTCAGTGACCTAGGTATCTGCACATTCATATGCAATTGGATTATAGATTTCCTAACAAATAGACCTCAGTCTGTAAGTTTGGGTAATCACTTATCCTCAACCCTCATCCTGAACACCAGTGTCCCACAAGGCTGTGTGCTTAGCCCACTGCTCTACTCCCTGTTCACCTATGACTGTGTTCCGCGGCATAACTCCAACATCTTCATTAAATATGAGGATGATACCACAGTTGTTGGTTGAATCAGCAACAACGATGAATCGGCCTACAGGGAGGAGATCCAGAGCCTGTCAACATGGTGTTCCATGAACAACCTCACCGGATGCCACCAAGGCCAAAGAGCTCATTCTGGACATCCAGAAATCCAACAGCAGTAGACACTGCCCTATCTACATCAACAGGTCTGAAGTAGAGCATGTCTCCAGCTTTAAGATCCTGGGCATCCACATCTCTGAGGATCTGTCTTGGTATCTGAACACCTCAACTCTGGTTAGGATGGCACAACAGCGTCTTTACTTCCTGAGAAGAAAAAGTTCACCTATCCCCCAAGATCCTGACCAACTTTTACCACTGCATAATTGAGAGTATCTTGACGAGCTCCATCACAGTGTGGTATGGCAGCTCCACAGTGTGTGAAAGGAAATCACTGCAAAGGGTGGTGAAAACTGACCAACGCATCATCAGTACTCAACTACCTACCATTGAGTCTCTTCACCACAGTAGATGTCTGCTCAGAGCACACAAAATTATCAAGGACTCCTCCCACCCTAGTCACAAACTGTTCAACCTCCTTCCATCCAGGAGGAGATACAGGACAATCCGCACCAGAACCAGCAGATTCAGGGCCAGTTTTTTCCCCAAAACCATAAACCTTTTGAACTCTACACTACACCACTAGGACACTCATGTCTCACTACACTTCACCACCTTGCAGTTCTGCTTCACCCTGTACATTTTGCTACATCATCTCTGTATAATATAATAATTATAATGTACATATTGTTAATTCATAGATCACACCTAGTTTTTATCCATCTATCTATCTATCTATCTATCTATCTATCTATCTATCTATCTATATATATATATATATATATATATATATATATATATACTATCTGTATATACACTGTGTGATGGCGTGAGTGAATGAGAGTGTGTGTGTGCCCTGCGATGGGTTGGCACTCCGTCCAGGGTGTACCCTGCCTTGATGCCCAATGACGCCTGAGATAGGCACAGGCTCCCCGTGACCCGAGTGTAGATCGGATTGTTACGGCCGGTGGTGTCCGGCTGGATATAACAGACCCAACGCGAAGCTTAACGTGAAAATGGGGTTTTATTAAACATAAAGCACGAGACAAAAACATCAAACAGAAAACCGCGACACTCATCGGCCAACACACAAACGAGGACTAGCAACTAAAGCAGACAAGGACAGGACTATAAATAGGAAACATAATCATTGAAACATTAGGTGCAGGTGAAACATTAATTAAGATACAATAGGACAGGGCAGGGCTTAACTAACACATGGCCGAGGTAAACAAAAACAGACATAACATGACAACCCCTACTGAGAGCCCCCTAGTGGTCCAACCTCAGCCCTGCTACCCGTAACTCGGATAAGCGGTAGATAATGAATGAATGAATGTATATACACTGTATATTTGTCCCTTTTACTGTTGTACATATAATGTACATAATGCACACATTTTTGCACAATTATATAATTACGCAACACTTTATCTGCTCTAAATACAACTTGCATATACTTCCTCTATGCACATACTGATTGTCTTATTTATTGATGTACATATTTACACTTTTATCTGCACTTGTTCATTTGCAGATTCTTTGTCCAGGGTTTGGGTTGTTGGAGCCCCCGCCCATGACTGCTATCCAAAACACATTGCACCGGACCCTTATGCTCCTTCCTGCGGGTGGTGGGCCTACGGAAAGGTGGGCCTACGTCTTTTCTTCAGGCTGTGCCCGGCCGAGTCCCGCAGGCAAAGACTCGGCCACCAGGCGCTTGCCTGCGTGCCCCAACCCCAGGCCTGGCTCCAGAGTGGGGCCCCAGTGACACCAGTCCGGGCGACGTAACGGTCCTTGATTTTATTTCCATAAAGGTCTTGAACCGCTCTTTGTCTGACCTAGAACCCGTTTGCCTTGGGAGACCCTACCAGGAGCACTAGGCCCCTGACAACATGGCTCCTAGGTTCATTCGGGTACTCAAACCCCTCCACCACAATGAGGTGGCGGTTAGGGGGGTCTTCAACTCCCACCTCTAGGAGAGTTTCAACCAGATCCCGAGGGAGGTTGGGGACATTGAGTCTGAGTGGACCATGTTCTCCTCCTCCATTGTTGACGCAGCCATTCAGAGCTGTGGCCGTAAGGTCTCTGGTGCCGGTCGTGGCGGCAATCCCCGAACACAGTGGTGGACACTGGAAGTAAGGGATGCCGTCAAGCTGAGGAAGGGAGTCCTATCGAGCCTGGTTGGCTCGGGGGACTCCGGAGGCAGCTGAGGCATACTGGCAGGCCAAGCGAGCTGCAGCCCGGGTGGTCTTGGAAGCAAAAACTCGGGTCTGGGAGGAGTTCAGCGAGGCCATGGAGAAGGACTATCGGACGGCCTCGGGGAAATTCTGGCAGACTGTTTGGCGCCTCGGAAGGGGTAAGCAGCTCTCTGCCAACACTGTTTACAGTGGAGGTGGAGAGTTGCTGGGCTCGACTGTGGATATTGTCAGATGGTGGAAGGAATACTTCGAGGATCTCCTCAACCCCACTGACACGCCTTCCATAGAGGAACCAGAGGCCGAAGACTCAGAGGTAGATTCATTCATCACCCAAGCTGAGGTCACTGAGGTAGTTCAGCCGCTCCTTGGTGGCAAGGCACCAGGGGTGGATTCGCCCTGAGTACCTTAAGTCTCTGGATGTTGTGGGGCTAGCATAGCATGTAACATAGCATGGCATGTAACATAGCATGCCGGTCAGGGACAGTGCCTCTGGACTGGGCAACTGGAGTGGTGGTCCCTCTTTTTAAGAAGGGGGACTGGAGGGTGTGTTCCAACTACAGGGGGATCACACTCCTCAGCCTCCCAGGGAAAGTCTATTCCAGAGTACTGGAGAGGAGAGTCCAACCATTAGTTGAACCTCGGATACAGGAGGAGCAATGCGGTTTTCAACCTAGTCGTGGAACACTGGACCAGCTCTATACCCTCCACAGGGTGCTCGAGGGTTCGTGGGAGTTTGCCCAACCAGTCCACATGTGTTTTGTGGACTTGGAGAAGGCTTTCAACCATGTCCCTCGTGGCATTCTGTAGGAGGTGCTCTGGGAGTATGGGGTCTGTGGCTCTCTGTTAAGGGCTGTTCAGTCTCTGTATAACTGGAGCAGGAGCTTGGTTCGCATTGCCAGCTGTAAGTCAGATCTGTTCCCAACTGCATGTTGGACTCCGACAGGGCTGTCCTTTGTCACCGTTTCTGTTCATTGTTTTTATGGGCCGGAGGGAGTCCGGTTTGGGGACCACAGGTTTTCATCACTGATTTTTGCAGATGATGTTGTCCTGTTGGCTCCTTCAAGCCTGGGCTTACAGCATGCACTGGGGCATTTTGCAGCTGAGTGTGAAGCGGCTGGGATGAGGGTCAGCACCTCCAAATCGGAGGCCATGGTTCTTGACCGGAAAAAGGTGGCTTGCACCCTCCAGGTTGGAGGGGCGGTCCTTTCTCAAGTGGAGGAGTTTAAGTATCTCAGGGTCTTATTCACGAGTGAGGGAAGGATGGATCGTGAGATTGACAGAAGGATCAGTGCAGCGGCAGCAGTAATGCATCTGTTTTGGTCTGTTGTGGTGAAGAAGGAGCTGAGCCAGAAGGCGAAGCTCTCGATTTACCAGTCAATCTATGTTCCTACTCTCACCTATGGTCATGAGCTCTGGGTCATGACCGAAAGGGTAAGATCCCGGATACAAGTGGCCAAAATGAGCTTCCTCCATAGGGTGGCCGGGTGCTCCCTTAAAGATAGTGTAAGGAGCTCTGTCAACCGGGAGGAGCTCGGAGTAGAGCCGCTGCTCCTCCACATCGAAAGGGGGCAGTTAGGGTGGCTCGGGCATCTGTTTCGGATGCCTCCGGGACGTCTCCCTGGAGAGGTGTTCTGGGCATGCCCCACCGGGAAGAGGCCCCGGGGAAGACCCAGGACATGCTGGAGAGACTGTCTCTCGGCTGGCCTGGGAACGCCTCAGAGTCCCTCCGGAAGATCTGGAGGAAGTGTCTGGGGAGAGGGAGGTCTGGGCATCCCTGCTTAGACTGCTGCCCCCGCGACCCGGCTCCGGATAAGCGGAAGACAATGAATGAATGAATGTTCATTTGCACAATTTCTGATATTTGCACTTGTGGTAGATGCTAAACCACATTTCATTGCTATGTACCTGTACTTGCAATGACAAAGTTCTATCTATCTATCTATCTATCTATCTATCTATCTATCTATCTATCTATCTATCTATCTATGGGGTTCATATCCAACACGGGCGGATCCAGGAACAGTGGAAAAGATCAAAATGTAAGAGCACAAAAGTGTAGCAGAGTTTGTGTTGAAGCTGCAGAAGGCCTGGAGAGAAGAAATGGGAGGAGCATGGGATGAAACAGCAAGTCGGACCCTGTTCCGAATGATGGTGAAGAAGGCCCTTCCAATGGAGGTCCAAGACCAATTGGATACAGTGGCGGAACTGAGCAGAATGGCCTGGCCCACTTTTGAGGCTTATATAATACATTATGTGGAACTGCACAGACAAAGGGAGAGAAAAGCAAAGAAGGTGGCTGACAGTCTGGTTATGCAACTCTACAAGGCCCAGCTGAGTCAGTTGGCCTGCAACAAACAAGAAAATATGGAAAGGATGAAAGAAGAGAAAAGTATAGCAAAACAGGCAGCAGTGCTGGTGGCACAACCAACAGCGCCCCCTGAGGCTCAGCCTGCACTTCCGATGCCACAGCCAGCAGCCATGACACAAGCCACGCCAATGGTCCCACCACAAAAGATACAACCGGTGTACTATGCTCCACCACCACTGGTAATGTACCTCCCGTTGCAGCAGTACCCACCCCAAAATCGAGGATGGGGGCAGGGACGAGGACGTGGTCAGGGAAGAGGAGTATTTCAGTATCCTATGAGAGGAAGAGTCATCTAAAACGAGATTTTCAAGGCCCAAGTCACCTAAAACGAGATTGCCCATATGCCTATCAACAAGGGGGGCCAGTAGCACCCACAAGGGGCAACCCCCAACAAAGTCAAGGATGGCAAGATCCAGGAAATTGGAAGGGGTCCTGGATGGGACCAATGGTCCTAAGGACCAGTATACTTGCGAGTAGGCCCAATAGGGCTACCACTGGGAAGCATGTGAAGAGGCCCAGAGAAGCCAGAGGGGGAGCTGGTGCAGTGTACCACCTCTCTGCACCCCACTCAAGAACCTACTATCTCAGTAGTAGTGGGGAAGCAAATTTGCTCACCATTTTTAATGGACACAGGTGCAACATTCACAAGTATAGGCGAAGAAGGTTCAAAGCTCCCCCTCTCCAGTAAAGCAGTAAAAACGATAGGCTTCTCAGGGAAAACACAGACTTTATGATTTACTGAGCCTCGAGAGCTAAATAAAGGAGTGACAGTGCAAGCATCACTGTTCTCCCCAGAAACTCCAGCAAATCTACTTGGAAGAGATGTGCTCTGCAAGTTGGGAGCTAAAATACATTGCGGAAAAAAAGCAGTGTGGGTGGAGCTCCCAGAACTGTTGATTCAACAAAATGTCATGATGGAGATGAAACTGGAACGTTGTGTAATGGAAAAGGTGTATTGGCTGGAACTGAACGATACCCAGGGTGGAATAAGGGACTTATATGCACAATTGAAACCCTGGCTTATCAACATGCGGCCTGATTGTCATGAAAGCAGAGAACCATGGCACTGCACAATGATGTACGATGAAGTGTGGGACCCCATAGTGGGACCTCAGGGAGTAGCTGCAACAGTTTAACTGCTGAAGCAATTTGAACAGTGGTACCAGATCCCAGATGCTGCTACTCATGTCTCGATGCTGATTGGGCAAAATTTGGAATCAAAAAAGTTAGGGCCAAAGGTGAAGGAAGCAAGTCAGATAAAACAGTGGACACAGGTAGGACAGGGAGTCAGTGCATCGCTAGATAGGAAGTTTCTCAAAATAAGGCAGGAAGAAATAGATGAAGTAAAGCCACAGACTGTATTAATAAATAGGGCTGAGAAAGTGAGGATAGAAAAGAGTAAAATGAAGCAACTGCCCCAATGGGCAGAAGAGTGGAAGCTCACAGAGGAAGAAAGGGGGGACGCATTGGCGCAAGTACCAGACCAGTTATGGACAAAACGTCAGACAGATGTACGGTTGGTAAGGTCAGCAGGTTTAGTTAAGATACAACTTAAGCCAGGAGCACAATTCCCATATCAGAAGCAGTATCCCCTGTCAAAAGAGGCAATAGCGGGGATAGGGTCAAAGATTGAGGGACTGGTAGAAGTAGGAGTTTTGGTCCTAACAAAGTGTCAGTGCAACACTCACTAGTAAAATACTTTAGTTTTGCATTCTTTTTCTACAAACATACTTATTAGAAATCTTCTTCTTCTTTCGGCTTCTCCCTTCAGGGGTCGCCACAGCGAATCATCTCTCTCCACCTATCCCTATCTTCTGCATCCTCAACACTTGCACCCACTAGCTTCATATCCTCATTAATTCCATCCATATACCTCCTCTTTGGCCTTCCTCTTTGCCTCCTGCCTGGCAGCTCCATGTCCAACATTCTCCTACCAATATACTCACTCTCCCTCCTCTGAACATGTCCAAACCATCTTAATCTGGCCTCCCTAACTTTGTCCCCCAAACGTCCAACATGAGCTGTCCCTCTGATGTACTCGTTCCTAATCCTGTCCAATCTTGTCACTCCCAAAGAGAACCTCAACATCTTCAGCTCTGCTACCTCTAGCTCTGACTCCTGTCTCTTCCTCAGTGACACTGTCTCTAAACCATACAGCATGGCCGGTCTCACCACTGTCCTATACACCTTCCCCTTGATTCTCGCTGATATTTTCTGATCACACAGAACTCCTGACACCTTTCTCCACCCATTCCAACCTGCCTGCACTCGCTTCTTTACCTCTTTCCCACACTCTCCATTACTCTGGACTGTTGACCCCAAGTACTTCAACTCCTGTACCTTCTTCACCTCTTCACCCTGTAACCTTACTGTTCCACTTCCCTCCCTTTCATTCACACACATGTACTCAGTCTTACTACGACTGACTTTCATTCCTCTTCTCTCCAGCGCAAACCTCCACCTCTACAGGTTTTCCTCCACCTGCTCCCTGCTCTCACTACAGATCACAATGTCATCTGCAAACATCATTGTCCAAGGAGACTCCTGTCTGACCTCCTCTGACAACTGGTCCATCACTATAGCAAACAGGAAGGGGCTCAGAGCTGATCCCTGATGCAGTCCCACCTCCACTTTGAACTCCTCTCTCTGACCTACAGCACACCTCACCCCTGTCCTGCTCCTCTCATACATGTCCTGCACCACTCTGACATACTTCTCTGCTACTCCTGACTTCCTCATACAGTACCACAGCTCTTCTCTTGGCACCCTGTCATACGCTTTCTCCAAGTCTACAAACACACAGTGCAACTCCCTCTGACCATCCCTATACTTCTCCATCAAAATTCTCAGAGCAAAAATTGCATCTGTTGTGCTCTTTCTGGGCATGAAGCCATACTGCTGCTCACAAATTTCCACTACCTTCCTTAACCTAGCTTCCACTACTCTTTCCCATAGCTTCATTGTATGGCTCATCAACTTTATCCCCCTATAGTTGCTGCAACTCTGCATGTCACCCTTATTCTTAAAGATCGGCACTAACACACTTCTTCTCCATTCCTCAGGCATCCTCTCACTCTCTAAAACCCTGTTGAACAAACTAGCTAAAAATTCCACTGCTGCCTCTCCCAGACACTTCCAGACCTCCACCAGGATGTCATCAGGACCAACTGCCTTCCCACTTTTCATCCTCTTCAAAGCCTTCCTGACTTCATCCTTTCTAATCTTATCTACTTTCTGTTCCACAGAGTTCACCCCTTCTACTCTTTTTTCCCTCTCATTTTCCTCATTCATCAGCTCCTCAAAGTACTCCTTCCATCTCCTCTGTACACTCTCCTCACTTGTGAGCACCCTTCCATCTCTATCCTGAATAACTCTAACTTGCTGCACATCCTTCCCATCTCGATCCCTCTGCCTAGCTAACCTGTACAATTCCTTCTCTCCTTCTCTAGTGTCTAACCTAGTGTACAACTCGTCATATGCCTTCTGCTTGGCCTTAGACACCTCCCTCTTCACTCTGCGCTGTAACTCCTTGTATTCCTGTCTATTCTCTTCAGTCCTGTCCATGTCCCACTTCTTCTTGGCTAACCTCTTCCTCTGGATACTATCCTGAACTTCCTCATTCCACCACCAAGTCTCCTTATCTTCTTTCCTCCTTCCAGATGACACACCCAGCACCTTTCTCCCTGTCTCCCTGATCACTTCTGCTGTAGTTTCCCAGTCATCTGGAAGCACTACCTGACCACCCAGAGCCTGCCTCAACTTCTGTCTAAATTCCTCCCAACATTCCTCCTTTTTCAGCTTCCACCACTTGGTTTTCTTCTCTATCTCTCTCTTTGACCTCTTCGTCTTACAGACCATCAAAGTCATCCTACACACCACCATCCTATGCTGTCTGGCTACACTCTCTCCCACTACCACTTTATAGTCACTAATCTCTTTCAGATTGCCTCTTCTACATAGGATATAGTCTACCTGTGTTCTCCTACCTCCACTCTTGTAAGTCACTCTATGCTCCTCCCTCTTCTGAAAATAAGTGTTAACCACACCCATGTCCATCCTCTTAGCAAAGTCCACTACCATCTGTCCTTCTAGGTTCCTGTCCTTAACTCCAAACTTGCCCATCACCTCCTCATCACCTGCGTTCCCCTCACCAACATGTCCATTAAAATCCGCTCCTATCACCACTCTCTCACCCGTGGGAACACTCTCCATCACCTCATCTAATTCGCTCCAGAATCTTTCTTTCTCCTCTAACTCACAACCTACCTGTGGGGCATAACCACTAACAACATTCAACATCACCCCTTCAATCTCTAACTTCAGACTCATCACCCTGTCTGACACTCTCTTCACCTCCAGGACATTCCTCACAAACTCCTTCTTCAGGACCACACCTACCCCATTTCTCTTACTATCTACACCATAATAAAACAGCTTGAATCCTGCTCCTATACTACGAGCCTTGCTACCCTTCCACCTGGTCTCCTGTACACACAGTATATCCACCTTCCTTCTCTCCATCTCCATCAGCCAGCTCTCTACCTTTCCCTGTCATAGTACCAACATTCAGAGTTCCTATTCTCAGTCCTACACTCTTACCTTTCCTCTTCTCTCTCTGTCTGCGCACTCTCCTCCCTCCTCTACTTCTTCGACCAACAGTAGCCCAATTTCCACCGGCGCCCTGTAGGTCAACGGCACTGATGGCGGTCGTTGTTAACCCGGGCCTCGACCGATCCGGTATGAAATTCTTACTGACGATTCTCATGGTTAAATTTGGCAATGTTTTACGCTGGATGCCCTTCCTGATGCAACCCTCTCTATTTATCCGGGCTTGGGACCGGCACAGAAGTCACTGGACTGTGACCCCCATGGCTAGATTAAACATACTTACTTAGAAATATTCTCCACAATAACGTCCAGCTGGTAGGGACTCCCCAACTTTGATGTGAATCATGAATACTGAACATTCAATAGAATATTTCCTATCTTTGTTCTAAAACTTTGATATTTGTTTCATTTGAGGTTTAAATAAAAACAAAAACCTTTTGATAAAAGAAGATTTTCAACATGGTCTCAGACTTTTGGACCTTATTGAATGTTAGTGTTCTTTAACATGCATATATACATTCCAAAACACTTTCATGAGAGAACATTGATTAATGCAGATTCTGTCTGAAATATTTGCAAAGTTACAATTAATTTAATGCATCTCCTGAACCACGGGTAAAACAAAGCATAAATAACCGGATTAATGGTTGAATTAAGATAAAGCACAATAATGACTTTCAGAAATGTTTCTACATGTATTTCAATAGCATCACCTAATACACTGTAAATGAAATATGGAAGTAAAAACCAGAAACACAGACACTAAAATGCTGAGGACTTTAGCTGCTTTTCTCTCAGATTTCATGGAGTGTGAGGTGATTTTCTCAGTTTTAGTCTGTGCGTGATTATTCATAGCTCTCTGATAGCAGTGGCATGTTTCTTAGCAATTATAAATACTCGAGTATAGAATATTATTATGAAAGTGGGAATATTAATGTAATTACAAGATCAATTAAAGAGCAAAACACATTCAGAAAAAGATAACACTCCAGGACACAATACAGAACTCGTAAAGCTTTCATTGATATAACAGATTGATATGTTATGGTCAGAGAAGCAGACCAGCTGGAAAAAACCACAATGCTCATTGTCTGCTTAGAGATTATGTTTGTGTAGAGAAAGAGGTTTGAAAGAGCCAAATACCGATCTACAGCAATCAGAGCGATGTTATAGATGGATAAGCTTGTTAGAACACACAAAATCATCAAAAGACTGATGCAATACCCCTTATCAAATATCCAGCAGGACTCGATTGTCCAGATGAACACCGGCAACATTACTAAAACTGCAATGAAGAAATCCGACATAGCCAGAGAGAGCACCAGCGTAATCTAATCGCAGTTATTAAACTAATCGCAGTTATTAATCTAATCACAGTTATACCTGAAAAATGCCAAATAATTAAAGAAAAACAATTTCTAAAATTTGGGCTTCTCAACATTAGATCCCTTGTCACCGAAAGCACTTATTGTTAATGAAATGATCTCAGATTATAGTTTTGATACACTCTGCCTTACTGAAACCTGGCTTAGGACAAATGAATTCATTAGTCTGAATGAGTCTACTCCGTCAGGTTTTTGCTATAAGCATGAGCCCCGTCTGACTGGTCGTGGAGGTGGTGTTGCAACTATTTATAACAACTCTCTTACCGTTACTCAGAAAACAGGAACCAGCTTTAACTCATTCGAAGTGCTTGTCCTTAATGTTACACTCACAGACATAAATAAAAAATCCCTACTATATCTTGTGCTGGCCACTGTATATATAGACCCCCAGGGCCCTACGCTGATTTTCTTAAAGAATTTGCACATTTACTCTCAGACCTACTGATTAATTTTGACAAGGTGTTGATTGTAGGAGGCTTTAACATTCATGTAGATGATTCCAATGATGCCTTAGGACTCGCATTTATGGATTTATTAAATTCTTTTGGGGTTAAACAAAACATTACTAGACCAACTCATCGTTTTAATCATACGCTAGATTTAATTATATCACATGGAACAGATGTCACTGATATAGATATTTTACCTCAAAATGATATCACAGACCATCACCTCTTAGTGTACACTCTACCTGTAGAACATATTAGACATGTCTCTCCACGTTATCGATTCGGTAGAACTATTATTCCGACCACTAAAGACAAATTCACAAGTAATCTACCGGATCTGTCTCAACTTCTCACCAGACCCCTAAATGCAGACGACCTAGATGAATTAACTAACAGCATAGGCACTATTTTCTCCAGCACATTAGACACTGTTGCCCCCATCCGATTAAAAAAGGTCAGAGATAAAACACCTGCACCATGGTACAATAGTCATACTCACGCCCTCAAGAGAGCAACCCTTAACCTCGAGTGAAAATGGAGAAAAGAAGAAGTTTTCAGAATTGCGTATAAAGACAGTATGTCCAGCTATAGACAGGCCCTAAAAGCTGCTAGGGCTGAGCATTTGAGCAAACTGATAGAAATAAATCAAAACAATCCCAGATTCTTATTTAGTACTGTGGCTAGACTAACAAAACTTCAGATATCTGAAGAGAATACTCCATCACAGTTTAGTAATGAGGACTTTATGAACTTCTTCACTGACAAAATCGATAGTATCAGGAATAAAATAATTGACGTTCAACATTTGACAGCATCCGGTGATCTAGTCCAACCTAAAGCTCCACATTTAAAGCTACAATGCTTTACAAGTATAGGGAAGGAAGAGCTGTGTAAACTTATCACCACGGCTAATTCAACAACATGTTTGTTAGATCCAATTCCAACTAGATTATTGAAAGAAGTGATACACACAGTTGGAGAGCCTCTCCTCAACATTATTAATTCCTCGTTATATTTAGGTCACGTCCCTAAACCTTTCAAGTTAGAAGTTATTAAGCCTCTTCTTAAGAAACCTAAACTAGACCCTAATGACTTATCAAATTACAGACCGATTTCAAACCTTCCTTTTATATCTAAAATATTAGAAAAGGTTGTGTCTACTCAATTATGCTCCTTCTTACAGGAAAACTTCAGGGAAAAAAAAAAAAGAATTTCAGTCAGGTTTCAACATTTATCAATGTGTGGGGCAAACAGCATTCCACTTTTGTCAACAAATCTGTTCCCTTTCGAGGGAACTCGACAATGCGTCATGGCTGACACTTTGGAAATGCTTCTTTGCTTCTTTCGTGTTTGAAGCTTTATGTGAAATCATGCTAATTTCTCATGATCTGAACAAAATTATTAATTTCCCGACCCAAATGGAATTATTGTTGTCTTTATTGGACTCAGTGGCGTTCGTGTATTTGAGTTTCACATGCTGTCGCTAAGCTCATTCCGCATTCGCTTGCCTATATTTCCAACCAAGCACTTACACCACATGGGTTAAGTCCTGCGTCTGTCATGGCAGTGAGCCAGGTTCGATCATGTTTTCACTGCTTCATAAATCCCTTTTGATCATCCACTCAGCTGACTCTAAAATCTCGCTTTGCGATTTCTCCTGAACTAGATGAGGATATAATGTTGTCTGCATCAGACTATGAGGAGCATGATGAAGACAACAAGTTGCAAGCAGCAGATGAATTGCCACAACATTTTGTGGTGCTTGAAAACTCCTGGATCACATGTGCTGTTAGCTTAGATTGGCCTGGTGAAAGGCTAGTGTTGTCTGTTCTGAGCTTGACACTTGCTGCCTAACTTCAAGCTGCCTTTCACCTTCATGCAGGCATCTGCCATTTTCCCCAGACCTCCACACTGAGGTGTTGAGGCTGTGGAATAATCCTTATTTTTCCTGTTTTTTCTCCTCAGCCTCTGCTGACTATTCAGCCATTGTGGACCTTGATGAACATGGGTCTGCAGCAATGCCTACATTTTTCTTTTAGCTACCCATACTCTGGGTTGGTCATCTCTGCCAGGTGGGCCAAAAAGGAATCCTAAATCTAGAGGGCTAGGGTTTTCAAGGATTCCCCTTTACGGCCATCTCCACTGCTGCCTACTTCACCACCTCCGGTGCGTTGTGATTCAGCCATGACTACCCTGCTCCTTATGTGTTACCACCTTCTGTGTTAGCCCCTGCCAGCTTGCTATTTCAGGGCACTAGGCGAGGTGAGAACAGCGAGAGGATAAAACCTCACTCAGACCACCTGGCAGTGTGGAAGCTTCTTCTGGGTGTGTCACAGTGTGTTCTGTGGAAAAAAGCTACAAAATCCAGTTTGCCTTCTATCCTCCTTCTTTCAGGGTGTGCTTCCCACTGTGGTTGGCAGAGACCAAACCTTGTTCCTCCAGGAGGAACTTCTCTTACATCTGAGAAAAGGGCCATAGAGAGTATTCCCCTCCCAGGTCAAGCCTCTGGCTTTACAGCCAGCATTTCTTAGTTCCCAAGAAGGATGGGGGCTATGCCCAGTTTTAGACCCATGTGTTCAAATTGAATGCTGAAAAACACAATTTTGAGTTGTTAGCATTCAAGGTCACTTAATCCTGAAGGTGTGTTTATCATCTTGCCAAAGCACAGGGGACTCCCCTGGTTTGCTTTTGGGGTGATGTGTACCAATCCGACAAGCATTGCTGGACATCAGTCATAATTGGATAATGATAATTCACCAATCAACTACCTCAGGAAATCACCAAAACACAGTGGATGTCTGCTGAAGCTCACCTAGCAGAGAGAGCGCAGCGCTGTTGCCATGAACTTAAACAAAGACGGGCTAAGCAAGGCAGTGTTAGAGCGAGGCTAAAGCTAAACCCTGCTCCGAAGCACCTTTCTTGCAAATTTACGATCTCTAGTGAATAAAATGGATGAACTGTGACTTTGGATAACAATGCAAATACGGATCAAGGAATGTAATGTCATAATTTTTACGGAAACATGGCTTAACAACAACATTCCCAGCAGATCCATTGAGCTAGAGGGACACAGTGTTTTCTGTGCAGACACAGAAGGGTGACGGTCTGTGCATTTATGTTAACAAGTCATGGTGCACAGACTTAACTGTAATTGAAAGTCATTGCTCAGCTCATCTGGAAAATGTGATGATTAAGTTGAAAATTGTGGAGACTATGTTGAACTTTTGCCACTGGTGTAATCGGCATTGGCAGGATCTAGTTCACTGCCCTGTTAGTACAGTGCTGCTGACATGCCCCTTTGAGGGCCTATCACTCACTACATTGTGGTATACTTGTCGGCCATTGCTGCAAGTCATGTGCCTGTTTTCTGGTCGCTCACCATCTGTGCATTGCGAGGCGGGTGAAGCTTTCCTGCAGACTGCGTCCCAATTGGGACCTCTCACTGATCCTGCCCCCCTTTGGCTCCACCTGCTTAATCCTTCCTGACTGTTGAAGGCTTTGTCACATTTTACAATGAGAAGACTAAAAAAATCTGTCAGATCTTCACTTCGGACATGACTATGTCTACATTACACAGCCAGGATTCCCCTACTCCTTCATTGTCAAATTTTTCAAATGTAGCAGCAGAAGAGGTTCTACAAATCATCCAGTCTTGCTATCCTATCACCTGCCCACTAGATCCAATCCCTTCCACTATGCTCAAGACCATCTCACATGACCTCCTGCCCTTCATCACCAGAATCATCAATGGATTTGTAGCATCTGGTCATGTACAAAATACCTTCAATTGAGCAAGGATTATTCCTGTCCTGAAGAAACCTGCTCTGGATTCCTCAGACATCAGCAACTACAGACCAGTATTATTTCTCTCTTTTCTTTCTAAAATTCTTAAATGCATTTTTCATAATCAACTGTCTGTCCGTCTCTCACAGAACAACCTCCAAGATCCCAACCAGCCTGGCTTCAAAGTAGCACATTCCACAGAGACTGACCTTTTGGCCATAAGATACATGCTGCTACAATGCTGATACATCAGCCAAGCTTTATTTGTCCTCATCCTCCTCAACCTATTTGTGGCATTTCACACAGTCAACCACACAACTCTCTTGTCTACCCTCAGGAGACGTCCTTGGAAGATGTCCAAGTCTTTTGGAACTTGTCCTACACTTGTTTCTGTATGGTCCAGCAATTATGAACAATTTCTCAGAGAACTTAAGATCATTGATGTTCCATAACACATGGACTTTTCAGGAATTTGAATTAAAAGATTTTTGGCTTCTATTTGGCCCTAAATGCAGAAGAAGGAGAAACCACAACATTAAATCTCATCTGGATTTAATAATGCTGGATGATGTACTCCTTTCATATTTATATTCAAGCACATTTGTTGAATGGATTTGTTGGAGTCTAGATTAGGTAGTTATCAGAGACTCTGAAAATGAGTGGATCAGCTCACAGCTTTTTGTGGAATGGAAATGCTTGCAGCTGGTTACCAGATGATAACTGCAGGCCACATGTCCTCCTGTTGGATGGCCATTACAGCCACATCTTTAACCAGGAGGTCCTTGAA
Organism: Hemibagrus guttatus; assembly: GCA_033459395.1. Taxonomy (NCBI): domain Eukaryota; kingdom Metazoa; phylum Chordata; class Actinopteri; order Siluriformes; family Bagridae; genus Hemibagrus; species Hemibagrus guttatus. The sequence goes on along the minus strand of JAUCMX010000030.1, from coordinate 10,402,081 downwards.
CTCATGAAGAAAATCAATGTACACTAATGAGTTATACTCTTTTAGACTAATCTTTGTTTAAGAGTCTGAAGCACCATTGGATATGGCAGCAGCTTCTTTCCTGAGCAAGAATCCCAGGAGGAAAGAAGCCACAAAGCATGGGAGAAGATAGTCATTGAAGGAAATGTTCAATCAAGTTTGAGTGTTTTCACATAATTGTTTCAGTGCCACACAGATGTGTTCTTTTAACATGGCCACAATGCGCTGTAATACCCTCATTCCATTATTAACCTCAAATACAGAGGATCAGGTGGAAACGTGAGATAGAATAGAATAGAATAGAATAGAATAGAATAGAATAGAATAGAATAGAATAGAACCGATTAGAGTAGAATAACTTTACTAATCCCCAGAGGGAAATTAAGATGGTTAAATGTTCATTAATGGTCCAGAGTAATGGAGAGTGTGGGAAAGGTCCAGAGTAATGGAGAGTGTTGGAAAGAGGTAAAGAAGCGAGTGCAGGCAGGTTGGAATGGGTGGAGAAAGGTGTTGGGAGTTCTGTGTGATAGAAAAATATCAGCGATAATCAAGGGGAAGGTGTACAGGACAGTGGTGAGAGCGGCCATGCTGTATGGTTTAGAGAAAGTGTCACTGAGGAAGAGACAGGAGTCAGAGCTAGAGGTAGCAGAGCTGAAGATATTGAGGTTCTCTTTGGGAGTGACAAGATTGGACAGGATTAGGAACGAGTACATCAGAGGGACAGCTCATGCTGGATGTTTGGGGGACAAAGTTAGGGAGGCCAGATTAAGATGGTTTGGACATGTTCAGAGGAGGGAGAGTGAGTATATTGGTAGGAGAATGTTGGACATGGAGCTGCCAGGCAGGAGGCAAAGACGAGGCCAAAGAGGAGGTATATGGATGGAATAAATGAGGATATGATGCTAGTGGGTGCAAGTGTTGAGGATGCAGAAGATAGGCATAGGTGGAAAGAGATGATTCGCTGTGGCAATCCCTGAAGAGAAAAGCCGAAAGAAGAAGAAGAAGAAGAAGAAGAAGAAGAAGAAGAAGAAGAAGAAATAATGTTCATTAATGGCTCCATTATTAATGGCTCCATAACATCTGGTCATGTACCAGTTACTTAAAGAAACATGCTCTGGATACTGAAAACATCAGCTACAACAGAAATGTATCACTTCTCTCCTTTATTTCTAAATCCCTTTACAATTAGCAGCCTGTCTTACAGAACAACCTCCAAGTTCCAAACCAGCCTTGCTGGTGGGTCCAGATCTTGCTGGACAGTTCCTAGAGACTTGCTGATCTCACCTTTGGTCGCTGCAAACACCCTTGAGGTAACCATGGATAATCAGTTGTCATTTTACTCTTACAGTGCTAATCTGTCATAATCATTGATTTTTTCAACTGAAAATTAACTTTTTGCATGCAGCAAGTAAAATATATGTTTTGTAAGGATTTAAGAAAATTGGAGTAGTTTTGGTCATGAATACATTTGGTTTGGGAATATCCAGGGATTCAACAGGAGGAGTCAAAATCTGTTGGCTGTGAGTGCATTCTGCATAGCAGTGGATGCTAAGGGCATTGTCTGCTAATGATCTAGACAATAGGATTCAGATATACATAGAAAGGGAGGGACCTTGAACTTAGAGGGACACTGTGTATAACAGGAGCAGGAGATCTGTAGATCTGAGGTCAATAGTGAAAATGCTTCCATTTTACATTCTTTTCTAGAAAAATATTTATTGAAAATTCTATTATCCAGATTAATGTCCAGCTGGTATAGACCTAAAGTTTTCTCAAGTTTTTGTAAAGCTTCTCCATGGTATATCAAATCCATTGGAGCATTGTCTGAAGACATGAATCATGAATACTGAACATTCAAGAGATATTTCCTATTTTTGTTCTAAAACTTTGATTAATGTCAGGTTGAAATAAAAACAAAAACCTCCCAGATTTTCAATATTTTCTCAGACTTTTAAACCCCACTGAATTTCTTTTACATATATTTATACATACATATAGTCCAGACTACATTCATGAAAGAACGTTGATTAATGCAGAGTCTGTCTGAAATATTTGTTTCATTTGAGGTTTAAATAAAAACAAAAACCTTTTGATAAGATTTTCAACATGGTCTCAGACTTTTGGACCTTATTGAATGTTAGTGTTCTTTAGCATGCATATATACATTCCAAAACACTTTTATGAGAGAACATTGATTAATGCAGATTCTGTCTGAAATATTTGCAAAGTTATAATAAATTTAATGCACCTCCTAAACCATGGGTAAAACAGAGCATAAATAACCGGATTAATGGTTGAATTAAGATAAAGCACAATAAAGACTTTCAAAAAAGTTTCTGCCTGAAGTTCAATAACATTCCCTAATAAACTGTAAATAAAATATGGAAGTAAACACACCAGAAACACAGTCACTAAAATGCCGAGGACTTTAGCTGCTTTTCTCTCAGATTTCATGAAGTGTGAGGTGATTTTCTCTGTTTTAGGCCGTGTGTGATTATTAAGCTCTCTGATAGCAGTGGCATGTTTCTTAGCAATCACAAAAACCTGAGTATACAATATGATTATGACAGAAAGTGGAAAAATAAATGAAACCACAAGATCAATTACAGACCAAACCTCATCCAGAAAAAGATAACACTCTCCAGGACACATTACAGAACTCGAGAAGCTTCCGTTGAAATAACAGAGTGATATGTTATACATCAGAAAAACAGACCAGTTGGAAAAAACCACAATGCTCATTGTATGCTTAGAGATTATGTTTGTGTAGAGAAAGGGGTTTGAGAGAGCCAGATACCGATCTACAGCAATCAGAGCGATATTATAAATAGATAAGCTTGTTAGAACATAAGCAAACATCAAAAAACTGATGCAATACCCCTTATCAAATATCCAACATGACTCGATGGACCAGATAAACACAGGCGGCATTACAAAAGCTCCAATGAAGAAATCTGACACAGCCAGAGAGAGCACCAGCATGTTGGTTGGTGTGTGAAGCTGCTTGAAGTGAAGAACAGAGATGATGACGAGCAGATTTCCACACACTGTTAGCAGAACCACAGCAGCTGAACACACATACAGTAAGATATAAACTGCAGGAGATACAGATCTCTCTGGACAGGAGAAATGCTCACAGCGATCAGACTGATTAAACTCTGTCAGGTTCATGAATACAGCATTTCTAAAAGAAAATGTTTGTATAATAAATCAGAATCAAATTACTTATGGCTCAAGAAGCTCTGGTGCTTTTATAGTTAAGGAATTAGTCATACCTTCATAATATGAGTGACAGTATGATAGACATGATGTCATGGCTCGCTGTATACCCCCTATAGTGCTTAACCTGACTAAAATATTACCTTGAATACCGGCAGATTTAGCACTGATTTTCAGTCAGTGATCTAGCTATGGCCTTTTTCAGGATTCCTCAATAATTCCACAATATTGATTTGCCTTTAACCTTCTGTGGGAAGTGATGGACCACCAGGCTATGTAAAATCACCCATCATCTTTTAACAAGCATTAACTAGAGAGTTTGCGTGTTTCTACATCAAACATGGAAGGGTATTGATCAGTTATGTTGATGATCTCTGATCATTCACTAAATTACCAGTAATGAAGATACTCTGCATCTACTCTGTTATCCATCAGATTAATGGCCACAAGGTGGCACTAAATATATTGCCCTTAGTTTCTCAGGTGTTGAAATACTTTGGCCAAATTCTTTCTGCTGTGGTAAGTGTTTAGGCCTATATCAAATTGCAGCAATTTTTTCATTTTCAGGATCCAAGATTACGCAACAAATGACTCTCATAAGCATGGCTGGCTAATGCTACATGTGGATAGCTGAATATGCTAAAATTATACAACCCCCGTCAGGTTTAGCTCATGGACTATTCTGTCAGAGCCAATATCAGTCAGCTCTGGCACACTACAAGGGAGCATACGCTCTCCTATTCTACCATCTTGCTCACTCCCATTAACTGCCAGAGCAAGGACACTTACTTTATAGGACACATTCTTTATAGCTTAATTCATACTTTATCTTTTTATTTTAATGTCACATGCACATTAGTCATATTTATAATTAAAATTAGGTCACACTGATGTTTATGCAAATAGATTTACAAGATTAGATGTGTCTGTCCATGGGAATGCTGTGCAGTTCATTAGTATTGAAAAACAAATAGAATAAGTTAATCTTTTAGCATTTCAGCATTCCTGTTTACTTGACAGAATTGATGTAGAATCAGGGACAAGTGGAATAGGAGGCATCATCATGAAATATAAAAAAACTAATAATTATAACATAAAAAACACTTGTTCAGTGGGCTGTGCTATACATTTGATTTCTGTATGATTCCAATTATTTTTTTCATTTTTCTAGTGAAAAACGCTGACTTTATGCATTTCCTGTTCATATACAGGGGAGAAACATGAGATGCAGCAGTGAGACGCCTCACCTTACTTCAGGCTGTGCAATTCCTCACACACTGGGTTGATGCATGCAATTGGCACGTGCCTGTGGCTGTTTCTCTGTATGTGGACAATATAATTTTTGCAGACACTTATTATACACGCAGACTTTCCACAGCAATATGTGAGCGACATATTTAGTCTTGCTGATTGGACATGAAGCTGCAGTGAAAAGGCACAAGGTGAGGCAGACAGTACCGTCTGAAGGGGGCAGATGTGAGCTCAAAAGATGCCTGTTGCTGCTGTTCTTCTACACAGAGGCTCTAGGCTCCAATAAGTTGTTGATATCAGAAAGTCAAGAGCATTGCAGTGTTCCATTTATTTCTCTATTTTTGTTCCAACTGACAAACAAAATGCAAGATTATGCTGTATATCTAAGCCTACAAATTTCTCTAAACCGGACTTTTAGCCAAAACAGGAAGTGATAAATAACGGAAGATCAACAGCAGAGCTAAAAGGTTTGCTCCAAACTAAGGAACAAAATATAACTCGCTCTTTTCAAACGGCGTGGCTTAAATAAACATTACTTTTTTTTTTAAAAATCATATTAATTTGATGCTACTGTCAAGTCATGGAAGATAAACTAATGAAATGAAGAGCGTTCAGTAAATGAATGTAGCATTAACCATGCAGCAAAGAATACAGAGGAATAGGTCTAGGCTGTTGAAATATAAATGTTATTACAAGATCAATTACAATCCAAACTTCATTTAGAATGCAAAAACACTCTAAAGGACATGTTACAGAAATTGGATTCCATTGAACTATAATCGCCAAATAGCGATCAACTGCAATCAGAGCGATATTTTAGATTGATAAACTTAAGAAGAAACCACTTATTAACAAAAAAACATTATATATAGATAAGGTTGCAAGAAACCAATAATCAACTACAAACATATTCAGAAATCTCTACCAAAATCCAGCATGACTCGATTGTCCAGATTAACATTGACGGCATTAAAAAAAGCTAACAAAGAAATCCGACTGTTACAAAGACGGACGGAGGCACAGATGCGCTCAGAATGGAGCTTTATTGACACAACCAGGGGAGAGGAAAGAGGGCGGAGAGCGGTGAGCGCGCGCGGGTGAAACTGCAGGTAAGCGGGGAGGCTGGAGGTGATCTGAGGCGGGATGGATAGCAGGAACGGGAAGCGCAAGCGTGGCAGAGCGTGGGAGAAACTCCGGGGTATGATCTGGAGGCACGACGTGGCTAGATGCGGCAGGAAGCTTCTAGAAGCTGTGAACAGAGTACAAGAGTTAAGCATGCACATAACGTGTGTTTAACGAGATCGGACGGGTGTGACGTGCTCAGGTGGTGATATATATAGTGCCGTGAGAGTGGAGTGTAATCGTGCTCAGGTGTAGCTAATTAAAACTCTGGAGAGGGCGTGCGTTGTGCGCGTGTGCGTGGCGAGCCTGGCGTGTCTGTAACACCAACACAGCCAGAGAGAGCACCAGCATGTTGGTTGGTGTGTGAAGCTGCTTGAAGTGAAGAACAGAGATGATGACGAGCAGATTTCCACACACTGTTAGCAGAACCACAGCAGCTGAACACATGTACAGCAAGATATAAACTGCAGGAGACACAGATCTCTCTGGACAGGAGAAATGCTCACAGCGACCAGACTGGTTAGACTCTGTCAAGTTCCTCGATACAGCATTTGTAACAGAAAATGAAAAAAGTCCTAATCAAAGGAGTTATGGCTCAGAAGCTCTGGTGATTTTCTCTTGTTCTGCTAATGAGAGCCATAGTAAGAATGTTTAAAGTGTATTAAATAACTTTAATGTGTTATTTCGTGTGATAAATAATGTCTAAATGCAATGTAAGGCAGTGATATCATGGAAATGAATGTAGATTATTGTGTTTCGAGCACTTTACTATGACTGGTACATACTGCAGGTATGCGGTATGTTTGCTGTGTTCTATGTTGAAAAATGTTTGAAACTTGTTTAGAATCAATTTTATACGAGTTTGTTATAAAAAGATAAGTCAGGTCTGTCTGCAAAAATGACATCATATTTGGATATTTTTTATACAATTTATTTGCATTTTTATTCGATGCATTAATTTTGATACATATGTTTTACACATTAGTAATTGAATGCTTATTCATTTGTGTATAATTTCGGATATTTGACATTCCCCATCTAATTGCTCACTGAGATCAGTTTGTGTATTCTTCTGTTGTCTTTTTGTCGTAACTATTTCTTTCAGTACATTAACATCTGTAGAAATACTTTGCCCATATTCTTTGCTCTATGGTAGGTCGTGACAGCAGATCCAACACCCACACGCAACCAAGATATGCTCCTCACATGACTTTTGCCCAAGTGTTGAAAAGACCCAGGTGTTGAAAAAGCAGGGCAGCAGAAGCACACACGACAAGCAGCCAACAAGTGCAGTGGTAGCTCTCCACCCACCAGCATAAGCTTGAGGACTATACAAGGGTGCAGCAAACGGGTGAGCAAAGTTTTCTGCAAACCCCTGCTGACTCATGCTTCTGTCTTCTCTGCAGAAGCCGACAAAAGCGGTGAGGACTTAGCTCCCCAGACATGCTCTACTCCACAAAGCTCCCTGGGTTCTGCCTCATCGCTTCTCAGTCCCACTCAGAGGCCCTTTTACTAGGAAACCCATGATGGCAGCACAGCTCACTGCCACTCCTCACTCTCTCACAATACACTTTCCCACTATTGCTAAAATAAAGGAACACTTCTGTCGGAGAAATTTTAAGGTTAATTTTATGCTTACATTTAACATAACAATACTCTGCTTAAAATAGTATATTCTTACAGTCTTCTTCTTCTTCTTTCGGCTTCTCCCTTCAGGGGTCGCCACAGCGAATCATCTCTCTCCACCTATCCCTATCTTCTGCATCCTCAACACTTGCACCCACTAGCTTCATATCCTCATTAATTCCATCCATATACCTCCTCTTTGGCCTTCCTCTTTGCCTCCTGCCTGGCAGCCCCATGTCCAACATTCTCCTACCAATATACTCACTGTCCCTCCTCTGAACATGTCCAAACCATCTTAATCTGGCCTCCCTAACTTTGTCCCCCAAACGTCCAACATGAGCTGTCCCTCTGATGTACTCGTTCCTAATCCTGTCCAACCTTGTCACTCCCAAAGAGAACCTCAACATCTTAAAATAGTATATTCTTACAGTATTCAAGTATATTAATCTTACAGTATTCAAGTATAACCTGAGAGCAGGCTTTGAGAGGCAAAGTTATGATAATCGAGCATAATCATAAGTATTAATGCACTAGTATAATAGCATATCACGTGATTACGTAATCTTCATAAACACCAGGCTTAGCTTAAAATAAAATAACAAAGGCATAAAAATAATAAAACGATAATGCTTAAAGGCTTAAAGCCTAGACAGTGTTATCTGTAACATAAAACAATAAGTGCAGACACATATAATACAGAGAATGTGGAAGCTTGCATAGTGTCTGGCAAAAACAAAATAAGAAAAAGTGCAACTAACTCAAAAATAATCATCTAATAATACATCAGTGGCTTGAAGACAGACTTACACAGGCTGACATAGACTTGTGACAAAAGGTATCAACTGGGAGGTCAAGATGATCTGTAAGATCTGTAGGGTCAGCGTGAAGGTCTAAAGTCAAACAAAGCTGACAGTAATGTCAGGGAAATTTAATGGTAAAATTAATGGTACATGCCTATATTAAAATAGCAATATGTAGGGGAAATTCATGCTTATCTTCAAAATGGTAATAATTCATGTAGCAGTAGTATCCATTATCCTATCATCTATCTAACGGCTAAGCTTATGACAATCAGTATAGTATCAGTATAGTATAACCTCTGATAGTATGTATATGCAGTAATAATAAAATTATACAAATGGGATATACGAACAGTAACCACGCTGAGATTGTGAAAACATTAGTGAAAACCGTTGAAGCTTACAGCTTAGAGTTGCGGTTTGGTCGGTCAGACTATCCAATGGGATCATTGGATTGGCTGACCGGCCAATTGAGCTAGTGGAAAATTAGATGAGTAAGGTGAATATCATGTGGTTGTTTGACCTTAAAACGCAGGTTATTTAATCTTAAAATGCAGGTCCTGACACGCTTAAAAGCTGAGAGGGAAAAGAATAAAAACTAAACAGGAGGAAACAAAACTAGACAGTACGATTGGAAATAACTTGCTTTGTACCGTGCTATGAATAAAATTGCTGAGGAGCAGGGAGTAATGCTGACTTTGCAATGTGCAAAACTTGCAAACGTCTAGAACATAGTGTTCAATGTCAATACTATGTCAGAAGTCACAAGGAGGTGAGGAGAACATCATGTTCGAAGAATCAAAATAAGGAAAAAAAAAGAAAGACCAAAGGAAAGAGGTTGAGACATTCTGAGGAGCTGAAGAGATAGCCATAAAAGGTCACAGATATGTCTGTATGCAAATTGGGTAAGGAGGGGCTCAATTGAAGGGGATGAAATGTTAAAATAGAATTGGATGTATAAATGGTAAGGAATTCTTCAAAGGACTTCAGACCAGCTGCTCTCTTCAGTAATGTACATCTGACAGGTGTGTCTTGCTGAATAAATTTGTTCGTCCCCATCGGCTGACTGACCGCTCGTTATTTTGGCTAAGTTTGGTAGTTTGATTTTGATAAGTTTACTGAGTCAATTGATAATGGGAAGTTAAGGGGAAATTGATACAACTCAACATTCATCCTGCGATATGTCCACTCAGAGGGGGCTCTGAGTTCCGACACTTCTTTTCCTTGCCTTATCCTCCTGAGTGCCTGTGTCCACTTTGCCACAGTACTGATTAGCTACAGTGGTGGCCATGAGCACAGCAGGCTCTCTCCTTGAGTATGTATAGAATATGCAGGGGAAGATCGACCGGGTAATCATCTAGACACACATGAAAACTGCACAAAGGGACCAGAAAATGGTCTCCAAATGACAAGCTCAGCCTCAGGAATTCTAGTCAGGTTATCAGGTACATTCTCCTGCCTCCTGTAAACTAATGGGGCCCGAAAGAGTACTCAAGAGAGTGGGCCCAGTGTGCTACTGCCTACAATAGCCCAAGTGCACAGACACCCAGTTATATCACATCTACCTACTGAATAATGGGACAAGCCAGTAGTGTTTTCCTTTCCTACTCTCCCAACAAATACCATGGAGCATCCCATGATCCATCAAAGAGAGGAGCTTGCTCCCATGGAGAACCCAGATCTGGTTGAGCAATTCACCATTGTCTTTTCATCCACCCCTAGGCTGATGCATCTGGTCCACCACATGATCAAACTCTACCAGGGGTTGTGTTAAAACAGTGGCCCTACTGGGTCCCAAAGGCCTGCCATCAGGTTACTGAGGAAGAAGTCAATCGAATCGGGAAGTGGTTTAAATGGGGTTCAGTGGTTAAGGTAATGGATTACTGATCCAAAGATTGTGAATTCAAGTTCGAGTTAAAGGGCTGTAGTGCTATAAATGTAAATGAATGCTTTGAGATGGGATAATTGAGGAGTCTGCCAGCCACTGTCATTGTGCCAAATCTGGCCTCTCGTTCCTGTGTGGACGACCTGGTGGAGTGCTTTATATCCATACTCAACCTCATAAAGGAAGGCCAAAAACCAAAAGCGGCCTTCTAGAGGCCACCAGCTGTACCAGGTTCTCCAGCAACTTTACAGTGTACAGTACAACTTTACTGGTCCTCAGCTGTGTACGTCCTCAGGGATGTCATCAAAGGCTAACAGTCAACCAACGCAAATGTCATCTGATGACTGACTGATGCATTGGCTGGAGCCTTCTAAATCTTCAGAAGAAAGCAGTGACTTTCTAGGGTTGGCTGGGTATTATAGAGACCTCAACCTTCTGAGATCCTAACAAAAAAGGCCATTTGGACTGGTTACAATGGACCAAAAAGATGCATTAGGTATTACAGGAACCCAAGCAAGTGCTCACTAGCTCTGCTGTCATGTGGAAATCTGACTTTGATCTTGTTTTCAAAAAGAACATTTATCTGAGAATGTTGTTTTGTGGATTACAGCTCAGCATTCAATACCATCATACCCATTAAGCTTGACATGAAACTCTGTACTCCCTATACTCCTATGTATATCCACATACCCAATCCAATGACATCATCAAATTTGCTGATGACACAACAGTAGTAGGCCTGATCACTGACAATGATGAGACAGCCTGCAGAGAAGAGGTGGACACACTGACGGAACTGAGGAACTGGTTAATAGTATAAAGTTCCTTGATATACACATCACCGAAGACCTTGGCATACATATCACCTCACACTGACTGTTCACAGAGATGTGTGGTGAAGATGGCTCACCAGCACCTCTTCTTCTTCACGTGCCTGGGGAAGTTTGGTACAACTTGGAGAACATTGGAGAGCATCCTGACTGGTTGCATTACCTCCTGATACAGCAACAGCACTATTCTTAATTGCAGAGCATTGGATAGTGGAAGAACGTCCAGTGATGATCGCAGTAATAGTGATGATGAATGGCTGCCAGAAAAGGAGGGTTAAGTGCATGCTAGTGATAGTGACAGTGTATCTGAGGATGCTGCAGATGTGTTGGCTGACAAGGGCAAATCTTGGAATGTCTAGAAAGCCAAAGAGGGCCTATTTGATTGAGACTTACTCCCTTTTTAGGAGAGTGGATGTTGAAAGAACAGAACCAATAGATTTCTCTATCTATTATTCCTTGGAGATGCAATAGATCATGTAGTGCACAACACAAACTTGTATGCACTTCATAAAGAAAAACTAGTACCAATACCTAAGAAAGCTACTCCATCTAGTACCAATACCTAAGAAAGCCACTCCATCTGACCTCAGAGACAACAGACTTGTTACTCACATGTCATGAATGTGTTAGAAATATTTGTAGCCCACTTGGTGCCACAGGTGAAAGCTGCACTGGACCTGTTCCAGTTTGCTTACCAGCATCATGTGAGTGTCAATGTTGCTGTCATCTATCTGCTACAGTGTGCTCATTCCTACCTAGATGACAGTGGTGGTTCCTTGAGAATCATGTTTTTTCCCCAGTACATTCAACAGCATCTAACCATTCCTTCTGAGTATGAAACTACTTAGAATAGGTGTCAACTCCCCCAGCATCTCCTGGATTGCTATCTACCTGTCAGATTGGTCCTAGTTTGTGCGATTGGGGGCCCCCTGTCTGACAAAGTGCTCAGTAACAGAGGAGCACCTCAGCAGATTGTCCTGTCTCCATTTTTGTTCACTCAGTCCACCTCAGACTTTCAATACAACTCTGAATCATGCCACTGTATAACTTTGTGGACTGGTGCACTAGGAACCTGCTCCAAATGTTAGGAAAACCAAGGAAATGTTGGAATTGTTAATAACCACAAGTATTTGGGTGTACAGTTAAATGACAGACTAGACTGGAGGACCAGCACTGATGCTGTATACAAGAAAAGAATAAGCAGACTATTTTCTGAGAAAGCTCAGATCTTCAATGTTTGTAGCAAGGTGATGGAGATCTTCAGTTTGCCATGGTAAGTGCCAATTACTTGTTGTGGTCTGTTGGGGAGGCAGCATCAGTGCTAGGGATGCCAGCATGATTAACAAGCCAATTCACATTCCTGGATCTATCATTAAACACAAACCTTTAGATATTTGTACACAAACGTTTAGACATTTAAGTCAGTGAGGAACTGGAGGTCACTGATCAAACTGCTCTCAATCATGGGCAATCCATCTCACCCACTCAAGTCAAGTAAAGGCTTTCCTCAGCCTTTGTAGGAAGTAGAGATTCTGCTGGCCTTTCTTGTTAATGGTGCTGGTGTTCAGTGATCACCAGATAAACAGCAAGGAATTTGATGCTCTCAATGATCTCCATGGAGGATCCATCGATATTCAGTGGAAAATAGTTGCTCTGTGCTCAGTCAGCATACATCTCTTTAATTTTGTCAATGTTCAGAGACAGGTTGTTGGCACTATACCAAGCTATTAGCTGTTGCACCTCCTCTCTGTGGACATCCGGGTTGTGGCAGGCGATGCAGCATCTGCCCAGCTGAAAATATGCCAAATGTGCTCCATTACCTCTGGGAGATGCAACTCTCCAGGTCTCAGCACCTGCCTCGACAAGAAGTCTGCATCCCAATTTATGTGCCCTGGGAAGAAAACCTCTCTCAGTGAAAGAAACCTGGTCTCTGCCCAGATCAGAATGTGCTGCACCAGCCTGAACAGTGGGCATGAATACAGACCGCCCTAATGGTTGTCATTGGAAATTACCATAGTTACCATGTCTGTGCGCACTAACACATGGTGGCCCCTGAGGTGTGGGAGAAAGCCCCCAATGCTAGAAACACAGCTCTCACCTCCAGGATATTTATGTGCCATGATAGAAGAGGGCCCTCCCAGAGGCAGGCCATCCAAGACTGCTCCCGGCCTGAAAGTAAGGCGTTTGTCAAAAAAAGACAACAAAGATGTGCCCCTAGAGTGGGACCAAAATTCAGGAACCGAGGTCTTTTCCACAAAAGAAGGGTACGAAGCCAAAGGCACATAACCCTTATGACCCTGAGCCAGAGCTGGAACGGCCTCATGTGAAGCAGACCGAATGGGATAACACTGATGCCGCCATGAGGCTGAGCAGTCTCTGCGTCTTGTGTTTTTCTCAGTTGTGCCATTTTTATCAATTGCAGTCTGCATCCTGACCTTTTCTTCCTTCTAGATTGTTTCACTAGCCTGGAAATATCTTTTAGAAATTATTGTCTAATTTTCAGCTATTTCTCATATAGAATAACTTTGTATGAGGCAAGAACTGCTTGAAGCGCATTGGCAATTTTTCCTTTTTTGTTACTAGGCATTTTGGGATCATTTTCAAACAGAGATATCCCACTCAAACGGCTCATCAACAATGTTCGCTATTCCATCAAACATTCCATGAGAGCCATGCTTAGCAATGTATTTAACAATCAGCTCTTCCATCTTTACAATCTTATTGAATTAATTGTAGTAAAGCAATAACTATGCACAACTTCAGTGACTACAGGTTATCTAGTTACTTTAAGATACCCATTAGTATATTTATGCACAGCTCCAGTACCTTGGATGCAAATAAATAAAACAGCCACAATACATCGGGCTTTTGAACTCAACAGTCTCACTACTTCAGACATAGCCACACTCCATTGGGAACCAAGTTCCAACACAGTAATACACAGTTTAAAATGTAATACTCACAGTATGTCAGACAAACCACACTATGTTGGGTTTTTCGTGTTATATTTTAAAACAGTCTGCTTAGCCACAGTACTTTGGGCTTAAAACAGTGTGTCAAGGCCCTCTACACTATCACCAGTTTCAGTTACTTTAGAAACTATTTAGTTATAAATTGGCTGCCACACTAAATTGGGCAGATTCAGTTACTTTAGAATTGTAAAAAAAAAAAATTTTAACAACACAAGTTTCAGTTACATTAGAAACAAAGATTCCAATGCAACTCTGTTACCACACTGTGTCAGGTTAATTCAGTTCTGTTAGAATATCAAACAGAAATGTACAGAATAGGCTTAAAAACTCCTCCTGCTTATGCTCAATAACTCTACACTAGATTCTATACTGCCTGTAAAATGTTTTTACAGGGGGTTTCCTAAATAAAAAAGAAGAAAAATCAGTTTTTCTTACCTTTCCCTGCTTTTTTAGAAAATTCGCAGCTGGGTGGCCCACCAATGTAAGAAAAATAAAATGATGAGGGTGTCAAAGAGCTTAATGAAGAAATTTATTGCAGCATAACAGTGACAAAATACATGAAGTAATTTGGGTTAATAGGAGTCAAAAAAGAATGCAGAAAAAATCCTGCTCAAACATTTTATAGTGTTTTACCTGTTTGTAATTTAAATAGGGTTTGGATTTAAATATTTAAGCCTTTTTAGGAATGAGCTATTTTCTGATGTGTACCATGCACTGGAATCTCAGTTGAGGCAGAGTGTAATTTCTTACAAGAGAAATGGGATTGCGAGAGTGTTCACACTGTTATTATAGATAAAAAAAATTAAAAATAAGTGAACAAAAAACCCCCACCCAGAACTCTTTCCTCACATATGCAGTTCTAGACCATGCCATATTATGTAATAACAAATAAAATGACAATCTTATTTGCAATCAAAAGAAGTGAAAAGGGGCTATTTATGAAAGAACATTGATTAATGCAGAGTCTGTTTGAAATATTTGCAGATTTACAATTAATTTAATGCACCTCCTAAACCACGGGTAAAACAGAGCATAAATAACTGGATTAATGGTGGAGTTAAGACAAATCATAATCATAACTTTCTGAATAGTTTCTGACTGTATTTCAATAACATAACCTATTAAACTATAAATAAAATACGGAAGTAAACACATCAGAAACACAGACACTAAAATGCCAAGGACTTTAGCTGCTTTTCTCTCAGATTTCATGGAGTGTGAGGTGATTTTCTTTGTTTTAGGCCTTGTGCGATTATTAAGCTCTCTGATAGCAGTGGCATGTTTCTTAGCAATTACAAAAACTCGAGTATACAATACGATTATGACAGAAAGTGGAAATATAAATGAAACTACAAGATCAATTACAGACCAAACTTCAGTCAGAGAGAAAAAACACTCTTCAGGACACATTAGTAAATTCATGAAATTTCCATTGAAATACATGAGTGCTAAGATATAGACCCCCACAACACACCAGTCAAAAACAATTACTAAACAAGTTATCTTCACAGTGACTCTATTTGTGTAGAGAAAGGGGTTTGAGAGAGCCAAATACCGATCCACAGCAATCAGAGCAATATTATAGATGGATATGACTGTGATGAAAGCTGCAATGAACCAAAAACTGATACAGAAACCTTTTCCAAAAATCCAGCATGACTCAATTGTCCAGATGAACATCGGCAGCATCACAAAAGCACCAATGAGAAAATCCGACACAGCCAGAGAGAGCACCAGCATGTTAGTTGGTGTGTGAAGCTGCTTGAAGTGAAGAACAGAGATGATGACGAGCAGATTTCCACACACTGTTAGCAGAACCACAGCAGCTGAACACACATACAGTAAGATATAAACTGCAGGAGATACAGATCTCTCTGGACAGGAGAAATGCTCACAGCGATCAGACTGATTAAACTCTGCCAGGTTCATTAATACAGCATTTCTAACAGCAAATGTAAAAAGTCATAATAAAAGACTTATGACTCAGAAGCTCTGGTGATTTTATAGTTGAGAAATTAGTCACGCCTCCCTAATTAGAGTGACAGTATGATAGCTATGATGTCATGGTAACAAAAGGCCTAAACTAAATATCTACAGAATGTTCCCTCCATTTCATGTGCTCTTGACTGGACGGATGGGGCTCATGGGAATCCATGGGATTTTTGATCAAGTACCTGCACCCCTTTGCAGGAAAACATCAGGTTTTCAGCTCTTTCAGGTCTTCAGGTTCTGCTAGGTTCTCCAGCATCTCACACAGCATCAAGTGTTTGTAAAAGGGGAGAAAAGAAAGGTTTACCTGTGCACCATCACTACATCATTAACCAGAATTAGGTTTGAAACTTTTTCCTGATGAAATCCACATGATCAAAGGCAGATGCCTCTGTTTCAGCTTCCTGTAATCTGACACCTTTTTTAGGGAAATTAAAAGTAATAATTACTATAGAAGTACACATTAATCTTTTATTTTCTGAGTGAAAATCTGTTGGTCTTTGGCTCACTGCATGATTAGATGTAGAATTGATTATTTTCCCCCTAATAATATATATCTGTATTTTTAATTATTTAACTAATAATTTAAGTACCAAATATAATCCCCAGCATCTCCATATGTACATACACAGTTCAGTAAACATTATATTGGGATTTGAAATTTGATTTGTTATAGAAGCTGAAATTATATATAAAATAACATCAGTAGTTAGGCACACTGTCAGAAGGAGTGAAAACAGCTTTTCATGAAAGAACATTGATTAATGCAGAGTCTGTTTGGAATATTTGCAGAGTAATGATTAATTTAACACACCTCCTGAACCACGGGTAAAACAGAGCATAAATAACGGGATTAATTGTAGAATTAAGACAAAGTATAAGCAAATCTTTCTTAACTGTGTCTGCCTGCAGTTCAAAAACATTCCCTAATAAACTGTAAATAAAATATGGAAGTAAACACCAGAAACACAGATACTAAAATACTGAGGAATTTAGCTGCTTTTCTCTCAGATTTCATGGAGTGTGAGGTGATTTTCTGTGTTTTAGGCTGTGTGTGATTATTAAGCTCTTTGATAGCAGTGGCATGTTTCTTAGCAATCACAAAAACCTGAGTATACAATATGATTATGACAGAAAGTGGAAATATAAATGTTACTACAAGATCAATTACAGACCAGACTTCAGTCAGAGAGAAAAAACACTCTTTAGGACACATTAGTAAATTCATGAAATTTCCATTGAAATACATGAGTGCTAAGATATAGACCCCCACAACACACCAGTCAAAAACAATTACTAAACAAGTTATCTTCACAGTGACTCTATTTGTGTAGAGAAAAAGGTTTGAGAGAGCCAAATACCGATCCACAGCAATCAGAGCAATATTATAGATGGATATGACTGTGATGAAAGCTGCAATGAACCAAAAACTGATACAGAAACCTTTTCCAAAAATCCAAAATACAGAAATTGTGAGGTATCCATTGAAATACATTAGTGCTAACATATAGAACCCCACCACACACCAGTCCAAAATAATAACAACACAAGTGATCCTCACAGAGACTATATTCATGTAGTGAATGGGGTTTGACAGAGCCAAATACCGATCTACACCGATCAGACCAAAATTATGGATGGTTAAACAGGTGAGGACACCACCAATCAACAAAAAACTGATGCAGAAACCTCTCCCAATAATCCAGCATGACTTGATCATCCAAATTAACATCAGTGGCATCACAAAAGCACCAACAAGGAAATCCAACACAGCCAGAGAGAGCACCAGCATGTTGGTTGGTGTGTGAAGCTGCTTGAAATAAAGAACAGAGATGATGACGAGCAGATTTCCACACACTGTTAGCAGAACCAAAGCAGCTGAACAAACATACAGTAAGGTATAAACTGCAGGAGATACAGATCTCTCTGGACAGGAGAAACACTCACAGCGATCAGACTAATTAAACTCCGTCAGGTTCATCAATACAACATTTGTAACAGAAAATGAATGTCAATCAAATGACTTATGGCTCAGAAGCTCTGGTGATTTTATAGTCACGCCTCCCTAATTTGAGTGACAGTATGATAGATATGATGTCATCGCTTGTTGTAATAAACCTAAACTAAATATCTATAGAATGTTTTCATCTCATGTGCTCTTGACTGGTCTTATGGGACTGGTCTGATGGGATTCCTTTGATTTTTGATCAAGTACATGGAGAATGGAATATCAAAACCAACAGTGTATGCTAAAAGTAGTGAAATTTAGGCAGGTATATAGTAAATGTTGTTTTAATGTTGTTAGTGGTTATGCCCCACAGGTAGGTTGTGAGTTAGAGGAGAAAGAGAGATTCTGGAGTGAATTAGATGAGGTGATGGAGAGTATTCCCACGGGTGAGAGAGTGGTGATTTTAGTTGGCGAGGGGAACACAGGTGATGAGGAGGTGATGGGCAAGTTTGGAGTTAAGGAAAGGAACCTTGAAGGACAGATGGTAATGGACTTTGCTAAGAGGATGGACATGGGTGTGGTTAACACTTATTTTCAGAAGAGGGAGGAGCATAGAGTGACTTACAAGAGTGGAGGTAGGAGAACACAGGTAGACTACATCCTATGTAGAAGAGGCAATCTGAAAGAGATTAGTGACTGTAAAGTGGTAGTGGGAGAGAGTGTAGCCAGACAGCATAGGATGGTGGTGTGTAGGATGACTTTGATGGTCTGTAAGACGAAGAGGTCAAAGATAGAGAAGAAAACCAAGTGGTGGAAGCTGAAAAAGGAGGAATGTTGGGAGGAATTTAGACAGAAGTTGAGGCAGGCTCTGGGTGGTCAGGTAGTGCTGCCAGATGACTGGGAAACTACAGCAGAAGTGATCAGGGAGACAGGGAGAAAGGTGCTGGGTGTGTCATCTGGAAGGAGGAAAGAAGATAAGGAGACTTGGTGGTGGAATGAGGAATTTCAGGATAGTATCCAGAGGAAGAGGCTAGCCAAGAAGAAGTGGGACATGGACAGGACTGAAGAGAATAGACAGGAATACAAGGAGTTACAGCGCAGAGTGAAGAGGGAGGTGTCTAAGGCCAAGCAGAAGGCATATGAAGAGTTGTACACTAGGTTAGACACTAGAGAAGGAGAGAAGGACTTGTACAGGTTAGCTAGGCAGAGGGATCGAGATGGGAAGGATGTGCAGCAAGTTAGAGTTATTAAGGATAGAGATGGAAGGGTGCTCACAAGTGAGGAGAGTGTACAGAGGAGATGGAAGGAATACTTTGAGGAGCTGATGAATGAGGAAAATGAGAGGGAAAAAAGAGTAGAAGGGGTGAACTCTGTGGAACAGAAAGTAGATAAGATTAGAAAGGATGAAGTCAGGAAGGCTTTGAAGAGGATGAAAAGTGGGAAGGCAGTTGGTCCTGATGACATCCCGGTGGAGGTCTGGAAGTGTCTGGGAGAGGCAGCAGTGGGATTTTTAGCTAATTTGTTCAACAGGGTTTTAGAGAGTGAGAGGATGCCTGAGGAATGGAGAAGAAGTGTGTTAGTGCCGATCTTTAAGAATAAGGGTGACGTGCAGAGTTGCAGTAACTATAGAGGGATAAAGTTGATGAGCCATACAATGACAGAGGAGTTCAATGTGGAGGTGGGACTGCATCAGGGATCGGCTCTGAGCCCCTTCCTGTTTGCTATAGTGATGGACCAGTTGTCAGAGGAGGTCAGACAGGAGTCTCCTTGGACAATGATGTTTGCAGATGACATTGTGATCTGTAGTGAGAGCAGGGAGCAGGTGGAGGAAAACCTGGAGAGGTGGAGGTTTGCGCTGGAGAGAAGAGGAATGAAGGTCAGTTGTAGTAAGACTGAGTACATGTGTGTGAATGAAAGGGAGGGAAGTGGAACAGTAAGGTTACAGGGTGAAGAGGTGAAGAAGGTACTGGAGTTTAAATACTTGGGGTCAATAGTCCAGAGTAATGGAGAGTGTGGGAAAGAGGTAAAGAAGCGAGTGCAGGCAGGTTGCAATGGGTGGAGAAAGGTGTTGGGAGTTCTGTGTGATAGGAAAATATCAGCGAGAATCAAGGGAAAGGTGTACAGGACAGTGGTGAGACCGGCCATGCTGTATGGTTTAGAGACATGTCGCCGAGGAAGAGACAGGAGTCAGAGCTAGAGGTAGCAGAGCTGAAGATGTTGAGGTTCTCTTTGGGAGTGACAAGGTTGGACAGGATTAGGAACGAGTACATCAGAGGGACAGCTCATGTTGGACGTTTGGGGGACAAAGTTAGGGAGGCCAGATTAAGATGGTTTGGACATGTTCAGAGGAGGGACAGTGAGTATATTGGTAGGAGAATGTTGGACATGGGGCTGCCAGGCAGGAGGCAAAGAGGAAGGCCAAAGAAGAGGTATATGGATGGAATTAATGAGGATATGAAGCTAGTGGGTGCAAGGGTTGAGGATGCAGAAGATAGGGATAGGTGGAGAGAGATGATTCGCTGTGGCGACCCTTGAAGGGAAAAGCCAAAAGAAGAAGAAAGATATAGTAAATGTTCTTTTAATTTAATTATATTTATTTGAAATGTCAATGTCCCAAAATGGTCAAAAACTGATTTATCTTTTACAGCAAAGCTGTCCATCTCACATTACTTATTATTCTAAACCACAGAGCATAAAGAAACAGATTATCAATGTAATTCAGATAAAGAGTGATAAAATATGCAAGTAATATTTTTCTTGTGCAAAGGTGAACAATAGTGTTGTGTCTGTAATTAATATACACTAATCCTGTTAAGGGATGAAGTAAACTGTGTCACTCATGTTTGATTATACAAACAGTATTTATAACTAGACATGTACATTTCCTGAAGAAAATGTGAGTAGTGCTTGCCGTGCCAAAACTCGTCCGTGACGCATTTCCCCACATTGTGTTGAGCGTTTTGATGTCACATGTGCATGTTGCAGACATTTTGCATTTACCCATAATCCTGGGGGGCCGCACATGCGACGTCACGTGACATCACCCAGATACACGTGACTCACTTTGCCTCATTGTACTGAGCGTTTTGATATGTTAGATGCGTATGTAGCCGTAATTTTGAGATTTCCCATAATTCTTTTGGGTCATGTGACGTAATCCGGACACATGTCACTCATTCCGCTCATTGTGCTGAGTGTTGTGATATGACTATGTTGCAGTGTGAGTTTTATTGAAGATTGAAGTTTTATTATCTGGTGCAAAAACAACAAAAAGTGTCTGATCAGCAACTGACAAATGATGAATGCAGATGCAAGCTTGCACTTCCTCTACTCATTTATTTATATTGATACCTGACCAGCCATTAAATATCAGACATTTACAATCTCTTGGTATAAACACAAGTCGCGCAACTAATGCCGTGTCAGGACCAAATGATTGACCAGCAGAAAGCAAAGGATGTTTATTTGAAAGGTCCACTAATAATGAGTAACTTCATTGAGGAAGCTGTCTTGGCACTTATTCCCTCACGTGTCCTATACAATCCTTTAAATTGGTGTGTGTGCACACAAAGCTTTAGACAGCTTTGTGTGCACACACACCAATTTAAAGGATTGTATAGGACACATGAGGGAATACATGCCAAGAAGTTAATATAAGGGCATCTACATCTCATTTGGCGTGTGCATCTGTGCCCTTGTTTTATCATGGAGTATGACGTGCATGCTCATTGCATTGTTTGTTTGGGAAAGGATCATGCTCGGTCAGCTCTCAAGGGAGCCAGCTGCATGCATTACAAGATGTTTATGCTTTGCAAGCTCTAATTCTGCTTAGCTGTATTTTCCAGCCAAGCTTCTGTGCCTGGTGGTCCTTCGTCCGCCAAGGCAGC
The DNA here is from genome assembly GCA_033459395.1 of Hemibagrus guttatus. Taxonomy (NCBI): domain Eukaryota; kingdom Metazoa; phylum Chordata; class Actinopteri; order Siluriformes; family Bagridae; genus Hemibagrus; species Hemibagrus guttatus. The sequence continues at coordinate 10,380,534 of JAUCMX010000030.1, read as the reverse complement.
GCAATGGCTTCGATCATGGAGTTGGTGGATGCGGAACAAGAGACTGGTCCTTTCCTTTCTCTTGTCCTTTCCCCTGACTCCGATGTCCCCGTTTTGGATTTGGGAGCTTGCTTGGTGATTTCTCTCAATCCGAAAGAGGATATGTTGTTATCCGCATCTAGTTCTGAGGATCTTGATGTAGGCTAGGAGGAGCATTCATCTTTGAATTAGCCACCACAATCAGTGGCATTTGAGGAGCTTCTTGAGGTTGTACTGCACGCTGATGCTAAAATAAATTTAAATTGACCTGAAGAGGAAGTTAGCGTAGTGTGTTCTAAGCTTGATGACCACTTCCTTCCTTCCTCCTGGTCCTAATTCAGACCACGCAAGTATCTGCCATTTTTCCAGGACCTCCATGCTGAAGTATTGAGTTCCTGGGAGAATCTCTATTCTGCCAGGTTTTTTTTCCCAAGCCACTTCTAATTATTCAGCCATTGTGGGGCTTGAAAACTATGGGTATGCAGCCATGCCTAGGGTTGAAGAGACACTCACAAGCTATTTCTTCCCTATTGCCCGCATGGAGGAAGCCTGTGATCCCTTCTGAGCTGAGTAGAGTCATCTCAGCCCTTGTGAGGAAGGTCTACATGGCAGCAGGCCAAGCTGGTACGGCCTTGAACACTAGGTGGTCTTGAAGGCCTACCAGGCTTACCTGCTAGAAAAAAGCTCGACTGTAGCAAGGGATTGAATCCTGAGGCACCTCCACCAAGCCCCAGATCTCATGTTCCGTGCACAAAGCAGGTGGCCTGCTCCATAGGCTGATCTATGGCTGGGTTAGATGCCACAGAGAGGCATCTGTGGCTTAATGTAACAGGGATTAAGGACAGGGATAAGTCATTTCTTCTGGATGCCCCGATACCCCCTAAGGGCCTGTTCAGTGATGCAGTGAGTACTGTCATCAACAGGCACCAGGAATTTATCCCCCACCACAGTGAGCAGCCTGGGCCATCTTTCAGCTGCACCCGCATCCCCTAGCTCACCTTGTCAAACTCTAGGGAGGCTGGTCAGCATGCCTGGGCCCAGGCCCATCAGGTGATAGAGGACCTTAAGTCTGTCATCTCTGCCAGCTGGGACAAGAAGGAATATTGACACTCAAGGTCTGGGGTTCCTAGGAGCATCCTCCCTAGGTATCTTTCCCCTTCCTCCTGCCCTGCTGCCTCTGGCATTTTGAGGGTCAGTAGGGTCCACCTTCACTCCCTTTTACTGCACAAATCTGTTCCTAGGATAAGTGCCTTAGAGCTTGCTGTTTTAGGGCACCAGGGATATCAGCACAAGGTTGACACCTCTTTTAGAAATCTGGCAGAGTGGAAACTTCTGCCAGGTGTGTCTCAGTGGGTCCTAGATACACTAAAAAAGGGTACAGGATCCAGTTCGTCTCCTGTCCTCCTCCATTTCAGGGTAAAATCAGTTTGAGACTTGTGCTTTTACAGTGGGTATTTTGTTGTTTCCAAGAAAAACGGGGTGCTGCATCTAGTTTTATATCTGCGGGCTCTGAACTATACACCGAAGGCATTTAGATTTAAGATGCTCACGCTCAAACTTATTGCATTGCAGATCAGGTCAGAGGACTAGTTCGTAATAATAGACCTCAAAGACACCTATTTTCACATAGGCATTCTGCCAGAGCACAGGCAGTTCCTCAGGTTCCCTTTCAGGGGCAAAGCATACCAGTATTGGGTTCTTCCTTTCAGTCTAGCCCTATTGCCATGCATATTTCACAGACGCTGCATAGACACTGCCCTGGTGCCAAAGTGAATCCAGGACATTCGTGTACTGAATCTTCTGGATGACTGGCTCATTCTGGCCCAGTTGAAGGCTATGACGGCCAGTCATCGAGATGCTGTGCTTGCCCATAGGCCTCAAGTTGAACCCAGAGAAGTGTGTGCTTTCTACTTCTCAGAGAACCACCTTCTTTGGGGTAGTTTGGGATACTACCACAATGCAGCCATGTCTGTCTTCTGATTGGCTTCCATCCTGTCAGCAGTGAAAGCTATTTAGTTAGGCCAAAGCTTCTCTGTCGCTGAGACGCATTCCATTCCATGGCCATTCCAACTCCGTCTTAGGGGCACAGGCTTTCATCACTAACCATCACAGATCTCCAAGTCTCTCTCTGATATCTTTTTTAATGGAAAAAATAAGGTTTTTAATTATTCTTTGTATGATTTGTGTGCACAAGTGTGGGTGTGTGTGACTGTGTGAGTGGGTCACGTGCTGATCATACAGAAATGTCGGTACTTGTGGTTAGAGCAGACCAGACAGTGTCTGGAGAAAGATGAGAAAAAGCGAAACAAAGAAAAGTGAAAAACAATTCCTTATGTGGCATGAAAAATAAAAAAATCAAAGAACAGAAAGTACAGATAGCTGAAGGAGAATTCTATAAGAGAGCATGCAAGAAAGCAGAAATAACTCTCTTCTTTCTCATTTTCTGAATGTAGATGTGACAGACATCTCTCTGTAGAAAATTAAAATTTGCTCTTGCTTGTACATGACTCCTCTGTTACTTTATCTTTGAATAAAGATGGATTTCCAGCACAATTTCATGGCACCCCAGATAGAACTTCACGATTAAGCAGCAGGATGATCCAGGGAGGTGTAACATGCAACACCTTGAAGGATTTACTTCATCTTCTTCTTCTTTCGGCTTTCACCTATCTTCTGCATCTTCAACACTTGCACTCACTAGCTTCATTTCCTCATTTATTACATTCATATGCCGTATTTTCCGCACTATAAGGCACCTAAGAGCCTTAAATTTTCGCAAAAATTGGCCGTGCGCCTGATAATGCGGTGAGCCTTATGTGTGCACTGAGTTCCAAAATCTGTAAAAATGTTGTTGTGCGACTTTGGTAAGCGCTCCGCTTGATTGACTGTCGGACCATTTCCCGCTGAAACAGGGATGTAATACGTACACTACGTACGCTGGCAGCGATAAATCAATCAGAGAACATTACGTACGCTTACCTCCGCCACGCCTCCGGTAGGTATACTACAGGTATGCTGCAAAACAACATTTGTTTGTCTAAGGACCCCTGAAAATGGCACCAGTGAAGAGACATGCTTACGAGGCACAATTCAAACTACAGGCTATCAGTTGGATCACCATTCGACTGAAGGCAACAACGATAGCACAAGACATGAAGATCGAACACTTTCAAGGAGGTCTATCTTGGTGCTTTCGTTTTATGAAAAGGCGTCATCTCTTCATCCGCGCAAGGACTACCGTGGCGCAGCAACTGCCAGCGGATTACAAAGAAAAGCTGGCAATCTTCCGCACCTACTGCAGTAACAAGATTACCGACAAAAAGATCCAGCCCAACCACAATCACCAACATGGACGAAGTCCCCCTCACTTTTGACATTCCCGTGAACCATACTGTGGAGAAAAAGGGGACCAGCACGATATCGATACGCACCACGGGGCATGAGAAGTCGGCTTTCACTGTTGTTCTTGGTTGCTATGGTAATGGACAGAAACTACCACCTTTGGTAATTTTTAAGAGGAAGACGCTGCCAAAAGAAAAGTTTCCAGCCGGAGTCATCGTTAAGGCCAATCAAAAGGGCTGGATGGACGAGGAGAAAATGAGAGAGTGGCTGTAAGAGGTGTATGTAAAGAGACCGGATGGTTTTTTCCACGCATCACCGTCCCTGTTGATCTGCGACTCCATGCGCGTCCATCTCACCGCTACTGTGAAAAACCAAGTGAAGCAAATGAATTCGGAGCTTGCCATCATTCCAGGAGGATTAGCAAAAGAACTCCAACCGCTGGACATTGGTGTAAACAGGGCGTTCAAAGTGAAGTTGTGAGCGGCGTGGGAGCGATGGATGACAGACGGTGAACACACCTTTACTAAGACATTTCAGCATAGGGGTTGGGCTCAAAATGGAGCTCAACAACAGCATCAAACTTTAAATTAAGAAAAGAATGAATCCAGGGAAAAGGGAGGCAGCGCCAGGTGAGTTACGCCACCATATGTGAATGGATTGTGGATGCCTAGGCTACGATATCTGCTTTAACTGTTATCTGAGCTTTCGCGAAAGCCGGCATCATTGCTGAACAGCCACCTGGCAACGAGACTGACTCTGACAATGATGAGAGGGAACCCGGCATGTTTGATGGCGAAATTGCCCAGCTGTTCAATTCAGACACAGAAGATGAGGACTTTGATGGATTTGTGGGAGAAGATTGATTAAAAAATAATGTGAGTGTATTGTTAAAAAGTAGAATAAAATTCAACTAAACTCACTGTTTTGCTTCCGTTACTTTTTTTTTGTAGACCGTATGTTTTAGCATGCGCCTTATAATACAGTGCGCCTTATGTATGGGTTAAGTACAGAAATTGACCCCGTAATTGAGACTGCGCCTTATGGTGCGGAAAATACGGTACCTCCTCTTTGGCCTTCCTCTTTGCCTCCTGCCTGGCAGCTCCATGTCCAACATTCTCTTACCAATATACTCACTTTCCCTCTTCTGAACATGTCCAAACCATCTTAATCTGTCCTCCCTAACTTTGTTCCCCAAACGTCCATGTTATTTTGGTGTGTTTGGACGGTTTTGTTTTTACAGCGTGACCGACTGGGGAAACGTAATGCGATTGGCCACTTGCCCAGTTCCTGCCATTGAGGGGAGGAGCCAAGTCGCGCGGACACCGCCCCGGAAGAGCGGCCGGAAGAAGTAAAGACAATAAAAGAGAGAGACTGGCGCCATGCCAGGGGAGCGCGTTTTCCAATGCCGTGTACAATCGCTCGTTTGTTTTGTGTTCTAGCTGATCGCTTATTGAAGTTTTTGTACGGATGTGTATTGGTGTCATCTTGTGTTGACGGGGCTCGGACAGGTAAGAAAGAGCGCGCTCATACACTGTGCAACACGTAGGAGTGTTAGTTGTATAGACACCTTAGGAAAGGGGCGGTGCCACCCCCTGTATTTAAGTTTGTGAGGGAAGCGCAGCGTAGGTAGGTTTTTGGTTTCACTTTTATTTGCAGATATACTTGTTTATTATAACACGGAATTAGGGCAGTGGCTTTTTGTTTTACTTGGTTTTCTTTTCATTAGCACCGCCATTGTCCAACCCCGTTTTGGGTCTGTTCGTTTTTTGAAGCTTGTAAATATTGTACATACGTGTGTGTTTTTCTGTTGTACAGCACAGTAAACGGAGATAAACACTACGAGTTGTGTTAAGAAACATTTTTCCTTTCTTAGCTCTGTGTCAGGTTATAGTGCATCACAGTTTATACCCGGTTGGTCTCTTTCACCCACTATCTGCCCGGTAATCCACCCGTTGCTGGCCCCGAGTCAGCCCCTAGGCCATCTTGGGGTCGTAACAGTCCAACATGAGTTGTCCCTCTGATGTACTCGTTCCTAATCCTGTCCAATCTTGTCACTCCCAAAGAGAACCTCAACATCTTCAGCTCTGCTACCTCTAGCTCTGACTCCTGTCTCTTCCTCAGTGACACGGTCTCTAAACCATACAGCATGGCCAGTCTCACCACTATCTTGTACACCTTCCCCTTGATTCTCACTGATATTTTCCTATCACACAGAACTCCCGACACCTTTCTGCACCCATTCCAACCTGCCTGCACTCACTTCTTTACCTCTTTCCCACACTCTCCATTACTCTGGACTATGACCCCAAGTACTTAAACTCCTGTACCTTCTTCACCTATTCACCCTGTATCCTTACTGTTCCACTTCCCTCCCTTTCATTCACACACATGTACTCAGACTTACTACGACTGACTTTCATTCCTCTTCTCTCCAGCACAAACCTCCACCTCTCCAGGTCTTCCTCCACCTGCTCCCTGCTCTCACTACAGATCACAATGTCATTTGCAAACATTGTCCAAAGAGACTCCTGTCTGACCTCCTCTGACAACTGGGTCCATCACTATAGCAAACAGGAAGGGGCTCAGAGCTGATCCCTGATGCAGTCCCACCTCCACTTTGAACTCCTATGTCTGACCTACAGCACACCTCATCACTGTTCCATTCCTCCTTTTTCAGCTTCCACCACTTGGTATTCTTCTTTATCTCGGACCTCTTCTTCTTACAGACCATCAAAGTCATCCTACACACCACCATCCCATGCTGTCTGGCTACACTCTCTCCCACTACCACTTTACAGTCACTAATCTCTTTCAGATTGCCTCTTCTACATAGGATGTAGTCTACCTGTGTTCTCCTACCTCCACTCTTGTAAGTCACTCTATGCTCTTCCGTCTTCTGAAAATAAGTGTTAACCACAGTCATGTCCATCCTCTTAGCAAAGTCCACTACCATTTGTCCTTGAAGGTTCCTTTCCTTAACTCCAAACTTGCCCATCACCTCCTCATCACCTGTTTTCCCCTCACCAACATGTCCCTTAAAATCCGCTCCTATCACCCGTTTGAATACTCTCTATCACTTGAAGGCTTTACTTTATCTGAAGTGCAAAACTGACATTTAGTGTGACGGGACCTGGGTTCACCAGGCTGCTTAACAACAAGGTTGTCTAAATTCATTTCAATATGTAGTTGAAAAAGGGTGTATGAATTGTACAAAAGAGGCATAATTTAGGCTTGGATTTTGTCGAATGTGGTACAGGGCCATGTGCAAATGCATTCAAATTGAAACAATAGTGTTTCTTAGTAAGAGTGCATATTTTAGAATGATTTTTGGATAAAATCTGCTGTTGCAGTTGATGAACTGAACACAGAGGTCCACTGGAGGTCAAACAAGCCACAGGGTATTTAAGAGAGAATTCAGAGACATCTGTTACAGATGTGAAGTAATTTAAGAGGATATATGGGTACTCACAACAGTAAAAATAAACATGATGAATTGGCAAAATACATGACACAGCCTAATGTAAAATTCATGTATGTTAATTATGGATCAGCTGCTGTAAAACAATATGTGTTGTGGGTGAACGAGTGTGGCTTTCCAGAGAAAGGAAGTTTCAGTGAGAGACAGTTGGAAATACTAAATGAAAAAAGTTAGACTGAAAGGAAAAGGGATGCAAGTTGAAGAAACCTGTGGAATGGGCAGCCTATGAAATGTGGGTGACTGAAGCACGCAATAGAGCATGAAAATCACAACCTTAAAATGACAATGCCAAACTTGCACATAATGCCTCTCTCCAGTGTTCTAAGTCTGTTATAGATAACGACCTGAATGGATGCTCCCTAGCCCTGCCAGCTCTGCCAGCTCTGCCACCTCCACTGATGCTGTCAGCTCCATCACCCAAATATGAAAAACACACTCAACCAGACCACCACCAGGCAGTGCACACCTCACAGAGGACAAATCAGGCCGTCACTCGCCGCACCTGCTTGCAGTCTACTCTAACCAGACAGACAGCCCATCCTCGTGCACAGCCCATGGGCTACCACGCTGAGAGAAGACAAGACAGTGAAAGGGTGAAAGTTGTATGGCCATGCTGGCAACATGCTGGCAATGCACAATACACAGACCTGGTCATCAGAGTTGGAGAAGCATGCAAAGCAGTGTTTCCAGAATGGATATGACAAAGATTGCAATGTGCAGACAACAAGTATCACATGGCTCACTGAAGTTCACAATGCGCACAGTGGACTCGCTGCACAGGCCAACTTGAATGATGAAATCACTCCTTATAAATCTGTGAAACAGCTTTATGAACAGACTAAAAGAGTAGATCGAGGTCAAAAACACATGCCTCACATGGGCATGAACAGCATGCTATTCATGCAGAGAAGCTGCTGAGCCAAGGAAAAAAGACATGACAAAGATTCACACCAGGCCCAACTTGCTCTCCTTCAGATGGTCTCCTACAAACTGCTAGCTGGACGCGGGCTAGGCAGGTGTGACAGAGGACGAGGACAAAGTGATGGATCATTTGGCTACGGGAAGACAGATGGTTGAAAGATGGGATGGCAGGGGAGAGGGGGGTGAACCAGAAGTGTTGGGTGAGTCAAAATCTCCTATATTTTGCAAAAAAGACACACTTCAGCTAACACATAATTTTGATCTCTTATATAGAAAAAGTCAAACAAGCAATTGATTTCTTAGAGCGCCAGAATTTTCCTGAAGGCACATATGTTAAATATTCAGATGATGTTTATAGTAAAATGCCAACTCTTATATTGTGTGTAGATGGGTCACCTATGACGCTTGTAATAGATTCAGGTGCAGGAAGATCAGTAAATGAAGCAAATAAGTTCCTTAAACCACCTTAAACCATCAAGAGTGGAAGGTTCCTGCATTCAGTAGGAATATCGGGGATCTCAGTCACAGAGCAGTTCTCTGTGCCACTGAAATGTGAAATAGAGGGTCAGCTCTCATTCAAATTCTTGTTGGTAATCTCTAGCTGTTGTCTGATTCATCTCCTGGGGTGAGATTTAATGTGTAAACTGGGAATTACACTGATTAGTGGAAATGAAAGTTTGGCTGTCAAACTTTATGATGCTAGTAAATTTCAATGTGTTAAACATGATCCCAGACTCCTGAAGTATGTACATGTGTGCCTCCACAGTGAATGCAGTAAACCTGAAGCTCATTGAAAAAGCTCAAGCATTAACTGACCCGGTAAAGACAAAGTACATGTGTCCAGAAGACTTACACTGCACACTTACATATAGGGGGACCTGATGACAAGTATGAGTAAGAATGGTTTAGAAAGCTAGATAAGCCAAAGATGTTTTTGTTGAAAAGGTTGTTTTGGGATGAACACCATTGCGCAGTAGAAGTTGGTTTGTCCTGAGCAAGTAAAAGTCCCGGCAAGCCACACCCCTTCACCTTTGAGGGTTCTGTTCCACATGTCTCACTTTCCACTCACTGCACCAGTCCATGGAAAGACAGGCGTGGCTGTACAGGGTCAAGAGAGAACCAGATTGGACACCCACATCTGACCCAACAGTTTCTTACAACAGTAAAATGAAGATGTACACCACACCTCTAAATTGGATATTCTCTATTGAGATAACTGTGGAATTGATCCTTGACAATAAATACTGGCTTAATAAGTTAATGTGCAGCTTGGCTTACATGCTCCAGCAAATATCGCTAGATGGTCCAAGACTCAGAGGAACAAGTGCCCAAGGAACTGTGGGCAACAGGTAAACATGATGTGGGGCTTATTGAGAATTGTCCCCCAGTCCACATCACCCTAAAGTCTGATTACAGACCACATAGACCGCAAAATTTGTTGAAGCCGGAGGTGATAGCAGGCATTACTCCATTGTTCAATTCATGGCTAAAGGAGGGTGTAATTGTATTTCTTTCCTGTAAGAAATGTCAGATCAGCAGGTGAGCCTGAAGAGTGGAGATTCGTCCAAGACATAAAAGCTGTCAATGATGCAGCAGTGCAACGGGTTCCAAATGTCTTTAACCCCTATACAATCTTGTCGCAGCTAACGCCTGAGAGTAAATGGGTTTCAGTTGTGGATTCCTGTCCATCCAGACAGTCAATTTTAGTTGGCCTTTTTGTTCAATGGCAAGTCATATACCTTCACATGCCTCTGCCAAGGCTACTGTAAATCTCCAACAATTTACAATGAAGCCCTTAGAAACAGTTTGGTGTCTCTCACTTTAGCTAAAGGTTCAGTCATCCTTCAGTATGTGGATGATTTTCTTTTAGCAGTCCCCACAAAAGAACAGAGTGAAATTGATGCAATTGCACTACTCCGTAACCTCGCTAAAGATGGACACAAGGCTAGCCTATCTAAACTGCAGGTCGGACAACAAGAAGTGAAATACTTAGGACATTTAGTCTCAGCCAATGGCAAAAGATTGAAAACTACTAAAGTTGAGGCCATCCAAAACATTCCAAAACCAATCACAAAGAAACAATTGATGTCTTTTCTTGGAATGTGCTCTTATTGCAGGATGTTCATCTTAAATTATGCAATCCTCAAGGCTCCCTTGAGTACTATAACTCATAGGAAGGGCTAACTAGCTCACAGTGCACTTAGGTGCACCCCAGAAGCAGAACAGGCATTTGAAAAACTTAAAAGAGCTCTACAAACTACAGTGGGTATCTCAGATCCAAACAGGACTTTCACACAGACAGTTGATGAAAAACATGGTTTCATGACATCAGCGTTGTTACAGGACCAAGAGGGTAAACTCAGACCAGTAGCTTATTTTTCAGCTAAACTTGACCCCATAGTGGCAAGGCTCCCTATGTGTCTCAGAGCCATTGCCACAGCTGAAAATGCAATCAGTGCCTCAAGAAACATTGTGGGCTACAGCAAACTAACTCTTCTTGTTCCACATGCTGTGTCACAACTGTTGCTAAATAGAAAACAACGCAAATGACGGCAGCTAGATTGCTGAGATACAACAGTTTTATTAGAAGTGCCTATGGTTACAATAAAATGCTGCACAGTTCTTAACCCTGCCTTTCTTCTTCCAACAGATGCAGATGGAGAACCTCATCACTGTGTTGATGTTGTCCAAGGCCAGACCTGCAGGAAATACCATTGCAAAATCCAGATCTGGAACTGTTTCTTGATGGATCAGCATCCAGAGACCCAGACACAGGCCAGAATTGTGTGCCTTATATAGTAGTAACTCAACATGACACATTACAGGCACGACCACTCCTATCACATTTGTCCACTCAGGCAGCAGAGCTAATAGCTCTCACTGAAGCATGTAAATTGACAAGGTAAAACAGGTAAAACAGTAAACATCTTCACAGATAGAAGATATTTGCATTTGGAGTAGTACACAATTTTGGCACATTGTGGAAACACAGGTTTCCTAACCTCCTCAGGCAAACCAATCATGCATCATAGCCTGCTCTGACTATGTTTAGGCTGAAAGCAGTGAAACCTCTCAGCCACAGCAGTTCTCAGCACCAACAGAGACAGTAATGTCACCATTAGGGAGAACACAACAAGCCCAACACAGCTAAGTAATGTCAAAGATTCATCTCCACCGGTAAAAATCATTAAAGTAAAGAACAGACAACAGCTATAGAAACAGGCTATGAGGACAATAACAAATGGCTTGAGTGGATAAGGTACACAGCAAAGGTGCTGAAGAAGTCAGCCTGCTATGCAGTCGACTTGGAAACCACCACTGGTAGTGTCCCTCTTTCCTCTAAGCTTCAATAACAGCATCACCAGCCTGTTCTTCCTGATCACACTATTTACAATGTGTGATGCTCCCACTAATGATAACTGATCAGACTTACAGGTGCATCTCAATAAATTAGAATGTCGTGGAAAAGTTCATTTATTTCAGTAATTCAACTCAAATTGTGAAACTTGTGTATTAAATAAAATTCACTGCACATGGTCTGAAGTAGTTTAAGTCTTTGGTTCTTTTAATTGTGATGATTTTGGCTCACATTTAACAAAAACCCACTAATTCAAACCCCACTATCTCAACAAATTAGAATACTTCATAAGACCAATAAAAAAACATTTTTAGTGAATTGTTGGCCTTCTGGAAAGTATGTTCATTTACTGTACATGTACTCAATATTTGGTAGGGGCTCCTTTTGCTTTAATTACTGCCTCAATTGGGCGTGGCATGGAGGTGATCAGTTTTTGGCACTGCTGAGGTGGTATGGAAGCCCAGGTTTCTTTGACAGTGGCATTCGGCTCATCTGCATTTTTTGCTCTCTTGTTTCTCATTTTCCTCTTGACAATACAGGTCTGGTGAGTTTGCTGTCCAGTCAAGCACACCAACACCATGGTCATTTAACCAACTTTTGGTGCTTTTGGCAGTGTGGGCAGTGCCAAATCCTGCTGGAAAATGAAATCAGCATCTTCAAAAAGCTGGTCAGCAGAAGGAAGCATGAAATGCTCCAAAATTTCTTGGTAAACGGGTGCAGTGACTTTGGTTTTCAAAACACACAATGGACCAGCACCAGCAGATGACATTGCACCCTAAATCATCAGAGACTGTGGACACTTAACACTGGACTTCAAGCAACTTGGGCTATGAGCTCCTCCACCCTTCCTCCAGACTCTAGGACCTTGGTTTCCAAATGAAATACAAAACTTGCTATCAACTGAAAAGAGGACTTTGGACCACTGGGCAACAGTCCAGTTCTTCTTCTCCTTAGCCCAGGTAAGACGCCCCTGACGTTGTCTGTGGTTCAGGAGTGGCTTAACAAGAGGAATACGACAACTGTAGCCAAATTCCTTGACACGTCTGTGTGTGGTGGCTCTTGATGCCTTGACCCCAGCCTCAATCCATTACTTGTGAAGTTCACTCAAATTCTTGAATGGATTTTGCTTGACAATCCTCATAAGGCTGCGGTTCTCTCGGTTGGTTGTGCATCTTTTTCTTCCACACTTCCTTCCACTCAACTCTCTGTTAACATGCTTGGATACAGCACTCTGTGAACAGCCAGCTTATTCATCAATGAATGTTTGTGGCTTACCCTCCTTGTGAAGGGTGCCAATGATTGTCTTCTGGACAACTGTCAGATCAGCAGTCTTCCCCATGATTGTGTAACCTAGTGAACCAAACTGAGAGACCATTTTGAAGGCTCAGGAAACCTTTGCAGGTGTTTTGAGTTGATTAGCTGATTGGCATGTCACCATATTCTAATTTGTTGAAATAGTGAATTGGTGGGTTTTTGTTAAATATGAGCCAAAATCATCACAATTAAAAGATCAAAAGACTTAAACTACTTCAGTCTGTGTGCATTGAATTTATTTAATACATGAGTTTCACAGTTTGAGTTGAATTATTGAAATAAATGAACTTTTCCCCAACATTCTAATTTATTGAGATGCACCTGTACATTGGCTGTTTCCTCCAGTAAAATAGAGACAACAATGTTCTCTGTTCAGACCAGCTGTGGGAAATTTTACCTGATGGCCTAGAAGAACCAAATGGCCCTTGACATGCTCCTATCTGAGAAAGAGGGTGAGTGTGATGGTTGGCATGGCATGCTGTACCTTTATCCCCAAGAATGGAGCTCCAGACAGCTCTGCATATGGCCCTTGCTGACAAACTGGCAGAGAATTCTGGTGTAAATAATCCATTCACTGACCTCTTCGATTCATGGTTCAGAAGGTGGAAAGGCCTGGTGATGTCATCATTGGTGGCCATCATGGTTGTCGTAGGTGTTTTGGTCCTGTGCAGATGCTGCATCATTCCTTGCGCCAGAGACCTGACCACACGAATAACTGAAACAGCCCTGAATGAAAAAAATGCAGTACTGACTAGTAAAAAAACTGAAGATCAGGATGACCCTTGGTTGACCCTTTCCCGGACTGGCCCCTAGATCCCTCATCTACAGACTATGATCCAAATTTGGATGAAAAACTGATGAACAGCATTGAACTGACATAAATCTAAAAGGACTTATTCAAAGCATCATTTAATCAAATAAAAGCCTAGTAGTAGACTGGTCATCACCAAGAGGAAAATATTTTGAACAAAACATGCTTTTTTTACTCTTATTGCTAGGTCTTGCAAAAACAACAGTATAATTCTTTCTGTGCCATGCAATGTCTCAGTTCATGATGGCTGTGTTGAAAACTGAAAAGAAAAACACAAACCTGATGTAATATGAGATGCATGCAAATGCTTACTAACCATAAATATAAATTATCTATATAAATGTCTATAGTGAAGTTGTCCCTTATTGACAAATGGAGAAAAATATAATAAAAAAATGTTTTTAATTATTCTGTGTATGGCTTGTGTGCTCAGGTGTGTGTGTGTACATGACTGTGTGAGTGGCTCATACGTGGATCATGCAGAAATGTCACTACTTGCAGTTAGAGCAGAAGAGACAATGTCTGGAGAAAGTTGAGAAAAAAGTGAAAAACAATTCCTTATATGGCATGAAAAAGAATACTTCATAAATAACAGAAAGTACAGGCATCTGAAAGAGAATGCTATAAGAGAGCATGCGAGAAAGGGGAAGTACTGCTCTCTGTGCTCATTTTCTGAATGTGCATGTGCCAGCAGTCGCTTTATTCTCTGTAAAGAATAAAATTTTACTCTTACTTGTACACAATTCCTCTGTCATTTGATTTTTGAATAATAATTCCACCATGCTCTCATACTAAAACCCTCATGTTAAAGATTCCTCCACACTTTCCTATCTTTGCATAAGATCTCATTCTGTGGTTACTAACATGGACACTCAATCAGTAATCTTCATTAACATCCAAAAAATACATTTTGCTGTAATTTGGAACTTATTTTGTCACTGGAAACATTTTTACCTGTAATGTTGTAAGCCAGATCCATATTTTTTCTCAGAAATCAGTGAAAACTTTCATGTGACATCCCTTACACTCTGAGAAACGCATGTGTCTATGTTGCTGAAATTTCATTGTGGCAACTCAAAATGGTACTCAGTAGTTTGTATGGCCTCCACGTGCTTGTATGCATGTCTGACAATGTCGGGGCATGCTTCTAATGAGATGATGGATGGTGTCCTGGGGTATTTCCTCCCAGATATAGATCAGGGCATCACTGAGCTCCTGCACTATATGAAGTGCAACCTGGTGGTGTCAGATGGCCATTCAATGGTATCAGTTCCTTCATCCTCCAGGAAATGCCTGCATACTCTTGTCACATGAGGCTGGGCATTGTCGTGCTGCAGGAGGAACCCCAGGACCCACTGCATGAGCAGGGTCTGACGATGGGTCCAAGGATTTCATCCCGATACCTAATGGCAGGGTGCCATTGTCTAGTCTGTAGAGGTCTGTGCGTCCCTTCATGGATATGCCTCCCCAGACCATCACTGGCCCACCACCAAACTGGTCATGCTGAATGATGTTACAGGCAGCATAACATTCTCCACAGCTTCTCCAGACCCTTTCACATCTCTCACATGTGCTCAGGGTGAACCTTCTCTCATCAGTGAAAAGCACAGGGTGACAGTGGTGGACCTGCCAATTCTGCTGTCATGGTGATCAAGCTCCACGGTGCTGGGCAGTGAGCACAGGGCCCACTAGAGGAAAGTGAATTCTATGTATGATTGTTTGGTCAGAGACATTCACACCAGTGGCCTGCTGGAGGTCATTTTGTAGGGCTCTGGCAGTACTCATCCTGTACCTCCTTGCACAAAGGAGCAAATACCGGTCCTGTTGATGGGTTAAGGACCTTTTCTGGCTCTGTTCAGCTCTCCTAGAGTAACTGACTGTATCCTGGAATCTCCTCCATGCTCTTGAGACTGCTGAGAGACACAGCATACCTTCTGGCAAAGGCACGTATTGATGTGCCATCCTGGAGGAGTTTGACTGCCTGTGCAACCGCTTTAGGGTCCAAGTATCGCCTCATGCTACCAGTAGTGACATTGACGCTAGCCAAATGTAAAACTAGTGAAAAACAGTCAGAAAATATGAGTAGAGAAAAAAATGTCAGTGGCATCTGTAATGTATGGTAATTGTGTTACTACTCCATACCTGTTGAGGGTGCTCACCATCCAGTGATGTGTTGTAGATATAACTTGTTGGAAGACAGAAGAAGACAGTTAAGTAAAAACAGATAGTCACGTTAATCTGGTGTTTCTGTGAATTATTAAAGTACACGTTCTGCAATCATCACAACCTCCTCCTGTAAAACCATTCCTCTTTTGGGTTTCGTCTCATTGTTGCCCATCTAGTGCACCTGTTGTTCATTTCATTAAAAGCAAAGCAGCTGAAACTGATCAACAACCCCCTCTGCTACTTAACTGACCACATAAATATTCCAGGAGTTTAAGTGACTTGAGATGCTATACTCTGATTAAAAAGTGTTCCTTGAATTTTTTTGAGCAGTGTATAATTTGGTCCTAGTTAACCACAAGACCCAGTATACCACAAGACTCTCTTGTCTACCCTCAGGAGTCTTGGAATTTGTGGAACAGCATGGGAATGGTTTACTTCCTACCTGGATGGTCGCTCATATTTGGTAACATGGAAGGGATTGAAATCTGCTCCATGCAGACTCTCTACTAGTGTCCCACAAGGTTCAGTACTTGGTCCTCTCCTTTTCTCCCTCTATACTCACTCTCTTGGCAAAGTTATATCCTCACATGGCTTTTCATATCACTGCTATGCCGATGACACCCAACTTATCTTCTCCTTCCCTCCCTCAGATACCATGGCTTCTGCTTGGATCTCAGCGTGTCTGGCGGACATTTCATCTTGGATGACTGCTCATCAGCTGGAACTCAATCCCAGCAAAACTGAGCTGCTTATCATCCCAGGTGATCCATCCCCAGCCCAAGACCTTGCGATATCTCTGAGCAACTCTTGGGGTGAAAATGATTTCCCTTTCAGCCACTGCTCGCAACCTTGGGGTAAGCATGGACAATCAACTATCCTTTTCTTACCATGTCACTAATGTGACATGCTCATGTCGGTTTCTTCTGTACAACATCAGAAGGTTTCGGCCATTTATATCCACACAGGCTACTCAGGTGCTTGTTCAATCTCTGGTCATTTCGAGATTGGACTACTGCAACTCTCTTCTGGCAGGTCTACCTCTGAACGCAATTCACCCACTGCAAATGATCCAAAATGCAGCTGCATGACTTGTTTTCAACCTGCCCAAGCTCTCCCACACCACCCCATTGCTGCGTTCCCTCCACTGGCTTCTGGTAGCTGCACGCATCAGATTCAAAACACTAATGCTTGCCTACAAAGCCAAGAATGGACCAGCGCCATCTTACCTCAAAGTTCTCGTCACTCCTCGCACTGCACCTCGCTCACTCAGATCCACTAGCACTGCTCCACTGGTCCCACCATCTCTCAGGGAAAAAGGTAGGTATACATCTAGACTTTTCTCTGTTCTGGCACCGAGGCGGTGGAACGAACTTCCCCTAGGTATCCGTACGGCCGAGTCTCTGACTGTCTTCAAACGGCAAATGAAGACTTACCTCTTCCTGAAGTACTTAAACTAGCTCTTATTTTTCCCTGTTTATGTATTATGTTAAAGTTTAAAAACAAAAAAAAACAACTCAGTGTTTAGGCTAATGGTATCCCAAGTTTGTGTCCTATTGAACCAGTGTTAATGAGAACTAAAGCACTTTTTTACGTCGCTCTGGATAAGAGCGTCTGCCAAATGCCAGAAATGTAAATGTAAATGAAATGTAGTTACTACTCTATTCTGGACTAACTGGAGCTTGTCCATGCACCTAAGGGATCATACAGACAGTAAGGCATTACAAAAATCCAAATGAATGGTTCAGTTATTATAATGCCTTAGTACTTTTCTGCATCATGTAGTGATATTGTATTTCTCATCTTAGCAAGATAGAGATATATACACTGGTCAGCCACAAAATTCTAACCACTGACAGGTGAAGTGAAAAACACTGATTATGGCATCGGTAAGTGGGTGAAAATTTTATCGTCAAAGTTGATGTTTGGAAGCAAGAAAAATGAGCAAACAAAAGTATTTGAGCTAGTTCAACAAGGGCCAAATTGTGATGGCTAGATGACAGGACCAGAGCATCTCCAAAACTGCAGCTCTTGTGGGGTGTTCCCAGTCTGCAGTGGCCAGTATCTATCAGAAGTGGTCCAAGGAAGGAACAGTGGTGAACGGGCGACAGGGTCATGGGTGGCCAAGATTCATTGATGCACGTGGGAATCAAAGGCTGGCCCGTGTGGTCCGAAAAAAGGGAAACCAACACAATATTATACTGATGGTCATAATGTTATGGCTGATTGGTGTAGAAAGAATATAGAGATACCAGTGATTCTGAGCCCTTTTGCTTTTTGATGCATATATAACTTGAGAATTGTTGTATTATTATGCTGATGTAAAGTGGTATTAGATTTGAGAAAAGTGGTATACTGTATAGAATTATAACTTCAACTTTCTAATCTGTCCTTTAACTGTTACACTTTACCAAGGAGGAGGACCAAGAGGAAGCAGGTAAGTGCAGAGTAGACTTTAATTACTAAACACACTGGTGAAAATAATGAAACTGAAACTGCACACAAATAAAAGAAACTGAAAAAACAAGCTAAACTGAATCACTGTAGTTAGAACCCTAACAAAGTCCCAAGGTGAAAAAGCACAGCAGAAACACAGCCAATAGCTCTGCAGCGCACAGTCAGTAAGAGAAGTCTCTGAGGAAGCAACCATAATACTAGCCAACAACTGAGTGGAGTGAGGGAGCTAAATAGTGTGCTGGTAATTGGGTGCAGGTGACAGTGCTAGAACTCCGGTGATTGGGGACGTGGTTGAGTGGCTGTGGCCGGTGCATCCATGACATTAACATGCCTTCCATTATACATGGATATATGTACAACACTTTAGATCTGTGGATTTGCAAATAAGTGATGGGACTTTGCATTTGAATGTTGTTCATGTACAGAACATTAACATTTAAATTGTAACATCAGATGTCAATCACAATAAAAGTGCAAATGATTATTTTCTTGGTGAAAATCTGTTGGTCTTGTTAATGCATGTTAGACTTTTCCTGAAAGAACACTGTTTAATGTGGAATATTGATCCTTTTGGAATATTTGCAGAGTTATAATTAAATTAAAGCACATTCTAAACCACAGGCAAGACAGAGCATAAGTAACTGGTTTAATGGTGAAATTAAGAAAAACTTCCAAAAAACACACCACCTGAAAGTAAACACACCAGAAACACAGAAAATAACAATTTAATTACTAACTATTTATAGTAATTAAAAGTAATAATTACTATAAAGGTACACATTAATATTTTATTTTCTTTATGAAAATCTGTTGGTCTTTGGCTCGCTGCATGTTAATATGTAGTATTCATGATTTTCTCCTCATAATATATATCTGAATTTTTATATATATCATATTTTAAGTAGTAAATACTATAAAGTCTTGATCCTCCATTGTGTAAAGTTTTGTCCTGGAGAGGCAGAGACGGTGGGTATTTGTGGAGCAAAGGTGTCTTGTTGTAGATTGTGGAGTGAGGAGTTATTTAAGATAGACTGGGGCATTTCCATGGATGCACTGGTGAGTGATTAGACAGAGTTTATGTTCAATACGGAGATGAATGGGGAGCCAGTGGAGTGTCCGGAGGATTGGAGTGATGTGCTTATATTTCCGCACCTTCATAAGGATCCTGGCAGTACTGTTTTGAATGTGTTGGAGCTTTTGAAGACTCCTACCAGAGACCCCAATGAGAAGTGCATTACAATAGTCAAGCCTGGAGGAGACAAAGGCGTGGACCAGCCTTTCAGCATCACAGAGGGAAAGGGATTGGCGAAGTTTGGCTATGTTTCTGATATGAAAAAATACAGTTTTACAGAGATGGTGGACATGTGATTCAAATGACATTTGAGGGTCAAAGTTGACCCCCAGGTTATTAACAGAATTGGAGAGAGTAATGGTGTGGCCAGAAAAGGAAATACAGATAATGGGGGAGGAATGGAGCTGGTGGGGGGTGCCAATTAGAAGGGCTTCAGTTTTAGTGCTGTTCAGTTGAAGGAAGTTCTCTGACATCCATGCCTTAATCTCCTCCAGGCAACAAGTGAGTGTTGATGGAAATATCGGAGAGGTCGGGTTTAATCTCACATAGAGCTGAGTATCATCGGCATAGCAATGGAATGAGACTCAATGCCTGCCAATGACATGGCCCAACGGGAGCATGTAGATGTTGAAAAGGGTCGGCATAAGAACCGACCCCTGTGGCACACCACAACTAACTGAGTGGGGCCATGATTTGCCATTCCCAAGGGCCAGATACTCAGCTCCATTTGTGAGATAGGACCCAAACCACTCCAGAGCAGTGCCAGAAAATCCAACTGTATGCTGTAGATGGTGAAGATTTTGTGGTCGACCGTATCGTACGCGGCTGTGAGATCCAATAGGATTAAGCATTTTTTAAAGATTTTTTTGGTTATGGGAAGTAAGCACGCTGGTAATGAAGGAGGCAGAGGACATTATCTGCTTTTCCCTCACATTTCAAGTGTGAGGTTGACATGTAAACTTGAGTTTAACATGGGAGTGATGAAGGGAACAACACCTTATGTGAGGCCTCTGCAGGATATAACGCTATATTTCCTTTCTTGAGGTCTTCAGGGATGTGGCATTTTGTTCAAGATCTAAGGCTAGTAAATGATTGTGCTTTCACCCATACCCCTATAGTTTAACACAAGTAATATATTATCTCGACTACCGGCAAATTGGGCCTGATTTTCAGTCAGTGATCTAGCTATGGCCTTTTTCAGGATTTCTGTAAACTCTTCTTGACCAGATTGATTTGACTTTAACCTTCTGTGGGAAGTGATGGACCTCAAGGAAATGTAGAATCAGTTACTATCTTTTCACAAGCATTAACTAGAAAGTGTGACTGTTTCTGCATCAAACCTGGAAGTGTACTGATTAGTTATGTTGATGATCTCTGATCGCTCACTAAATTACCAGTGATGAACTGGCACACTGATACACTGCGTTTACTCTGTTATCCAGCAGATTAATGGCCACAAGGTGGCACCAAAATTGCTTAGTTTTTCAGGTGGTGAAATACTTTGGCCATATTCTTTCCCCTACAGTAAGTGTGTAGGCCAAGATCAAATTGCAGCAAATTTTTAATTTTAAATTGCAAAGATGAAGCAACAGATGATGACTATCTTGAGTGCGCTGGCTATACTGCAACATGTGAATAGCTAAATATTCTAAAATTATTCAACCATTGCCAGGTTTAGCTCATGGATTATTCTGTCAGAACCAATATCAATCAGCTCTGCAACACCACAAGGGAGCATGCTCTCTCCTATACTATCATCTTTATATCCTGCTCAATCCCAATAACTTCCTGAGCAAGGACACTGGGATCAAAATTTCTAATGACTATCCATTTGGGTAACCACCTCTTTCAGAAGTTACAAACAGACAGTCACTACTGAGCCAAGAGAACTCATTACAATAACAGCTTCTTTCCATATGCTATCAATCTCATCATTCAGGACCTATGTTTTTTCTAGGTTCTTGACTCATGCTCAAGTTGTGCATTGTATTGCTTAATGAATGAATACTATATTTATTATATACAACATTAATATCTGAACTACTACATACATTTTTTGCACTTGTAATGTCTGATTAGTCTCTGTATCAATTTTCATGCTTTCCTTCCATAAGGTCAGTGACTCTTACAGGTTTACTGAGGTAAACAACTGAATATTGCTTCAAATAACGCTCTAATACAGTGGCTGGTAAACAATCCTCCATACAAATGTTTATATTCCTGCAAATATTCAAATGTCCATCTTGAGTTGGTGGTTGTTTTTATTCTTTTTTTCATAGTTCATGTCACATGAACCTAAGACATATTCATGATTTAATTTAGGCCAAACTGCTATCACAAAACATGTTAACCTGGAGGAAACCCACCTAGCACGGGGAGAACATGCAAACTCCACACACACAGTGAGCGGGAGCGAGACTCAAACCCAGGACGAATGTGCTAACTAATTAAAAGTAATAATTACTCTAGAGGTACACATTAATCTTTTATTTTCTTTATGAAAAAATCTGTTGTTCTTTGGCTCACTGCATGTTAATATGTAGTATTCATGATTTTCCCTTCATAATATATATCTGAACTTTTATATTTTAAGTAGTAAATATAATCTGCACATTATTATATATATATATATATATATATATATATATATATATATATATATATATATATATATATATATATATATATATATATATATATAACTTGTGAAGTTTCCATTGAAATACATGAGTGCTAACATATAGAACCCCACCACACACCAGTCCAAAATAATTACAATACAAGTGATCCTCACAGAGATTCGGTTTATGTAGAGAAAAGGGTTTGAGAGAGCCAAATACCGATCCACAGCGATCAGAGCAATATTATAGATAGATAAATATGTGAGGACACCACCAATTAACAAAAAAAAGGTACAGAAACCTCTCCCAAAAATCCAGCATGACTCCATCATCCAGATTAAAATTAATGGCATCACAAGGCCCCAACAAAGAAATCCGACACAGCCAGAGAGAGCACCAGCATGTTGGTGGGTGTGTGAAGCTGCTTGAAGTGAAGAACAGAGATGATGACGAGCAGATTTCCACACACTGTTAGCAGAACCACAGCAGCTGAACACACATACAGTAAGATATAAACTGCAGGAGATACAGATCTCTGTGGACAGGAGAAATGCTCACAGCGATCAGACTGATTAAACTCTGTCAGGTTCATCTATACAGCATTTCTAACAGCAAATGTAAAAAGTCATAATCAAATGACTTATGGCTCAGAAGCTCTGGTGATTTTATAGTTGAGAAATTAGTCACACCTCCCTAAATTGACTGACAATATGATAGATATAGTAGTCAGACAGAGAACAAAAGGCCTAAAGTAAATATCTACAGAATGTTTCCTTCATCTCATGTGCTCTTGACTGGACTGATAGGACTCGTGGGATTACTTTGATTTTTGATCAAGTACATGGAGAATGTAAAATCAAACCCAACAATATACGTTGAATGTAGTGAACTTTAGGCAAGTATATAGTAAATGTTATTTTAATTTCATTATATTTATGTGGAATGTCACTAAAAAACCCAACCAAAATGGTCAAAAAACGGATTTAACTCTGTTCTGCAGACAGTAAGGCTGTCCATCTCAAATTACTTATTATTGTAAACCAGAGAATATAAAGAAACGAATTAACACTGTGATTCAGATAAAGTGTGACAAATATGTAAGTTATGTTTTTCTTGTGCAAAGGTGAACAATTGTTATTATAAAAAAAAATTAAATAATATAAACTAATACTTAGAATGGGGGGCACGGTGGCTTAGTGGTTGGCACGTTTGCCTCACACCTCCAGGGTTGGGGGGTTTGATTCCCGCCTCCGCCGTGTGTGTGGAGTTTGCATGTTCTCCCCATGCCTCGGGGGTTTCCTCTGGGTGCTCCGGTTTCCTCCCCCAGTCCAAAGACATGCGTGGTAGGTTGATTGGCATCTCTAAATTGTCTGTAGTGTGTGAATGAGAGTGTGTGTGCGCCCTGCGATGGGTTGGCATTCCGTCCCTGGGCTCCCCGTGACCTGAGTATAGTTCGGATAAGCGGTAGACAATGAATTAAGACAATGAATAATGCTTAGAATATCAAACATCCTGCTCTATTGTGTGTTGTTAAGGGATGGAGTAAGCACATTTTTACAATATGTTGTTTTTTGTTTGATGATCTCTGATCATTCCATAAAAGGCCTAGAACGTACTAATGAGAAACTTAAACCTGTCGAATTAATCTTTAAATTTTGTATATTATCCTGTGCAAAGAAACATATAAATGTCATATAACATTAAATGTTTGCTGCAGCAGTATAACTGCAAAGAGCACTACCAGACATAATAGTAAAAAAGTACAGGTTTCTCTTCACTGTTCTACTAAAGAGCCTAGTGGCATCTTGAGCAAGGTCTATAAAAAGTAGTGTTGAAAATATACATCAGTCAAATAGATAAATGTAAATGGAATGCAGGCTCAGACTGGACATGCTGGATAGCAGAACAATGGCCAAGCTCTCAAGCATTATACACAATCCCACGCATTTCAAGGAACAATCGGTGGACAGAAGAAAACACTGATTAACAAGACTTAGTTGGGCACAGCACTAAGTCAAAGTCATCTGAACTTAAATATTTGCAGTACTTAATTTTTTTATAGACTAAAGGAGGGGCAATATATCAAGAATTTAAAAAGATTTTTTAAAAGTTCAAGAATTTGCTCAGGTACTGCGGTGAGAGACCATACAGCCTAAAAATTTTACTGGGAGCCTTACTTGTAGCGAATTCAGCTATCCAAATAGCTCTGGCTATGTCAGCCTGTTATCATATACATACAAAAAAAAAAAAAAAATTCAACACATAAAATATCAAATACACTAAAAAAAGACAGTAAGCACACACTCAATTAATTTAATAAAAGAAAATGAGGAACGCAGTCACAAAAGCCATTTAAAATGTCTGCCGCAATAGTGTCACACAATCTCACATATTAATCATACATTAAAAAAAATACAAAGAGCAGAGATTTACCCAGGGCAGGTAAACCAACAAAATTTCCTATAGGAGAACAATATCTCACAACCACTGGACACAGCTCACCCCCATCGCATTAAGAAAGCTTTCCCCCGTCTGCTTCTTAGGCCAATTGCTTTCACCAGCAAACTCACTCTTGCTGTGTTTGAAAAACAAAATTTTGTGCACATGAGAGCAGTGGGCACTGAAAAAGAGTGGGACCATGCTGTCCAAAGAGCTCCTGGTAGCACTGTCCTAGCCCATTAATCTCCAGAACACTAGAGACTCTTAGGCCACACTGTAGCACAAACTTACCATATGTTATGCACAGAAGTCCCGTTTTCTTTTAGCTCAAGTAGACTCCAGGGCTGCATTGAACCTCATCAACCATAACCTTATCGAAGAACCACAGCTGTCTACTCTTCTCATCACCACCCTACTCCATGTTACTGCAATAGGTAATTGGCCACTAGGGGAGGGCTTTTTCACACACCAGACCACTTCCATAAACATTTGAATTGTGACTGTTTCAAACAGAGGAACTCACCCTCTATATCATCTCCTCTCCATCAAACCCCAAAATCCTGGGATTCCCCTGGCTGCACCTACACAACCCCCACCTGTCATGTCAGGACAAAGAACTCACCCAGTGGTTCCCCCTTTTGTCTGAACGAGCGTTTCCATAGTGACCTGACCTGGCCATGACTGACAACCTCTGTGGACAGTCCCGATCCCAAATGAGTGACAGTTCTTCCAAAATACAGTGACCTCAGGGAAATTTTTATTAAGGAACAAGCAAAGCAATTGCCCTCTCACCATCCTTGGGACTATTCCATAGACTTGCTACCCAATGCCATGGCACCAAATTCACGGGTTTACCCTCTATCAGCTCCAGAAAGAAAGGCCATGGAGGAGTATATAGTAGAATCCCTGGTGACTGGGTACATCTGGCCATCCATGACACCTGCTGCAGAGTCTACACCAGACTCTCCATCACAATGTGTTACCCTTACCCCTACCACTGGTCCCAGTGGCCTTGTAACAACTACGGGAGACACAGATGTTCTCCAAACTGGACTTGAGGAGTGCCTACAACCTCATTTGGATTAAGGCAGGGGTTGAATGGAAAACCAACTTTCAAAGCATTATTGGGCACTATGAGTACCTGATAATACTTTATGGCTTGACCAATGTGCCTGCGGTATTCCAGACTTTCATCAATTAAATTCTCAGAGATTAATTCACTGCGTCATCAATGATATTCTGGTTTATTCTGCTACCATGGAAGATCACATCCACCATGTCTGCCGAGTCTTTGGCCCATGACAGAGCATGCTGAGATATACCAGCATGTGAAATGGCAATGGAAATGGGGGGCAAGTGAAATCAGTGAACTTTTTCTTGTGACATATCTCCTGCTGTAATGCTACTTAATATTCATGTAGCTGATTTGCTGTCTCTCCTAGATTGTCACACTCTTGATCTGATTTGTGCTATGGGATTAGACACTGTCTTTATGGATGTCAGAGTAGTATTTCTTATCATATACTTATTAAATTATTGAAGATTTTGTCTTTTCTCTGTGGTCAGCATGTCCTTCAGTTTTGTTGCATCCATTTGTGAATTAATTTCACAGAGCCTTTCTGAAATCCTCTCCATTTCCCTTCTTTAAAATACAACTCAGTGCTATGATGTCATGCTTCACACATTTTGTTAATTAGACTTCTGATTATTTTATTTGGTGCATATATTACTTAAAAACAATTATATTATTATGCTGATATAAAGTGGCCTTAGATTTGATAAAGGTGATGTATAAATAAAACTTTTTTCTTTTACAATTAGGAAATTACAACTTTAAAATAAAATTTTTCAATACCCACTATAAAAGTAAAATTAGAAGTTTTATTTTCTTGGTGACTCACTTATAGTATTCTATATATTCCCCTTTTAACATGTATATGCATTTTAATTACTGAATAAATACATTTTATTTTAAACTTCTATAGCAAATTTCCCACCACTGATATAATATTTAGGGGGCACGGTGGCTTGGTGGCTAGCATGTTTGCCTCTAAACCATGGGTAAAACAGAGCATAAATAACTGGATTAATGGTGGAGTTAAGACATGTCATGATAAAAACTTTCTGAATAGTTTCTGTCTGTAGTTTAATATATCAACCAATAAACTGTAAAAAATAATATGGAAGTAAACACATCAGAAACACAGACACTAAAATGCCAAGGACTTTAGCTGCTTTTTTCTTAGAATTCATTGAGTGTGAGGTGATTTTCTGTGTTTTAGGCCGTGTGTGATTATTAAGCTCTCTGATAGCAGTGGCATGTTTCTTAGCAATCACAAAAACCTGAGTATACAATATAATTATGACAGAAAGTGGAAATATAAATGAAAATACAAAATCAATTACATACCAGTACTCATTAACAATGATTAAACATTCTCCAGGACACAGTACAGAATTGTTGAAGTTTCCCTTGAAATACATGAATGCTAAGATATAGACCACCACAAGACACCAGTCAAAAACAATTCCAACACAAGTGATCCTCACAGAGACTGTATTCATGTAGAGAAAGGTATGTACCATTTCACCTGACCTCCTACCCTTTATCACCACAGTCATCAATGGATCCTTAACGTCTGGTCACGTTCCAACTGCCTTTAAGAAAGCCAGGGTCATCCCCATCCTGAAGAAACCTGCTCTGGATCCCTCAGACATCAGCAACTACAGACCGGTATCACTTCTCTCATTCCTTTCAAAAATTCTTGAACGTGTTGTTTGTAATCAGCTGTCTGACTATCATGACTATCATGCAGAATAACCTCCATGACCCCAACCAGTCTGGCTTCAAAGCAGCACATTCCACAGAGACTGCCCTTTTGGCAGTCACTGAGAAACTACATGCTGCTAGATCAGCCAAACTGTCATCGGTCCTCATCCTCCTCGACCTGTCTGCAGCATTTGACACAGTAAACCACAAGACTCTCTTGTCCACCCTCAGGAGTCTTGGAATTTGTGGAACAGCATGGGAATGGTTTGCTTCCTACCTGGATGGTCGCTCATATCAGGTAACATGGAAGGGATTGACATCTGCTCCACGCAGACTCTCTACTGGTGTCCCGCAAGGCTCAGTGCTTGGTCCTCTCCTTTTCTCCCTCTATACTCACTCTCTTGGCAAAGTTATATCCTCACATGGCTTTTCATACCACTGCTATGCTGATGACACACAACTTATCTTCTCCTTCCCTCCCTCAGATACCACGACTTCTGCTCGGATCTCAGCGTGTCTGGCGGACATTTCATCTTGGATGACTGCTCATCAGCTGAAACTCAATCCCAGCAAAACCGAGCTGCTGATAATTCCAGGTGATCCATCCCCAGCCCAAGACCTCGCGGTATGTCTGAGCAACTCCATGATTTCCCCTACAGCCTCTGCTCGCAACCTTGGGGTAACCATGGACAATCAACTATCCTTTTCTTCCCATGTCACTAATGTGACACGCTCATGTCGGTTTCTTCTGTACAACATCAGAAGGATTCGGCCATTTCTATCCACACAGGCTACTCAGGTGCTTGTTCAATCTCTGGTCATCTCGAGATTGGACTACTGCAACTCTCTTCTGGCAGGTCTACCTCTGAACGCAATTCGCCCACTACAAATGATCCAAAATGCAGCTGCACGACTTGTTTTCAACTTGCCCAAGTTCTCCCACACCACCCCACTGCTGCGTTCCCTCCACTGGCTTCCGGTAGCTGCATGCATCAGATTCAAAACACTAATGCATGCCTACAAAGCCAAGAATGGACCAGCGCCATCTTACCTCAAAGCTCTCGTCACTTCTCGCACTGCACCTCGCTTACTCAGATCCACTAGCACTGCTCGACTGGTCCCACCATCTCTCAGGGAAAAAGGTAGGTATACATCTAGACTCTTCCCTGTTCTGGCACCGAGGTGGTGGAACGAACTTCCCCTAGGTATCCGTACGGCCGAGTCTCTGACTGTCTTCAAACGGCAACTGAAGACTTACCTCTTCCTGAAGTACTTAAACTAGCTCTTATTTTTCCAGTTTACGTAATATGTTGCAACAAAAAAAAAAAAAAAAAAACCCAACTCAGTGTTAGGCTAATGGTATCCCAAGTTGTGTCTTATTGAACCAGTGTTAATGTATTCAGTGAGTGAGAAATAAAGCACTTTTGTACGTCGCTCTGGATAAGAGCGTCTGCCAAATGCCAGAAATGTAAATGTAAGTGTAGAAAGGGGTTTGAGAGAGCCAAATACCGATCCACAGCAATCAGAATGATATTATAGACTGATAAAATTAAGAGGAAACCACAAATGAACCAAAAAAATGGTACAGAAATCTCTCCCAAAAATCCAGCATGACTCAATTGTCCAGATTAACGTTGATGGCATCACAAAAGCACCAATAAAGAAATCCGACACAGCCAGAGAGAGCACCAGCATGTTGGTTGGTGTGTGAAGCTGCTTGAAGTGAAGAACAGGGATGATGACGAGCAGATTTCCACACACTGTTAGCAGAACCACAGTAGCTGAACACACATACAGTAAGATATAAACTGCAGGAGATACAGATCTCTCTGGACAGGAGAAATTTTCACAGCGAACAGACTGATTAAACTGTGTGATGTTCACAAATACAGGCATTTTTTTAAAAACAAAAAGGCTGATACATTATGGTCAAATGAATTAAAGGTCAGGCAGCTTAGATAGTTTTATAATTTAGAAATTAAGCACACCCCCTAAGATTGATTGACAGCTTAATGAATATGATGGCATGCCTAGGGGGAACAAAAGGCCACAGGAGGCATTAAGCACAGATAAACACAGATTATTATGT
Source organism: Hemibagrus guttatus (assembly GCA_033459395.1). Classification (NCBI taxonomy): domain Eukaryota; kingdom Metazoa; phylum Chordata; class Actinopteri; order Siluriformes; family Bagridae; genus Hemibagrus; species Hemibagrus guttatus. The sequence continues at coordinate 10,351,681 of JAUCMX010000030.1, read as the reverse complement.
CATTTTTTCAGTTTACATGCAAGAATTAACAAAAATTGATGAAGGTCACAAAAACTTTGCATGTGGAAAGGGGGCAGTGATCACACATCAGATTCAGCCAGGGAGTGAGACAGGTAGAAGGAAAATAAGAAAAAAAATATTTGCATTAACATATTAGATGAAATTTATTGTTTTGCTAAATTGTGGGTATCCAGGTCATTTTAGGATTAATAAATAAGTAAATAAATAAATACATACATACATATATATATAAATACACATTTATTTAGATTCTAAACAATCTAATTACAATGAGGTGGTTGTTTTGCACCTACGTGGAGACAATTCTATTTGTAAAGCAGAATATAATATATAAGAATGATTGGGACAATTTTTGCAATTGAGATGACTGGTTTAAGTTTCCAGTAACACTAGAACTCTTCTTTACTCAGTGTATGAGGCTGATGATCCTGGTGGATGGGAGAAGCAGAAAGATATTAGGGAAATTGAGGAGAAGGAAAAAGGAAGTGAGGGTAATCCTAAGGATTTAGATCTCTTTTTCGCTACCATCCACAGCAAAGCCCAAAACAAGCCCTTCCTAACATCATCTTCAGCAAAGACAAAATAAATAGGAAATGGTTGACATACTGTGAAGAGTCACACTCTTTATACTGTTCTATTTGTCTGGCATTTGCCAAACCCTCAGCCAGTGATAGTTCATTCATCAAAGGTGGAATGAGCACATGGAAACATGTTCATTAAAGAATTGCTGAGCATGAAGGGAGTAAAATCCACGGAGAGAGTGCAGAGGCCTATTTTCTCAGGGCAAAGGGAGATATTAGTAGTCTACTGACAGAAAAACAGATGTCAGCACATCGAGATCAAGTGACAGATCACTGAACGTGTGATTAATGTGATCAAGGTCATTGGAAAGCGGGGCCTTAGTTATCGTGGTGATAAACACGAGAGTGCTTATTCCTTAGAAGACTTGATTTTAGATCATGGAAATTAATATTGCTGCTCAGCAAGTATGATGCCTGTCTGCAAGCACATGTCAGTGAATGCATTGAAGATTAAAAAGATGCATGAAAGTGGACATAAAGGAAGCGGTTCCCTTTTGACTTTGCTGTCCAAGACGAGAGTAAACAAAGTCATTATTGTTATTAGTCTCTTAATCCAAGAAAGAATTGCTGAAGAATTTAAGGTAGCTGGAATGTATTCAGTACAAATGCATACAACACAAGATTTGACCGCTAAGAATCAATGTGCCATTGTACTAAGATATGTGACCGAAGTCATCAATGAGAAACTAATTGCAGTCATTGTGAGTTGTCTTGTGGAGAAAATCTTGTTTTTTTGCTACAGAAAATTTTGGAAGAAGTTGGCATTGACATTAAGAAATGCATTGGCAACTCAATAGATAGGGCTGCAGGTGTTAAAAAAGCAGCAGATACATTTGTACAGTGGGCAAACAACAATCTACCAGAGCAGAATCATTATGACTTTGAGGTACAAAGGTTCTGCCCTCCCAGAAAAAAAGCAAAGAAAACAAAAAGTCATGCCAGGTGAGATGGCAGAAGATGAGCCACTTTCAGATTCTCTGAAAGAATACAGAGTCCACTGTATTCTTTGTAAGTCTACAATGTCATCATGGACACTGTCCAAGATCATATCTACCACAGATAGACAGCAAGTGCAGCTCTGTGTTAAGATTTTGCCTGCATGGATACTAAAAATGTTGCTAATTACAAAAAAAAGGGCTCTCAAAATTAGCTCTAGTAGAGCTTAGCAAATTTTTGATCAATTTTGATGATTGTGCCACAGTGGAGACATTGCAGGCAGAGTTGACAAACTTTGCAACACACTGGGATAGGCTGTAGATGTCAGCCTGTCTTTGGACAGCTATAGTGTAAAGACAGTGAAGGAGCTCTCAGGAGAAGATGCCAACCTTTCAAGTGCTGATGAGGGCTGGGAGTTGGTGAGCAGAATTTGTTCAACTTGTAAAAACTGTGCAATATGTTGCCATATCCTGCTGTCTCAGTACAACCTTTTCACTGATGCCTATCATGTAATTGGACTGGGCTACAAATTTTTTTGACATTGTCTATGACACAAGTAGCCCGTAAAAGAAGCTTCTTCACACTGAAGCTTGTGAAGAACAGACTTAGGGCCTCAATTAATCAGGAGCATCTTAAGGCTTTCATGTTAATGTCTACTAAGCGGGAGATACTTGTTGCATTTGACACTGACAACACCATTGATAAAGTTTCTGATGGCAGTGAAGTCTTGCACAATTTGCTGACCTTGTAAGCTGAAAGTTTTGTTTAACCTCTCTTCTGCAGTCAGAGTACATTTATGAGTGAGAAGTACAGAAAAAATAGCAGCTTTGGACTTCTGGAATAAATGCTTGGTATAATGCTCTGTGCAGACTCATGTAATCTGATATAAGATCTGCTTTACTTCAAGGTTAATTGTAAATGTTTTATTATGATGGTCATGCTGTGTAATAAATTTAATTTAGAGGGAAAAAATAAGGTTGTATAGTTTATAAATTTATTTGGGTGCATAGGATGGCCTGGGTGGGTGTGGGATTTCCTGGCCTGAAATTGTGTCCCAGTCCAGCCCTGAAGGCAAGTAAGATTAGAATAAAGCATACAGAGTTACTGCAGAGCTTCCAGGGTTTCTCGAGTTACATCAAGGCATCAAGTGTTACGCTAAGGCATTGAAGGTTATTCCAAGGCACACCAAGGCATCCAGGATGATACAAAAAACAAAACAACAACATTGTAGTGTTTAGTTTTACAGAAAAGCTGTGAAGTTGCATGGTTAAACAAATAAACTCATTACAGGCAGATTAAAGCACCGTTCACACAAACAATGATGTTAGTGCTGCAAGCTGCCAGTTATGGTATTAAGAAGTCACCAGTAGAGGTTCCTACAACTGGTTGTCATGGTGATAAAATTTATCAATGTGTGGGGCAACACCTCAAACTTGTTCTTGTGCTCATCTAAAAAATCCTGAACCATTTTTGCTTTGTGACATGGCGCATTATTCTGCTGAAAGAGGCCACAGCCATCAGGGAATACCATTTCCAAGAAAGGCAGTACATGGTCGGCAACAATGCTTAGATAGGTGCTATGTGTCAAAGTAACATCCATATGGATGGCAGGACCCAAGGGTTCCCAGCAGAACAATGCCCAAAGCATGACACTGCCTCCACTGGCTCGCCTTCTTCCCATAGTGCATCTTGGTGCCATGTGTTCCCCAGGTAAGAAATGCACACACACACACAGCCGGCCATCCATGTGATGTAAAAGAAAACGTGATTCATCAGACCAGGCCACCTTCTTCAATTGCTCACGTGTCCATTGTTGGCACTTTTGGTGGTGCACAGGGGTCAGTGGCTATGCGGCCCCATACGCAACAAACTGTGATGCAATGTGTATTCTGACAACTTTCTATGAGAACCAGCATTAACTTCTTCAGCAATTTGAGCAACAGTAGCTCGTCTGTTGGACTGGATCACACGGGCCAGCCTTCGCTCCCCACGTGCATCACCGAGCCTTGTCCGCCCATGACCCTGTCTCCGGTTCACCACTGTTCCTTCCTTGGACCACTTTTGATAGATACTGACCACTGCAGACCGGGAACACCCCACAAGAGCTGCAGTTTTGGAGATGCTCTGATCCAGTGGTCTAGCCATTACATTTTGGTCCTTCATCAAACTCACTCAAATCCTTACACTTGTCCATTTTTCCTGCTTCTAACACATCAACTTTGAGGAAAAAATGTTCACTTGCTGTCTAATATATCCCACCCACTAACAGGTGCCATGATGAGGAGATAAGGAGTGTTATTCACTTTACCTCTCACTGCTCATAATGTTATGGCTGATTAGTGTATACTTTGTCATTTTGAACAAATCTGGCCATTTTCCTCTGACCTCTTTGATCAACAAGGAGTTTCCAGCCACAGAACTGTGACTCACTCAGTGACCTTCATTTTTCACACCACTCTGTGTAAACTAAGAGACTGGTGTGAAAATCCCAGTATGAGAAGTAGTTATAGAAATACTCAAACCAGTCCATCTGACACCAACAATCATGCCACGGATAAAGTCACAGAGATAAGACTTTTTCTTCAGTCTGATATTTGATGTGAACATTAACTGAAGCTCTTGATCTGAGTGCAGGATTCATTATGAATGCATTATGCTGCTGCCACATGATTAAGTGATTAGAACAGGAATGTACAGGTCTACAGGTCATCCTAATAAAGTGGATGGTGAATGTATACATAATAAATTTGTTCAAAAACCACCAGTAAAATACCTAGTTACTTACATACATAGATAGTTGTATATCTACATAAATAGTTCTAAACTATACATAAATTAATAATTAATTACTCTGCCTACAGTTTGAAAACATTTTAAAACAGTATAATATTTCAAAACATATCTTAAAACATTTAAAACATAAGTAGGAAAAGCTTATTGATATTTGAGCATGTTAATACATAAGTAAATATTCTTGCATAAATAACTTAACTTAATTAATTTTGTGTATTATGATCAAACAATATTTTAAATAACTTTATCAATGACTTTTTCACACAGTCTGTTACATGTGTTTGGAAGACGTATATTATTTTTCTAAGTGGTTAAGTGATTTAAAAATATCTAAAGATCTTTATTATTCTGATTATTCTGTCTCAGAAGTACAAATCACATTCATGAAAGAACATTGATTAATGCAGAGTCTGTTTGGAATATTTGGAAAGTTATAATCAATTTAATGCACCTTCTAAACCATGGGTAAAACAGAGCATAAATAACTGGATTAATGGTGGAGTTAAGATAAAGCATAACTGCAAGTTTCTGAAATGTTTCTCTATGAAGTTCAATAAGATCACCTAATAAACTGTAAATAAAATATGGAAGTAAACACAACAGAAACACAGACACTAAAATGCCGAGGACTTTAGCTGCTTTTCTCTCAGATTTCATGGACTGTGAGGTGATTTTCTGTGTTTTAGGTCGTGTGTGATTATTAAACTCTCTGATAGCAGTGGCATGTTTCTTAGCAATCACAAAAACCTGAGCATACAATATGATTATAACAGAAAGTGGAAATATTAATGTTACTACAAGGTCAATTCCAAATAAAACTTCATTCAGAAAAAGATAACACTCTCCAGGGCACATTACAAAACCTGCAAAGCTTCCACTGAAATAATAAAATGTTGTGTTGTACACCAGACACACAGACCAGTTAGAAGAAACCACAATGCACATAGTCTTACTTGAGATAATGTTCGTGTAGAGAAACGGGTTTGAGAGAGCCAAATACCTATCGACAGCAATCAGAGCGACATTATAGATGGATAGGCTTGTTAAAAAATAAGAGGTCATCAAAAAACATATGCAATACCTCTTATCAAATATCCAGCATGACTCAATCATCCAAATTAACATCAACGGCATCAATAAAGCACCAACAAAGAAATCTGATACAGCCAGAGAGAGCACCAGCATGTTGGTTGGTGTGTGAAGCTGCTTGAAGTGAAGAACAGAGATGATGACGAGCAGATTTCCACACACTGTTAGCAGAACCACAGCAGCTGAACACATGTACAGTAAGATATAAACTGCAGGAGATACAGATCTCTCTGGACAGAAGAAATGCTCACAGCAATCAGACTGATTAAACTCCATCAGGTTCATCAATACAGACATTTATTGATCTGTTACATTATGAAGAAATGAATTATAGGTCAGGCAGCACAGATAGATTTATACTTTAGAAACTAAACACACCCCCAAGTTTGAATGTGAGTTTAATGAATATGATGTCATGCCTTTGGGTAACAAAAAAAAGAGAAAAGGCCTTAAGCTAAGATAAACACCTATCATTATTTGGTTATTAAATTTATAAGCAAGAAAACATTGATAGAAACCGATAATCAAAAGAAAAACAAAACAGGAAGGTCACAAAAACTCACTAATCTTTATTTAGAAAAATTGCATATGAATTGACAAGTCTACAGAAATAGTATGTCTTACAATTTACAAAGGAATATAATTAGGAGGAACTTAATTATGTAGCTGGACAGTGACATAAATGCTTAATCCATTTAAGCAACACGTGATTGGTTGCTTCTGAGCCAAGTTTATGCCGCCCAGTCCAGCAGCCCTGTGTTTTTTCACTGTCCTCAATGGGAGGTGCTGAACTGGCACAGGCATTGGTGTTCTTTGCCTTGGCCATCCACTACAAAGGAACATTGTTGGTCATTAGGGTGCCAGGTAGTAACGCAGTTCTTTAATGACCCAATTTATGGCCAGGGCTTCTTTTTCCACAGTGATATAGTTCTTTGCAAGGCTTCTGGCTGATGTAAAGGAGGTGGTACACCTCCCATTCAAAATATTGGAACAGGATGGCCCTAGGGCTGTTTCTGAGACATTTGTGAGTATAATGAAAGGCAGATCTAAGTTGGGGTTCTATAGAACTAAGTTCATGGAATTCCCAAGCTTGAGGAGGCATTAGCCAATGTAGTACACCAGGTACTGTGCCTCGGTCAACTCCAGGTGGCATTTCTTTGGGTTTAGAGTAAGTCCAGCCTTCCAGAGCTCACCCAGGACCTCCCCAAGTGGAATGGGTAGTCTGTTCAAGTGGAGGAGTGGATTATTACATCATCCAGCTAGGTGGTTGAATTTGTTGGGTCTCAACAAAACGTTTTGCCGGACCTCATGTAGGCCGAAGGGAAGAACCTGTTCTGCCTATAATGGTCAGTGGCAGTGTTGAACTCTGTCTTAGGCTTGGTGTCTGGGAATAAGGCAAGTTGCCAGTAGTCTGTAGTCAGATCTAATGTTGAAATAAACCTCACTCTTCCCAGGTGCTCCACTAGGTCATTCACATGGAGAGGGGTTAGCAATTGAAATCCCATACCTGGTAGAGTGTCCAGCAGTCATTACCCATCACGCTTTGGCACAAGGAAAGTTGGACTGGCCCCATCTATGTCCCCATCTTCAGTTAGCACTGGGGACAAAGAGGTACATTGGATCACCTGGTTGAACTTCCACAGATCGCCTGTATGTGCTCCCAGATGGTCAGAGCTCCTTAATCGATCCTTTACTGCAACTCTTTATTGCAGACTGGCAAGGATTGAACCTCCCAAGCTCCACACACACGGTGAGCGGGAGCGAGACGCAAACCCAGAATGCTGGAGGTGTGAGGCGAATGTGTTAACCACTAAGCTGTGCTACCAAATAAAATTCTTATCTTTAAATCTAAAACATTTCAGTATATTAGGGTTTCAAAATTGATTTGTTATAGAAGCTGAAATTATATAACAGCAATATTTACTGTAGACACATTGTCAGAAAAATGTGAAAAACTCTGTTCATGAAAGAACATTGATTAATGCAGAGTTATAGTTCATCTTACACAACTCCTAAACCACGGTTAAAAACAGAGCATAAATAAATGGATTAATGGTAGAATTAAGATAAAGCATAATGAGTCTCTGAATAGTTTCTGTCTGTAGTTCATTAAAATTACCCAACAAACTGTTAATAAAATATGGAAATAAACACACCAGAAACACAGACACTAAAATGCAGAAAACTTTATCTGCTTTTCTCTCAGATTTCATGTAGTGTGGTGATTTTCTGTGTTTTAGGCCATGTTTGATCATTAAGATCTCTGACAACAGTGGCATGTTTCTTAGCACAAAAACTGGAATATACAATATGACTATGAGAGAGTGGAAATATAAATGAAACTATGAGATCAATTACAGCCCAAACCTCATTCACAATGATTAAACATTCTCCAGGACACAATTGTAAAGTATCCATTGAAATACATGAATGCTAAGATATAGATCACCATCACACACCAGTCAAAAACAATGAAAAAACAAAGGATCCTCACAGAGACTGTGTTCATGTACAAAAAGGGGTTTGAGAGAGCTAAATAGCAATCCACAGCAATCAGAGCAATAGTAAGAGATTGATATGATTGTGAGGAAACTACTAGTTGACCAAAAAACGGTGCAGAAATCTCTCCCAAAAATCCAGCAAGACCCGATTGTCCAGATGAACATTGACGGCATCACTAAAGCACCGACAAGGAAATCCAACACACCCAGAGAGAGCATGAGTGTGTTGGTCGGTGTGTGAAGCTGCTTGAAGTGAAGAACAGATGATGACAAGCAGATTTCCACACACTGTTAGCAGAAACACAGAAGCTCCGTCAGGTTCATCAATACAGCATTTCTAATAGAAATTGTTAAAAGTAATAATCAAATGACTTATGGCTCTGGTGATTTTATAGTTAATAGAAATTAGACATGCCTCCCTAATTTGAGTGACAGTATGATAGATATGATGTCATGGCTTGTTGTAATAAAATACCTAAACTAAATGTCTACAGAATGTTTCTTCCATCTTATGTGCTCTTGACTGGACTGATGGGACTCATGGGATTCCTATGATTTTTGATCAAGTACATAGAGATTGGAAAATCAAAACCAATAATGTTCAAAGTAGTGAACATTAGACAAGTATTTAGTAAATGTTAACTATATTTATTACGAACATCACTAAAAAAAACCCAATGGTCAAAAACAGATTCAGCAACATCTTATGTGAGGCCTCTGCAGGATATAATGCTATACTTCCTGTCTTGAGGTCTTCAGGGATGTGGCATTTTGTACAAGATCTGAGGCCAATAAATGATTGTGCTTTTACCCATACGGTAATTAACACAAGTAATATATTATCTCGACTACAGCAAATTGGGCCTGATTTTCAAGCTATGAAAATCTAGCACCTGAGTAGCCTGTGTGGATAGAAATGGCTGAATCCTTCTGATGTTGTACAGAAGAAACCGACATGAGCATGTGACATTAGTCAAGCTATGGCCTTTTTCAGGATTCCTGTATACCCTTCATAACATGCAATTCGCCCACTGCAAATGATCCAAAATGCAGCTGCACGACTTGTTTTCAACCTGCCTAAGTTCTCCCACACCACCCCATTGCTGCGTTCCCTCCATTGGCTTCCGGTAGCTGCACGCATCAGATTCAAAACACTAATGCTTGCCTACAAAGCCAAGAATGTACCAGCGCCATCTTACCTCAAAGCTCTCGTCACTCCTCGCACTGCACCTCGCTCACTCAGATCCACTAGCACTGCTCCACTGGCCCCACCATCTCTCAGGGAAAAAGGTAGGTATACATCTAGACCCTTCTCTGTTCTGGCACCGAGGTGGTGGAACGAACTTCCCCTAGGTATCCGTACGGCCGAGTCTCTGACCGTCTTCAAACGGCAACTGAAGACTCACCTCTTCCTGAAGTACTTAAACTAGCTCTTATTTTTCCCTATTTATGTATTATGTATTTAAAAAAATAAAAAAATAAATAAAAAATCCAACTCAGTTTAGGCTAATGGTATCCCAAGTTTGTGTCCTATTGAACCAGTGTTAATGTATTCATTGACTGAGAACTAAAGCACTTTTGTACGTCGCTCTGGATAAGAGCGTCTGCCAAATGCCAGAAATGTAAATGTAAATGTAAATGACAATATTGACTTGCCTTTAACCTTCTGTGCGAAGTGATGGACCACCAGGCTTTGTAAAATCACCCATCATTTTTTAACAAGCATTAATTAGAGCGTTTACGTGTTTCTAAACATGGAAGGGTATTGATCAGTTATGTTGATGATCTCTGATCATTCACTAAATAAACAGTAAAGAAGACACTGAATTTACTCTGTGATCCTCAGCAGATTAATGGCCACAAGGTGGCACCAAATAAATTACACTTAGTTTCTCAGGTGTTGAAATACTTTGGCCATATTCTTTACTCTAGGGTAAGTGTGTAGGCCTAGATCAAATTGCAGCAAATTTTAATTCGCAAAGATGATGCAACAGATGACAACTATCTTGAGCTTGGCTGGCTATACTGCCACATGTGAATAGCTGAATATGCTAAAATAATTAAACCATTGTCAGATTTAGCTCATGGACTATTCTGTCAGAGTCAATATCAATCTGGTGCTCTGGTGCACCACAAGGGAGCATGCTCTCTCCTATACTATCATCATTATTATATGCTGCTTACTCCCATTAACTGCGAGAGCAAGGGCAGTTACTTTATAGGGCGGATTTTATGCATGTTAATATATAGTATTTATGATTTTCACCTCTTAATATATCTCTGTATTTATAATGATTTAATTCATATTTTAATTCTATATCTGTCATGATGGCCACATATTTTTGCCGAAATCATAGAATAACTCCCAGTAGGCTATTTGAAAGGTCAGGGCCTTGAAGAAGCTCTTGGTTTAAAGAAGTGGCTTGAAAAGAGGACTCATAATTGAACACATCCCGTATTTTCCTTTTCCTTTTATGATATACACCATGATGAGGTTCGTATCACACTTTTCCAAACCTGGTAGGTGACCTGCCTGGTGCAGTCACAACAACCTGGAGCTGAACATGCTCAAAACTGTGGAGATGATAGGAGACTTCAGGAAACCCCCCCTGCTCTCCCCCAACTCACCATCATGGACATCACTGTGGAACCACCAACTCCCAGGACCTGAAGTGGGACATTCAAATTGGCTTGTGAAAAAGGCCCAGCAGAGATTGTACTTACTTCATCAACTGAAATGGTTCAACCTGCCAAAGGGACAGATGACACAGTTTTACTCAGCTGTTGTTGAGTCGGTTCTGTGCTCTTCTATAACTGGTCTGGTTTAGGTCAGCCAGCAAATCAGATATAAGAAGCCTGCAACGGACTGTTAGGACAGCAGAAAGGATTGTTGGTGTACACCTGCCCAACCTTCAGGACTTTTACAACTCTAGAGTGAAGAAATGGGCAGGTAACATCATCACAGACCCCTCTCAACCTGTTTGCACTTCTCCCTTCAGGAAGATGCTACCGATTTTTGTGCACTAGAACATCTAGGCACAAAAGCAGGTTTTTCCCCATGCCATATCCAGCTTAAACGGTTAACACAGGAATTATTACCTGTGTTCTGTAATTCATTTCAGTAATTCATTCTCCATCTTTAATTACTGCATCTTTCTCAAGTACTATGTAAATACATATGCATATCTCTTTATTTAAACAGCTGTATATAGAGTGTGTAATATACAAATCTGCACATAAATCCTTTGTTCCAGATTCATACATATTATTTATTGTTAAGTATTACTATTTAAAATGTTTACTGTTCTCATGCCAGATACGTATGTATGAACCAAGAGCACCTTAAAAAACCACAACAAATTCCTTGTGTGTTTGCGCACACTTGGCGAATAAAGCAGATTCTGATTCCGATCATCTGGCACATTTTTGGCTTGCCTTTTCTCCAAGAGATCACACATGAAATCCTTGTAGTCAGCAAAAAACACATTACCCTTTTGGAAACTTTTCATGAGGATAGTCACTCGTTGTTTTGCTATCTTTCTATTATTGGGCAGCTGGACATTCTCTTGATGGAAAGGATGTCGAAGTTGATAGTGACCCATTTGTTTAGTAATAGATTCTGCTGTGACTTTGAGGAACATCCTGTTTTCTCCCGAGTCCTCTCGTCTCTTATCCTTCTTAGGGAAATCATGATTGTACTGGGTCAAAAGAATTCTTTGAGGCTTGCAACTGAAATCATGTTACAGGACACCTGTAAATGGTCATTGCTATGCATAGATAGGCTTCTGCCCAATGAACCATTAATGAGCCATCCCAATTGAGTTGGGACTGCATAAGGACCTTTTCTTTGACTAAGCTTTGGAGCATTAACTCCAGTCAACAGACCAATTTCTGCTTTGATGGTGTTCCAAGAAATCTCTTTGAGATATGGTCATTGTCTTCTTCTGTGAGGATGTTCTTTTTGCCAACTCATATAGAGGTCTAAGTAAAAACCTCTGGCAGAGGTAGGTAGTTGTTACTGTCAAGACTACTAACTTCTAACCCATCTAGTCTAAAAGTCCATATTGGCCTCTCTTGTCCCAAGAATTTCTGTTCTTATTCCTCTCTTACTTTCTCAGTTTCTTATGCAAGTTTGTAGCCTGAAGATCCAACCTCTGCCGGTTTGGTTGACACCATGGTGATCGTGATGGAGCTACTGCCACCCTTTGTAATTGCCTCATTTCCATGCTTTTCCTTCTGAGAAGTATATTGCCCTTTATGGGGAATGTTGGATGTCTTCTATGACAAGCCTTACATTCAAGGTGCTTTCTACATACTTTGCTCATGTGCCCCTTTAAAAGACATGCAAAACATAGTCCTTTTCCTTTTATGAAATTGATCTTCTCATCATGAGGTTTTGAAGCTCTCTGACAACATGATTCCAATGTATGATTGACAGAACAGAAGGGGGCCCTGCAATGCAGTGCTTGTACTGTTTGCAGTCTTCATTCCCTTATTACTGGATATCAATGGTTAAACATAGAAAGCAAAGCTTTTTTTGCTTACAGACTTAAAGGGTCATGACTCTGCTTTTTTTCTTCATTCCCTTTGTAGTAGGGGTAAGATCTAGAATATTACCAAAAAGGGGAACTTGATGAAAGTAACATCATCTTTAAATTTAGCTCTGTAGTGTTTTTGTTCAAGCAGGTCGCATGGTACATTTCTCTACTTTTTGCATAAATTGGAAGCTTGGATATTATCAGCTTAAGATTGGAAAGTAAATCAAGATCAGACATGTTAGGGAGGTCTTCAGCAGCATTACAGCCTCTCAAGTAAAGGGTATAAGCATTAAGACCCCTGCCATCATCAGCCATGATATTATTCAAACTCAAATATTTCTCAATATAGACACTTATAATCACCACTTTATTGCCAAAATGCAGTTTCAAGAGCTTCTTGGCTTCAGCATAACCCCTTCTAGCATCTATATGAAGGGACAAAAATTTAGTGGGTCTCTAACACTGGAATTTCTCTGGAGGGTAATAAGGTGTTTTTTTTTCAGCAAAACCAAAAGTTCAGCAATATCATTTTGCCTCTGCACCACATTTGAAATGTTTACATTTCCCACTGTGTAACCCTATGGGTTTGGGATGTTTTTATCAGACTTATCAGATGCATCTGTCACATCTTCAGCATTATACTTTCTTTGAATTTACAATTCTGGTATTTGGCAAATGATCTTATCCAGAGTGACATACAAAAGTGCTTTGAAGTCTCTATCAATGAATACATAAACACTGGTTCAATAGGTCACAGACTTAACACAGATGGATACTATCTATACATAAAATAAACATGGAAAAATAAGAGCTAGTTTACAGATGAGGTAGGTCTTCAATGTCGTTGTTTGAAGACAGTCAGTAACTCGTCTGTATGGACATCTAGGGGAAGGTCATTCCACCACCTTGGTGCAAGAACAGAGAAGAGCCTAGATGTATACCTCTTTGAGAGATGGTGGGACCAGTTGAGCACTGCTAGTGGATCTGAGAGAGCGAGGTGCAGTACGAGGAGTAATAAGAGCTTTGAGGTAAGATGCTGCTGGTCCATTCTTGGCTTTGTAGGCAAGCATCAGTGTTTTGAATCTGATGTGTGCAGCTACCGGAAGCTAGTGGAGGGAACGCATCAGTGGGGTGGTGTGAGAGAACTTAGGCAGGTTGAAAACAAGTCATGCAGCTACATTTGGATCATTTGCAGTGGATGAATTGCATTCAGAGGTAGAGTTGCTGTGTCCAGTCTCAAAATGACCAGAGACTGAATAAGCACCTGAGTAGCCTATGTGGATAGAAATGGCTGAATACCTCTGATGTTGTACAGAAGAAACCGACATGAGCATGTGACATTTGCAACATGGGAGCTAAAGGACAGTTGATTGTCCATGGTTACTCCAAGGTTGCAAGCAGTGGCTGAAGCGGAGATCATGGAGTTGTTCAGAGATAATGCAAGATCCTGGGCTGGGGATGAATCACCTGGGATGACCAGCAGCTCAGTTTTGCTGGGATTGAGTTTCCTTGCATAACTTGATTAGTTTAGGTGTTTGGAGCATCCTTTGCAGTGGAATTTTTTTTAGGAGTTTAGTTCCAAGTTGAACAATTCAAAAGATGGTGATGGTCCTGGTGATGTTTGATCCTAAGTCAATGGTTGTTTGTAACTCTCAGCACCATACCTCTCAAGATACTCATTCATTCCATCCTTAGGTGGATTGGGCTAGTAAACTTGATTTGCAATTGCAATTGATTCAAAGTCTTCTAAAACCTCAAATTTAACATCACTTGCAGCTAGATTGCTTTCCAAGTTTATTGTTTCCAGTTTCATGCCATTCCAGCCTTCTCCATGTTTTTTCTTTAGTGCAGCTTTATGGGCAAGGAGTGCTGCTTTATCAGCTGCTATTTTAATTCACAGTGAGGACACAGATGATGATATATTTGAGCCACGGGAACTACAAGATTTATGTGACCTTCCGGACACATTCGAAGAACTGTCTTTCAGTCCAACAAGTGTTTGTGGATCCCTTTGAAGATTTTTCTAAGTCTCAAGCTCATTTTTAAAAGTTCTCAAATATAGACATTTTTGGCTCAAACCAGTCAACATGCTCATTTTCTCTGATACCATCAAGTAATTGTTCTTGCACAAGCTCATGAGCTGTTGTTAAATCTCCAAGGGCAGCATAAAAGGTGTCCGCACTCTATCAATTCCATATCACCACTGCCAACAAGTAATGCCTTCACTTCATTCATCCTACGTGTACACACCCCAAGCTTTCCTTTACACTTAGCAATACGTTGCTCAACATTTGCTCATTCATTTTGAGACATTTCATTAGCCTTGCTTGCGACAAGCTTACAAAGTCAGGCATTCACCAAATCAACAGGCCACAATATGCACATAAACATCGATTTATTGCTCAACAGCAGTAAGGTTACTCACAAACTGTATGAATTCCAAATTCTTTCAAAGCTGCCGATGAAATCTGTGAATGTCTTGTAGAGTCCAAATGTTAGCCTTGGTTGGGTTTTTTGACAATTTATAGTGGCTTCCAATTCTTACTTGTGACTTCTGTTGAGGGCAAAAATATATTTGACACTACACCAGATTGATTGAGCTAAATCTGGTTCTTTATTGAAACAAGAAAAACAAAAAAAAGTCTGTATCTGAGGGTACTTGTCTTGCAAGTCAAAAAACTGCTTCCCTTCCCCTGCACTCTCACTCTCACCCTCACTCCCTGTTTTAAAATGGCTGCCTACAGGAAGTGCCTGAACAGGTGCAATCCATTCCCTCACTTGAGGGGGTACAAACCAATACATATAACAGAACAGTGGAAAAACAAAAACAATATTAAGTTTACTCTACGGCTCCTACAAGTTTATTGATTAGTTATGATGATGGATCTTTGATCATTCAATAAAAGGCCTATAAAATACTAGTGAGAGACTTAAACCTGTTAAATTAATCTTTACATTGCACATATTTTCCTGTGAAAAGAAAAATACAAATGTCACATAACATGTTAAATGTTTGCTGCAGCACCATCACTACAAAGAGCACTACCAGACTTAACTAACCAGTCTTTTAACACATTTCAATCCATCACACTCCTTGAGATCACAAACCTCCAGACTTCTGGTAGTTCCCAGAAGTCAAAGTCTAATAAAGGAGGTAGAGCGTTTTTGTATTTAGCTCCTAAACTTTGGAATAGCCTTCCTGACAGTGTTTGGGGCTTAGACACAGTCTCCCACTTTAAACATAGATTAAAAACATATCTCTTTAGCCAGGCATACACGTAATACATCCCATAACCTTGTACTACAGTACATCTGATTAAGTGCTTGCGAATATTATGTACAGCAGCTACGCTAATTCCTATTTTTACACCTGGCTCAGAGATGCAACATTAAGGGAGATGACATGGCGGAATAACTTCAACATAATATTTATTACAACACAAAATTAACCAGAATAACAATCAGGACATCAGTATCAGTAAATTCAATCAGTATTTAATGCAAGTGAATGGATGCAGAATGAAGTCTGGTCAGCAATAGTGAATGGATGCGAAATAAAACATAATGCCACAATATTGGAGCACAGCTCTGACGAACTGCAATAGAAGCTATAATGAACATCAGGTGCACTCAAGTCACGCCCCCAATCATGAAACCTGCAACAGAGACAAGAAACAAACTAAAACCCAAACCCATATAGTGCCAGCTCTAGTAGACCTTCAATGAGAAGAGGCCAACCCTGTGAGGATCCTGAGGCATCCAGAGATGGACCGGCTACAGTTGGATTCTGCGTCAAGGATTTGCATCACACAACTGCAACTGACTGAAGAAAGGACATTGTTCATAATCACACTCTCCTGGCCAAGCTCTCAGGTATCATATGCAATCCCACCCGTTTCATGGACCAATCAGAGCACAGAGGAAAACACTGAGTAATGAGTTTTAGTTGAACACAGCATTAACCCAACCACCTGAACCAAAATATTTGCAATATTTCCTTCTACCAGCAAACTCCTCCACCAACCTTTGAAAAGGAGCAGCCAACTTGGCAAATCCCTCCAGAAAATCCTGACAATAGCTGGCAAATCAAACAATAAAAGAATGCAATTCCATGACAGCAGCAGGCCAATGGCACTCAATCACTGGTTCAATCTTAGGCAACTTCACTTAACCTCAGTGACTCCTATTGGTAAACTCTTGACATACACTCTCATTTACATTTCTGGCATTTAGCAGAGGCCCTTATCCAGAGTGACTTACAATTTAGTCTCATTTTATACAACTGGGCAATTGAGGGTTAAGGGTGAAGGGCACACTGTGGTACAAACTTACCATATGTTATGCTCAGCAAGCCTGTTTTCTATCATCTTAAGTGGACTCCAGAGCTGCAGTGACCCTCATCGACCAAAACCTTGTAGAAGAACTGCAGCTGCTGTCGGAACTCAGAGTCCTCTCTGAGTGGACACTCTACAGGGTGGTTCTGAAGTCTTCTCCAGTTACCTATATTTACCAAATACTTTGCTAATCTAGATTACTTTGCTAATCTGCCACATAAAATCAACCCCTCCTTCATTTGTCAATAACTGCTGGCCTTGAGGATATCAACT
The DNA here is from genome assembly GCA_033459395.1 of Hemibagrus guttatus. NCBI lineage: Eukaryota > Metazoa > Chordata > Actinopteri > Siluriformes > Bagridae > Hemibagrus > Hemibagrus guttatus. The sequence goes on along the minus strand of JAUCMX010000030.1, from coordinate 10,334,615 downwards.
GCTGGCCTTTAAGTGAGGCCTAGGCCTGTCTATCATAGTTTGATTTTAATTTAACATGTTATAGTATTTTTAGAAGTGGGGTATTACTGGTTATACTTTAGGAACTTATTTATTATATCCCATACATTGGAATACTTGAGTACTTGCTTTGTGGGGTTACCTGGCATTTACTTAGAGCACTAAGACTTTTCCCCAATTCTTAAGCGAGAATGCTATCCTTATTTATTTACTTACTTGGTTTCATTGCCTAAGAGGTTAAATTTATTTGCTCTGTTTACATCTTAATTTTAGCTTAAGCCCATATATATTTATATATGAATCTTTATTCTTATTTCTAAATTTGCATTTGGTTGTTGGGTCCCCCCTATGCGTTGGTTGTCATATCTAGGGGTTGTTATGAATATCATCAAGGTTCTGGACATTTTATACTTAGCAGTCTGATGACTTCATCTATCCAGCAAGGACATATGTTCAGGCCTTGCTAACTCTCTTATATGCTATTCTACATTCATACTGCTATGGGATTAATTTTGCCTCAGCTGATAACTGCTGATTATACTTCTTAGGCATAGATTAAGGTAAGCGTGATTAATATGTAATCAAACATATGTAAAGATTAAAGTAAAAATCAACTCTGTATTATGGATTAAACTAGTCTTAGATTTGATTTAGCTTAACTGAGTAACTTTACAGATTTGCCATTAACTTTTACTTTAGTTTAAAGATTTAAAGATGAAGTAAATTAGACTTGGTTTAATGGTTGAAGTTGATTGGCTTTGATTTATGAAACTGAGTACATTTTCAGAAAATTTTCAACACTGCCTACACTTCCCATCACCACCCCACTCTGTGTTATTACAGTAGATAATCAACCATTATGGGAGGAATACATTACACACCAGACCACTCCAATAACCATTTGAATTGAACTGTTTTATCCCAATCATTCTGGGATTCCCCTAGCAGCACCTACACAAGCCCCACCTGTCAAGGCAGGACAAAGAACTCACCCAGTGGTCCCGCTATTGTCGGAAACCTGACAACCTTTGTGGAGAGTTCTGATCCCTAATGAGTGACAGATCCCCCAGAATACAGAGACCTCATGGAAGTTTTTAGTAAGGAACAAGTGACACAACTGCCCCCTCACCACCCTTGGTACTGTCCATAGACTTGCTACCCAATGATTGCAAGGCCATGGAGGAGCCTATAGAAGAAGCCCTGGCGGCTGAGTACATCTTGCCCCCCATGTCATCTGCTGCTGCAGGATTTTATTTTGTGGAAAATAAAGATGGTGGACTCCAGCCATGCACTGATTATCTGGGCCTAAAACACCATAACAGTGTGTTACCCTTAACCCTACCACTGATCCCAGAGGCCTTGTAACAACTATGGGAGACACAGATGTTCTCCAAACTGGATTTGAGGAGCAGCTACAACCTCATTTGGATTAAGGTGGGGAATGAAGGGAAAACTGCCTTTCACACCACTGAGGGCACTATGAGTACCTGGTAATACTGTATGGCTTGAGCAACGTGCCCGTGGTATTCCAAGCTTTATTAATTATATTTTCAGAGACTTGATTCACTGCATCATCATCTACATAAACAATGTAGATTCTGGTCTGCTCTGCTACCATGGAACATCACATCCACCATGCCCATACCATTCTCAAGTGCCTTCAACAACACAAACTCTATGCTAAAGCCAAGAAATGTGAGTTCCACAGAAACACAATTATGTTCTTGGGATATGTAATTAATGTAATTGGGATATGTACATGACAAAGGGTAGAAATGTAACAGCAAGGTACAAGCAGTGACTGAATGGCCATTACCTGCCACTATCAAGGAACTGCAACATTTCTTATAGTTCCCAAATGTCCAAAGACAATGACAAGCTGTGATATAAGTAGTTCTGTCACAACACCATGGAGAGCCCAGGACATTGTACCTCTTTGCCTTCTACTCCGAAAGCCCAACACCCGTCAAAGCGAACTATGATGTCGGCAACAGAGAGATCCCTTGAAGAAGCACTGGAGGAGTAGTGGCACTGGCTAGATGGAGTAAGATGCCCATTTCAACTGATTACTGATCACAAAAATTTGGAATACATCAAGAACACCAAATGGCTCAATGTGAGTCTGACCTCAGTCTAATGGGCAAACTCAGTCTAATGGGCAAACTGAATGGCTTAACCAAGAACTTGGACGGTACTTAAAGGTCCATTTGCTCTTGTGAGCAGCACCAGTGGAGTGCGTTTCTTTCTGGGACTAGTATGCCCAAAACTCACTCATCCACTTTTCCATTGCAATCCCCGCTTTTCAATGTATACTAGACTACCAGACCCCCCATTCCCATGGTCCGGCGAACCCTGTGATGTGCCAGCCCTAGATTACTGGATACGCTGAAGCCAAGCAGTCTGGGAAAGCGTCCACGTGCATCATCATACTGGATATATATGTTGGGACAGTCACTTTCACTTAAACTTTACATTCTAAATTGCTCTTCTTTTCATGCACATTCAAACTTTTGTGTACATATTTATTATCATTCTCGATTGTGTACATACTTTATCTGTATATATGTTTGGACAGTCTCTTTCAATTTCACTTACACTTTTACATTGTGAATTGCAACATGTAAGTCACTTGCTGTTAACAGTTTTATTTAATTTATTTTAGTTTATTTTATTATTTTAAAATTTTATCTTTGTATATGTTTGCACCTGACACCAAGACAAATTCCTAGTACTGTAAAGAGTTTTGGTTAGTTTACTGTGGACAGCCAGGTCACCAAGTCTACCAATGTCCTGAACGTCAATGCTCATCTCAGGTGAGCGAGATTAATCTGGTGTTAAAAGTTACTCTGTCTGCTATGCTACACTATTTTCCTGATTCCTTCCCTGTCTCAGCGTTGATAGATTGTGGGGCAGCCTTCAATCTAATAGAACATGGACTCATGGAGTAGTTGAAACTCCCCAGCAACACTTGCGCCGCACCTCTATGAGTGACGGCCTTAATGATCAACCGATTGGGGAAGGTTATCTCATACGCCAAACACAGTCCCTGGAACCACAGATCGGACTCTTTCACCTAGAGAAACTCACATTTTACCTTATCTCCTCTCCTGCTAACCCGATCATCCTAGGCCTCCCATGGCTCAGACGTCACGATCCTCACATCTCCTGGAAGTAAGGAGAACTTAAAACCTGGTCTCCTCAATGCATCCAAAATTGCTTCAAAAGTTCAGTGCCAAGACCTTGCCTCATCTCTTCCATCGAAAGCCCTGTAACCACAGACCAAGTATCTCTGCCCAGGGAATATAATGATCTTAGGGAGGTCTTCAGTAAAGAAAAAGCCACCCATCTTCCACCTCATCACCCCTGGGATTGCACCATTGATCTTCTCCCCAATGCTACCGAAAAACTGCATCTATCAACTGTCTCTACCAGAAAGTCAAGCCATGGAGGAATACAACGAGGAATCTCTCACCACTGGTTATATCCATCCCTCCACCTCCCCAGCAGCAGCATATCAGTAGTCTTCATGACTGATTTCCCTGATTCAGGAGGTTTAACTCCTGGAGGTTTAGTGGTCATCAACCGTTTCTCTAAGGTGTGTGAGCTGATTCCACTGAAAGGACTACCTACGGCCATGGAGACCTCCACTGCATTGTTTGACCATGTGTTCAGAAATTTTGGACTCTCCAAGGACATAGTGTCAGACCGGGGTCCCCAATTCACTTCTCAGGTATGGCGAGCCTTCTGTCAGAGATTAGAAATCAATGTAAGCCTGACTTCCAGCTACCAGCCCCAATCCAATGGACAGGTTGAAAGACTCAATCAGGAAATTGGAAGGTTTCTTCATTCTTACTGCAGTAGGGAACAACACCACTGGAGTGAGTTCCTCCCCTGGGCAGAGTATGTGCAGGACTCACTGACACACTCATCCACAGGCCTCACTCCCTTTCAATGCATTCTCGGATATCAACCACCACTCTTTCCATGGTCTGATGAAGTATCTGATATCCCTGCAGTGGACGAATGGTCCAGGAGAAGTCAGTAGACCTGGGAGCAAGCACATGTATGCCTTCAAAAAACGGTCAGAGGGCACAGCTTTCAAGCCAACTGACACCAACGTCCTCACCCCATATACACAGTGGGACAACGAGTTTGGGTTTCCACAAAAAACCTGAAACTATGCTTACCCTGCTGTAAACTCAGTCCTAGATTCATCTGGCCCTTCAGGATCACTCATCAGGTAAACCCAGTCACCTACTGCCTCCAGCTCCCTGCTGCCTACTGCATTGCTCCCACATTTCATGTTTCACTTCTCAAACCCCTTCGCAGAACATGCTCAGACTTGTCCTCTACTTTTGACCCTCCTCCACCTTTGGACATGGACGGGTCACCTGCATATCAGGTACATGCTCTTTTGGAAGAGTCAGGAACCATTGACAGTACTTGGTGGACTGGGAAGGGTACAGCCCAGAGGAGAGCTCCTGGGTCAATGGCTCTGACATTCTGGGTCCTTCTCTGACAGAAGACTTCCACCATTCCCAATGGTGGGGGGGTTTGGCTTCTTAAAAGAGGCGCACATACTTCCTATTACGCGAAGTATCGTTCACATGACCATACCAAGCCTTTCATCTGTCTAGTGTTTGATGTTCTGTGCATGACCTTGTTTTACTGATTCTCGTTCCCATATTTTTGCCTTGTGATTTGGATTTGTTTGCCTGTCTCTCCATTGCCTGGTTTTGACTTTTGCTTTTGATTTTTGGATTACGATTTTGCCTGCTGTCTTTGTTTTCAATAAATCTGCTCATGGATCCAACTCCTTCCGCCTCAAGTGCGTCGTTACAATTACTGCATGACCCATGTCATAGTGAAACCTCTAGATGAAATGGCAAGGTGTTATAATAGGTGTTCAACCTAGAGCTAACAGGTTTTCTGCAGTTTTTTTACTGTGGGTAGTGGCCTATTTCTGATCTTAGCAATATTTCTTAGATGAAAGATATTATATCCTAGAAAAATTCTCTATGTAGGTCTCATACATCAAGACCACTCTTACAGCGAAGGGAAGTATGTAAGATGAGTATATGCAACAACTGCAAGCCATCAAAAAGACTTCACCAGTCTTTGGGACTAAATGGCATATAGAAAGTTTACTTGCATGTGTGTTCACTAAGAGGGCACATAATTGATTTAAAGGCTCAAGCTGCATTCTTATCATTCTTGCACCAAATTGAAACATCTTCAAATAAGACTGTAAATATGGGAAGGAAAAAATAGTGTGCCATAATATTTTTTCACAGTTGTATTTTGTTGATGAATTTATAGCAGAAAACTATTAGTACAGGGAATTGCATTTACCATCACTGATCTCAGAGTCTCTCTTTGATATCTCTCCTATCTTTGCCTATCTCACTCTGTGCTTACTGACACTCAATCAGTAATCTAGTCAAAGTTAAAGAAGCTTCACTTTATCTACATTAATGTCCAAAAAATACTTTTTTGCTATCATTTGGAACTTATTTTGCTATTGGAAACATTTAACCTGTAATTCTCTGATCTACACCTATATTTGTCTCAGAAATCATTATTGCTTCTTCATCATCTCACAAAGGATTTTACAAGTTTTACAATTAGAAAATTAAAATTGTAACAAAATATTAAAATAACCACTGTAAAAGTAAAAATTATTATTATTATTATTATTATTATTATTATTATTATTATTATTATTATTATTATTATTATTATTATCATTATTATTATTGTTGTTGTGTTTTTTGGGGGGGGTGAAAATCTCTTGCTTTTTGGCTCACTGCATGTTAATTTACAATATTCTATACATTCCCCTTATAATAAGTATATGCATTTTGATGATTGAATTAATACATTCTATTTTAAGCTTCTGTAGCAAATATTTTCAACTATCTATATAATTGTTATATTCTATTGCACTGTATTATAAATAATAAAAACAAATATTGCTCTTGTATATGTACAGTATATATGACATATTTGATTTTTATTCAAATCTATATCAGCAATATTTACTGTAGCCATATTATCAGAAGGAGTGAAAAAGGCTTTTCATGAAAAGACTTTTATTAATGCAGAGTCTGTTTGAAATATTTGCATAGTTATCATTAATTTAATGCACCTCCTAAACCACGGGTAAAACAGAGCATAAATAACTGGATTAATGGTGGAATTAAGACACAAAAAGATTGAGACAGATTGAAAAGTTTCTCTCTGATGTTCAATGACATTGCTTAAAAAACTGTAAATAAAATATGGAAGTAAACACATCAGAAACACAGACACTAAAATGCCAAGGACTTTAGCTGCTTTTCTCTCAGATTTCATGGAGTGTGAGGTGATTTTCTGTGTTTTAGGCTGTGTGTGATTATTAAGCTCTCTGATAGCAGTGGCATGTTTCTTAGCAATCACAAAAACTCGAGTATATAATATGACTATGAGAGAAAGTGGAAATATAAATGAAAATACAAGATCAATTACATACCAGTACTCATTAACAATGATTAAACATTCTCCAGGACACATTACAGAAATTGTGAAGTTTCCATTGAAATACATGAATGCTAAGGTATAGATCACCACCACACACCAGTCAAAAACAATTACAACACAAGTGATCTCCACAGTGACTCTATTCATGTAGAGAAAGGGGTTTGAGAGAGCCAAATACCGATCCACAGCAATCAGAGTGATATTATAGACTGATATGACTGTAAATAAACCAACAATCAACCAAAAAACAGTGCAGAAATCTCTCCCAAAAATCCAGCATAACTCGATTGTCCAGATTAACATTGGCGGCATCACAAAAGCCCCAACAAGGAAATCCGACACTGCTAGAGACACCACTAGTATGTTGGTTGGTGTGTGAAGCTGCTTGAAGTGAAGAACGGAGATGATAACGAGCAGATTTCCACACACTGTTAGCAGAACCACAGCAGCTGAACACACATACAGTAAGATATAAACTGCAGGAGATACAGATCTCTCTGGACAGGAGAAATGCTCACAGCGATCAGACTGATTAAACTCTGTCAAGTTCATCAATACAGACATTTTTTTTGTAAAGGCTGTCACATTATGATCAAATGAATTAAAGGCCAGACAGCTTACATAGTTTTATAGTTTAGAAATTAGGTACACCCCCCAAGATTGATTGACAGCTTAATGAATATGATGTCATGCCTTGGGGGAACAGAAGGCCACAGGAGGCATTAAGCACAGATAAACACAGATTATTATGTGATTTTTCAGTTTACAAGTAAGAATTAACAAAAATTGATGGTCACAAAAACTTTGCATGTGGAAATAAAGGAAAATGTGATAAATGTTATGAATGCAGTTTTGGAATAAATGACGATGTGCTGAAGAAATGTCTGATCTAAAACAACATTGAAAACAGTAACAGTATTTTATACCCTTGTACTGTTCTCATGATAATTTAACTCCACGTATAATTTCACCAAGACATGTACTATTATGTCAAGAATCTAGTATCAGGTTAAGCTTAGAAGTAAGTTTAGAATAAAGCATACAGTTATTGCAGAGCCCCCGGGGTTTCTCAAGTTTCATCAAGGCATCAAGTGTTATGCCAAGGCATTGAAGGTTATTCCACAGCACACAGAGTAATACCAAGGCATCCATACAAAAAAAATCTAGTGTTCTGAATTGTAGAATTTAGTTTTATAGAAAAGCTGTCAAGCACCATGGTTAAACAACTAACCTTATTACAGGCAGATTAAAGCACCGTTCACACATACAGTGATTTTAGTTCTGCAAGTTGCCAGTTTTGTATTACAAAGTCACCAGTAGAGGTTCCTGCTACTCGTTGCCATAGTGATAACATTTATCAATGTCTGGGGCAAACAGCATTCCATGTTTGTCAATAAATCAGTTTTATTGCCCCTAAAAAGCGTTTTAAATACACTATATTGCCAAAAGTTTTGGGACACATCTCCAAATCATCGAATTCAAGTGTTGTTTTTCAGATGTTGGTCTTGGCCTTTTAGTTCCAGTGAAAGGAAATCTTTATGGACCTTGCTTTGTGCACTGTTGTGCAGTCATGTTGGAACAGGAAGAGGTCATGCCCAAACTGTTCCCACAATGCTGGGAGCGTGAAGTTCTTCAAAATGTCTTGGTATGCTGAAGCATTAAGAGTTCCTTTTACTGGAACTAAGGGGCCAAGCCCAACCCCTTGAAAAACAACACCTGAATTCAATGACTTTTGGCAATATAGAGTATGTTAGTCTGATCTTATACACCACTATTAGATCAGTATTGTTGGATTGTTGGTCTGAGCCAGGGAATAAATTACAATGTTTTGTGCAGTCTGACATGCTTTACTGCTCACCGCAGTTGTAAAGAGTGATTATTTGAGGATAGTATTTTATAAATACTGTCAGTTTGAATAAACCTGGCCATTTTCTTCTGAATGCTTTGATCAACACTCACTCAGTGGTTTTCATTTTTCACTCCACTCTATGTAAACTCTAAGAGATTATGGTGTGAAAATCCCAGAAGGAGATAAGTAGTTATAGAAATACTCAAACCAGTCCATCTAACACCAACAATCTTGCCACGGTCAAAGTCACAGAGATCAGACTTCTTCTTCAGTTTGATATTTTATGTGAACATTAACTGACGCTCTTGGCCTGAGTCTGCAGGATTTTATGCATTGTGCTGCTAACCTTTGCAAACCTAAAGTTTGAAATCATTTTAAAATAATATAAACATTTGAAAACATCTCAAAACACATTTTAAATAGGAAAATCTTATTGATATTTGAGTATGTCGATACGTACTGTAAGTAAATATTATTGCATACATAAAGCACATTATGTAATGTTTTTTAAAAAGCCTTGTTCTAAACATTCATTCATTCATTGATTGTCTACGGCTTATCCAAACTATTCTCGGGTCACGGGGAGCCTGTGCCTATCTCAGGCATCATTGGGCGTCAAGGCAGGATACACCCTGGACGGAGTGCCAACCCATCGCAGGGCACACACACAAACTCTCATTCACTCATGCAATCACACACTACGGAAAATTTAGAAACGCCAATCAAACTACAATGCATGTCTTTGGACCGGAGGAGGAAATCTGAGTACCCGGAGGAAACCCCTGAGGTACAGGGAGAACATGCAAACTCCACACACACACACACACACACACATGGCGGAGGCGGGAATCGAACCCCCCTGGAGGTAGTAGGAGTCAGTTCAGTGTGTATAGGATCTGGTCCTAGTTAATACTTTTTGGTTAGTAAATTTTGGACTAACTGGAACTTGTTCATGCACCTACTGGAACATCCAGACAGTAAGGTATTACAATAATCCAAATGAGTGATTGGAGTATTGTAATGCCTTAGTACCTTTCTCATATTAGCAATATACAGATATATAGAAAGAATATAAAGATACCAGTGATTCTGAGACCTTTTGCTCTTTTGTGCATATATAACTTAAGAATTGTAAGATTTGCAAAAAACGGTATATATAAATAAAACTTCCTTCATGTTTCTCATCTGCCCTTTAACATGCCTTCCATTATACCTGAATATCTGTACAACATTTCAGATCTGTGGATTTGCAAATAGGATATGGGACTTGAATGTTGTTCATGTACAGATGATTAACATTACAATTTTAACATCAAATGTTATTTGCTATAAAAGTACAAATTAATCTTTTATTTTCTTGGTGAAAGTCTTGTTCATGCATGTTAGACTTTTCCTGAAAAAACACTGATTAATACAGATTTTGTTTGGAATATTAGCATTATAATATTTATGGAATATTTAAGTTACAGTTAATTCACTGCACATTCTAAATCCCAGGAAAAACGGAGCATGTATAACTAGATTAATGGTGAAATTAAGACTTTCAGTAATGTTTCTTTGTGGTTCAATAACCTGTAAGTAAACAAACCAGAAACACAGAAACTAATGATTTAATCCATATTTACACAATATATTAGTGTTTCAAATTTGATTTGTTAGAAGCTAAAATTATATATAAAAGCAATATTTACTGTAGGCACATTATCAGAAGGTGTGAAAAGGCATTTCATGAAAGAACACTGATTAATGCAGAGTCTGTTTGAAATATTTGCAGAGATATAGTTAATTTAATGCACCTCCTGAACCATGGGTAAAACAAAGCATAAATAACTGGATTAATGGTGGAATTAAGATAAAGTATGATAATGACTTTCTGAAATGTTTCTAACTGTATTTCAATAAGATCACCTAACAAACTGTAAATAAAATATGGAAGTAAACACATCAGAAACACAGACACTAAACTGCCGAGGACTTTAGCTGCTTTTCTCTCAGATTTCATGGAGTGTGAGGTGATTTTCTGCATTTTAGGCCGTGTGTGATTATTAAGCTCTCTTATAGCAGTGGCATGTTTCTTAGCAATCACAAATACTAGAGTATAGAATATGATTATGACAGAAAGTGGGAATATAAATGAAACCACAAGATCAAGTACAGCCCAAACCTCATTCACAATGATAAAACATTCTCCAGGACACATTACAGAAATTGTAAAGTATCCATTGAAATACATGAATGATAAGATATAGATCACCATCACACACCAGTTAAAATGAATCACAACACAAGTGATCCTCACCGAGACTCTGTTCATGTAGAGAAAGGGGTTTGAGAGAGCCAAATAGCGGTCCACAGCAATCAGAGAAATATTATAGATTGATATGATTATGAGGAAACTACTAGTTGACCAAAAAATAGTGCAGAAATCCCTCCCAAAAATCCAGCATGACTCGATTGTCCAGATGAACATTGATGGCATTACAAAAGCCCCAACAAGGAAATCCGATACAGCCAGAGAGAGCACCAGCATGTTAGTTGGTGTGTGAAGCTGCTTGAAATGAAGAACAGAGATAATGACAAGCAGATTTCCACACACTGTTAGCAGAACCACAGCAGCTGAACACACATACAGTAAGATATAAACTGCAGGAGATACAGATCTCTCTGGACAGGAGAAATGCTCACAGCGATCAGACTGATTAAACTCTGTCAGGTTCATCTATACAGCATTTGTGACAGAAAAAGTAAAAATTCTTAATCAAATGACTTATCGCTCAGAAACTCTGGTGATTTTATAGTTAAGAAACTGGTCACACCTCCCTAATTTGAGTCACAGTATGATGTAATGGCTTGTTGTAACAAAGGGCCTAAACTAAATGTCTGCACAATGTTTCCTCCATCTCATGTGCAACTTGTGGGAGTTTGATTTTTGATCAAGTACATGGAGAATGGAAAATCAAAACCATCAATGCTCAATAGCAGAACACTGGCTAAGCTCTCAGGCATCATACGCAATCCCAGCGATTTCATGAAACAACTGGTGCACACAGGAAAACAATGAGTAACTGTGTAAAGTTTTAGTTGAGCACAGCATTAACTCGGCCACCTGAACCTAAACATTGGCAGTACTTTACATTTTTATAGACTGAAGCAGGTGTGGTGAGACATAACCGATCAAGAATTTGGTCAGTTACTGCTGTGTGAGACCATACAGCTAAACAAATAGCTCTGGCTATGTCAGCCTGTTATCATATACATACAAAAATATAATTCTTTGTTTAAACACATGAAATCTCACACACACAAAAAAGCCAGTAAGCATATAGTGTCTGCCCCCACTGGCCACACTTTGATGATCCTCTCTGGTGGCTTCACGCAGTTGATGAGAGGTAAATACTTGGGGGTGAGGAACAAAGAAAGGTGATCAGGCTGTCCAAGGTGGGGGAGGGGGTCGCACTGTAGGCTCCAACAATGTTTGTGTAAACATGGTCCAAAGTTATACCACCTCTGGTATGGCAGGAAACATGCTGGTGGAATTTGAGGAGCACTGCCTTTAAGTTGGAGTGATTAAAATCACCCGCAACAATAAATGCGGCTTCCAGGTGAGCAGTTTGTTGTTTGCTAATGGCCGCATGGAGATTATTCTTAGCAAGCTTAGCATTAGCATTCGGGGGGATATAAGCTGCTGTTATGATAACTGAAGTTCAATTCAATTCAATTTTATTTGTATAGCGCTTTTAACAAAGAGCATTGTCTCAAAGCAGCTTTACAGAACATAAGAAACAATAAACATACAAACAAACAGTCCTAGATGTTAGACAAAATTTTCCCTAGTGAGCGAGCCTGAGGTGACTCAGGCGACTGTGGCAAGGAAAAACTCCCTTAGGTGGTATTAGGAAGAAACCTTGAGAGGAACCAGACTCAAAAGGGAACCCATCCTCATCTGGGTGACACACGGAGAGTGTGATATGAACAATGTCCTTTCTGCATTAGTTGTGTGATGCAGATACAGCATGTGTAGAATGTTATGTGTAAAATGTCCACATAGGGTTGGCAGTGCTGCTTTGAAATCTCCAGTCCTCAGAAAGCAGAACCCGGCTGAAGCTGGTCCATCTCTGGATGCCACCGGAGCTGGCACAATCTCTGTGTGACTCAGGGATGGGTAGAAGAAGGGAAACAAATGGAAAGGAATTAGCGTAGCTGCTATTCATAGTATTAGCAGGCACTAGATGATGATGTGCATTTAATCAGATGTATTGGATCACAAAGTTATGGGATGTATTACGTGTATGCCTGGCTAAAGAGATATGTCTTTAGTCTATGTTTGAACTGGGAGACTGTGTCTGAGCCCCGAACACTGTCAGGAAGACTGTTCCAAAGTTTAGGAGCTAAATACGAAAAAGCTCTACCCCCTTTTGTAGACTTTGATATTCTGGGAACTACCAGAAGTCCGGAGTTTCGAGATCTTAATGAACGTGATGGATTGTAACATGTTAGAAGACTGGCTAGATACGTGGGAGCTAAACCATTTAGGGTCTTGTATGTAAGTAGTGCTAGTTTGTAATCAATTCTAAATTTAACAGGTAGCCAGTGCAGCGATGTTAATATTGGGGTTATATGGTCATACTTTCTTGACCTGGTAAGGACTCTAGCAGCTGCATTCTGGACTAACTGTAGCTTGTTTATTGAAGATGCAGGACAACCACCTAATAATGCATTACAATAGTCCAGTGTGGAGGTCATGAATGCGTGAACTAGCTTTTCTGCATCAGATACAGATAAAATGTTCCTAAGCTTGCCGATATTTCTGAGTTGGAAGAAGGCTATTTTTGTAATATCGGAAATATGTTTTTCAAAGGACAAACTGCTGTCTAATATTACGCCCAGGTCTTTCACTGTAGAGCTAGTAGTAATAGAACATCCTTCTAAGTACAGGTTGAATTGTGAGAGCTTCTGTGTACTGGTTTTTGGACCAGTTAGTAATATCTCCGTCTTATCAGGATTTAGTAATAGAAAATTATCCGTCATCCAGTCTTTAATATCTTTAACGTACTCTGTTAATCTAGACAGTTTAGATATTTCATCTGGTTTTGATGAGATATATAACTGGGTATCGTCAGCATAACAATGGAAACTAATCCCATGCCTTCTAATGATGTTGCCTAAGGGAAGCATGTATATTGAGAAAAGCAGAGGTCCTAAAACTGATCCTTGTGGGACCCCATATTTCACTGGCATTACACTGGACATTTCTCCATTTAAATCTACAAAATGGTATCGATCAGACAGGTAGGATCTGAACCATTTTAACGCCTGTCCCTGAATACCTATGTAATTTTGTAAGCGGTCAACGAGAATGTTATGATCTATAGTGTCGAATGCAACACTAAGATCAAGTAAGACTAATATCGAGATGCAGCCTTGGTCCGAAGCTAAAAACAAATCGTTTGTGATCTTAACTAGTGCAGTTTCTGTACTATGATGGGGCCTGAAACCTGACTGAAATTCTTCAAGGATATTGTTTTCCTGTAAGAAGGAGCATAATTGAGTAGACACAACCTTTTCTAATATTTTAGATATAAAAGGAAGGTTTGAAATCGGTCTGTAATTTGATAAGTCATTAGGGTCTAGTTTAGGTTTCTTAAGAAGAGTCTTAATAACTGCTAGCTTGAAAAGTTTAGGGACGTGACCTAAATATATAGAGGAATTAATAATGTTGAGGAGAGGGTCTCCAGCTGTGTGTATCACTTCTTTCAGTAATCTAGTTGGAATTGGATCTAACAAACATGTTGTGGAATTAGCCGTGGTGATAAGTTTATACAGCTCTTCCTTCCCTATACCTGTAAAGCATTGTAGCTTTAAATGTGGAGCTTTAGGTTGGACTAGATCACCGGATGTTGTCAAAGATTGAACATCCATTATTTTATTCCTGATACTATCGATTTTGTCGGCGAAGAAGTTCATAAAGTCCTCACTACTAAACTGTGATGGAGTATTCTCTTCAGATATTTGATGTTTTGTTAGTCTAGCCACTGTACTAAATATGAATCTGGGATTGTTTTGGTTTATTTCTATCAGTTTGCTCAAATGCTCAGCCCTAGCAGCTTTTAGAGCCTGTCTATAGCTGGGCATAGTGTCTTTATATGCACTTCTGAAAACTTCTAATTTAGTTTTTCTCCATTTTTGCTCTAGGTTACGGGTTGCTCTCTTGAGGGCGTGAGTATGACTATTATACCATGGTGCAGATGTTTTATCTCTGACCTTTTTTTATCGGATGGGGACAACAGTATCTAGTGTGCTGGAGAAAATAGTGCCTATGCTGTTGGTTAATTCATCTAGGTCATCTGCATTTACGGGTCTGGTGAGAAATTGAGACAGATCCAGTAGATTACTTGTGAATTTGTCTTTAGTGGTCGGGATAATAGTTCTACCGAATCGATAACGAGGAGAGATATGTCTAATATGTTCTACAGGTAGAGTGTACACTAAGAGGTGATGGTCTGTGATATCATCACTTTGAGGTAAAATATCTATATCAGTGACACCTATTCCATGTGATATAATTAAATCTAGCATATGGTTAAAACGATGAGTTGGTCTAGTAATGTTTTGTTTAACCCCAAAATAATTTAATAAATCCATAAATGCGAGTCCTAAGGCATCATTGGAATCATCTACATGAATGTTAAAGTCTCCTACAATCAACACCTTGTCAAAATTAATCAGTTGGTCTGAGAGTAAATGTTCAAACTCTTTAAGAAAATCAGCATAGGGCCCTGGGGGTCTATATACGGTGGCCAGAGCAAGATACAGTAGAGATTTTTTATTTATGTCTGTGAGTGTAACATTAAGGACAAGCACTTTGAATGAGTTAAACCTGGTTCCTGTTTTCTGAGTAACGGTAAGAGAGTTGTTATAAATAGTTGCAACACCACCTCCACGACCAGTCAGACGGGGCTCATGCTTATAGCAAAATCCTGACGGAGTAGACTCATTCAGACTAATGAATTCATTTGTCCTAAGCCAGGTTTCAGTAAGGCAGAGTGTATCAAAACTATAATCTGAGATCATTTCATTAACAATAAGTGCTTTCTATGCAAGGGATCTAATGTTGAGAAGCCCAAACTTTAGGAATTGTTTTTCTTTAATTATTTGCCATTTTTCAGGTATAACTGCGATTAGATTATTTTGAGGGCTATTAATGAATTTTTTCTTTGATGTCACTATTCGGGGAACAGACACAGTTTCTATAGGATGAGCTATGTGTGCACTTGTATCAATCTGGTGAGCTGAACAGTATCTATCATAATTGTAATCTGAGCTATGGCTTACCAGTCAGATGGTGCATAGTGTCCTGGAGATGGGTCTGAGAGGACTGCTGCTCCAACTCTGCTTGGGTGCAGGCCATCAGGACGGTAGAGCCTAGGACGCTCCCAGAAAAGATTCCAGTTATCAACAAAGGGTAATTTCTGATCTTGACACCATGACTGTAACCATTCATTAAAAGCAAATAGTCTACTGAACCTCTTGATTCCTCGCTGGAACATGGTCCTAACACGATGATCCTCGTCGTGGGCAATGTGGTGCGTACTTTTTCCACCAGGCTCCTGAAGTCCTTCTTCAGGATCTCCGTCTGCCTCAGCCTGATGTCGTTCGTGCCAGCATGGAGGACCACAGCTCCAATGTTCTTCTTCAGGATCGTGGGTACCTGTGCAGAGACATCAAGAACACGAGCACCAGGAAGACAGCGAGTGTGCACGGTAGCACGGACGTGCCAGACGATGGAGTCTCCGATGATCACCGTGTCACCCTCCGTCTCGCGAAGGGGGGCGAAGCGGTTCTGGGTCGAGATCTCGAAGACGGGTGGCAACGGAGGGGGAGGGGTCCTCGCCCGGTGCTTGGCTCACATCTTCCACTGCTGCTGCATCCAAGCTGCGTGGTACCCCGGCGCCGGAGTGAACGAAACCTGGGCGGTCCGCGTCTTTGGTGCACTGGGCCTGGGCAGAGAAGCACACAGAGTTGAGGTTGTGGGAGTGTTTGTTTCACGCCGCGAATTTACCTGGGACAGGTGAGCGTCAGTCCAGTACGATTCCAACATGGCTTTCCGCTGTCGCAGCTGGGCCTGCTTCACCTGTAGGTCACGGCTCTGCTTCTCCATGGCCTCCAGCTCCAAATCCACCGAGTGCAGCTCGAAAGAGTCCTCACCTGCACTCAAAGGCAGACACACACCCGACATAATGTTTAGTTGTAGTAGTAAGCAGAGATAACCGGTGTGAAAACGTAAACAAACTTGTGGTAGCCGAGTTAACGAATTAGCAATGCTATTAAGCTAACCGGCTATAAGCAAGTGTTTTGGAAAACAAATAAAACTAGCGATATAAAATGTGATATAAAATGCATTTGGAGTGAGAATATTATAGGATACTATAGGTACTATAAAAGTTATAATATAGGACTGGATTTGAGATACAAATCGAGAAAAATTAGTAGGTCAGCGAAATTGTAGGTCAGCTTGGCGGAGCTCAGAAAAAAGCCATGGAACATGGAACCGTAATGCTGACTTTGCAACGTGCGGTTAACCAAATGTCTAGAAAATGTCAATACTATGTCAGAAGTCACAAGGAGGTGAAGAGAATATCGTGTTCAAAGAATCAAAGAACTAGGTGAGAGGTCGCGACATGCTCTGTAGATCTGCAGAGATAGATCAAAAAACCACTAGGTGAGAGGTCGAGACATTCTGAAGAGATAGTTGAAGAAGGCCACAGATATGTATGTATGTAAATTAGGTAAGGAGGGGCCTAAATGAAGGAGATGAAATGTTAAAACTGAATTGGAATAAACTAGTATAAATAGTAGGGAATGTTTGAAGTTCTTCAGACCAGCTGCTCTCTTCAGGAATGCACGTGACGGGTGTGTCTTGCTGAATAAAAAGGATTTGCTTCTTTCCATCTGCTGACTGACCTCTCATTATTTTGGATAAGTTTTGGTAGTTTACTGAGTTTCATTTGATAAGTTTACTGAGTTAATTGATCATGTAAAACTAAGGGGAAATAGATACAAACTCAATATTCATCGTGCGATATGTCCACTCGGAGGGGACTCTGAGTTCCAACACACGCATACATTACTGTGGCAAGTCTGGACATCAGAGTTTGCTCCTTTTTAGCCTTAGGTTGCCTGTAACATTATGCTATGCTAATCAGACTTTCCCTGTCTCAGCCTTAATAGATTTGGGCATGGCCATTAACCTGATCGATAGCACGCTCGCTGAAGAATTTCACATCACCACCATCCTATGCACACCACCTCTAAGGATAACAGCCACAGTCAGCTGATTGTAGGAGGTTTCTCACTCACTATCTCACTCACCAAACTGTGTTACTGGAGCTACGAGCAGGATTATTTCACAGTGAAATGTTAGTGTTCTATGTTACTTCCGCTCCTACTATTTTGGGCCTTCCCGTGGCTCTGTCAGCACAATCCCCAGATCTCATGGGCCAAGAGAGAGTTACTCCGGTGGTCCCAGTAATGCATGACCAGTTGTTTCCACGACTCCATTCCTCGTCCATGTCTGACCACATCTTTGGAGAATCGTGATGACGCCCCACCAGTGCACATCCCTCATCAATACGAGGACTTTAATGAGGTGTTCAGTAAAGAGAGAGCCACCAGCCTCCCTTCGCATTGGCCCTGGGATTGCACTATCAACCTGTTCCCCATATTCACTCTCTGCCAGAAACAAAAGCCATGGATGACTACATAAAGGAAGCCCTCGCCATAGGTCACGTTTGACGATCAATGTCTCCAGCAGCAGGGTTCTTTTTCATAGGGAAAAAGGATGGAGGCCTCCGTCCTTGTACCGATTACCGGGGACTCGACACCATCAAGGTCCACTACCCCTATCTACTTCCGCTGGTAGCAGCAGCTCTCGACCAGCTGAGAGGGGTCAAGTTCTTCACTAAGTTGGATTTGTGCAGTGCATATAATTTGGTCTTATTGCATTAACTTCCTGAGCAAGGACACAAGGATCAAAACTCCAAATGACTATCCATTTGGGTAACCACCTCTTTCAGAAGTCACTACTGAACCAAGAGAACTCATTACTGCAACAGCTTCTTTCACGTGTGCTATCAATCTCATCATTCAGAACCTGAAGAATAGAAAAAAAAGTTTTTTTCTAGGTTCTCGACTCTTACTTACTCAAGTTGTGCATTGTATCACCTAATGAATTAATACTATATTTATTATATACAACATTAATTTCTGACCTACTACATAAATTGTTTGCACTTGTAATGTCTGATTAGTCTCTGTATCAATTATTATGCTTTTCTTCCTAAAGTCAGTGACCATTACAGGTTTACTGAGTAGAAGAACTGAATACTGTTTCAAATAATGCTCTAATACAGTGGCTGGTGAACAATCCCCTATACAAATGTTTATATTTTTGCAGACATTCAAATGTCCATTTTGAGTCGATGGTTATTACTATTCTTTTTTCATAGTTCATGTCACATATTTATGATTTAATTTAAGCCAAACTGGTGTCACAAAACTGAAGCAGCATTACTACAAAGAGGACACTCACTCGCCCCTTCAGTCTTCTAGAGCTTCATTAACGATGCCCTGAGAGATATGCTGGACAAATATGTATTTGTCTATTTTGATGGTATTCTGGTATGCACCCCTTTTGCAGGAAATCCATGAGCTCCAGGTCCACAGGTTCTTTGAATGGTTTGTAAGGGGGAGAAGAGCGAGGTTTACCTGTGCACCATCATGACATCATTAACCAAAAAATGAGTTTTAGAACTATAGCCTATTTTGAAATACACATGCTCAAAGGCAAATGCATAAAAAGTGCAAAAAAGCCACTTTTTTCAGGGAAATTAAAAGTAATAATCACTACAAAAGTACAGATTCATCTTTTATTTTTCAGTGAATATCTGATGGTCTTTGGCTCACTGCATGTTAATACGTAGTATTCATGATATTCCCCTCACAGAATATATCTGTATCTTTAATTATTTAATCCATATGTTAAGCTTCTCTAGCAAATATATTGCCCACCTTTTACATATAATACAGTACAGTATACATTATATTAATATATAATATAACAGCAATATTTACTGTATGCACATTATCAGAAGGAGTGAAAAAGGCTTTTCATGAAAGAACATTGATTAATGCAGAGTCTGTTTGAAATATTTGCAGAGTTATGATTAATTTAACGCACCTCCTGAACCACGGGTAAAACAGGGCATAAATAACTGGATTAATGGTGGAATTAAAATAACCCACAACCATTACTTTCTGAAGTGTTTCGGTCTGTAGTTTATTAAAATCACCTAATAAACTGTAAATAAAATATGGAAGTAAACACATCAGAAACACAGACACTAAAATCCCCAGGACTTTAGCTGCTTTTCTCTCAGATTTCATGGAGTGTGAGGTGATTTTCTGTGTTTTAGGCTGTGTGTGATTATTAAGCTCTCTGATAGCAGTGGCATGTTTCTTAGCAATCACAAAAACTCGAGTATACAATATGATTATGACAGAAAGTGGAAAAATGAATGAATATATGAGATCAACTACAGTCCAAACCTCATATAGTAAGTAAAAACATTCTCCAGGACAAAATACAGAACTTGTGAAGTTCCCATTGAAATACATGAATGCTAAGATATAGACCCCCACCACACACCAGCCAAAAACAATTACAACACAAGTGATCCTCACAGAGACTTTGTTCATGTAGAAAAAGGGGTTTGAGAGAGCCAAATAGCGATCCACAGCAATCAGAGCGATATTATAGATTGACAATATTAAGAGAAAACCACAAATTATCCAAAAGACAGTACAGAAATCTCTCCCAAAAATCCAGCATGACTCAATCATCCAGATGAACATCAACAGCATCACAAAAGCCCCAATAAGGAAATCTGACACAGCCAGAGAGAGCACCAGCATGTTGGTCGGTGTGTGAAGCCTCTTGAAATGAAGAACAGAGATGATGACGAGCAGATTTCCACACACTGTTAGCAGAACCACAGCAGCTGAACACATGTACAGTAAGATATAAACTGCAGGAGATACAGATCTCTCTGGACAGGAGAAATTTTCACAGCGATCAGACTGGTTAAACCCTGTTAGGTTCATGTATACAGCATTGTATTACGTCATAATCTAATGGCTCATTGCTCAGAAGCTCTGATTATTTTATAGTTGAGAAATTGGTCACGCCTCCCTAATTTGAATGATTGTATGTAACAAAAGACCTAAACTAATTATCTAGAGAACGTTTTCTCCATCTCATGTGCTCTTGACTGGACTGATATGACATGTGGAACCCTTTGGTTTCTGTAAAGGTATATGGAGAATGGAAAATGAAAACCAAAAATGCATGTTCAACGTAGTGAACATTCGGCTAGTATATAGTAAATGTCAGTTAATGTCTGTATACAGTTAAAGTATATTTTAAAGTATATTTAAATACATAGCATATTTAAAGTATATTGTAATATATTCAATGTCAGTTTCTTTCACATTTTAAGTTTGAGGTACTTTGTGTATTTTAGGTCATGTCTGAATAAAAACAAGCGACTACTATCAGGGGGCTTAATTATTTTTCAAAATTTGATGAACCTTCATAAAAATTCAATTAGCAGTCTACAACATTACTGGTTCCATACATCATGTCACCATTAGTTAGAAGGAAGGGACATTGTACAATTCAGCTCTATGGGTTGTTCTCCTAGATCAAACACAGACTGGAAACATGTAGGTAAAGGAGAATACTCACCAACAATCGGTGCCAATAAATGTCCTTAAAATATGCCAATTACAATAAGTTGATCTCAGCCTTTTGTTAATGCTCCTGGGAACCAAAAACATGCAGCTGTTCCTCAGTCTTTTTAGAGGAAGACGGCTTTATTATTGCTACACATTACATTCCAGCATCATGGATTTCTTTTGATAAACATAAATTGTTATGCCACAAGGCCATGTAGAATCACCCACCATCTTGTCAGAAGCATTTATCAGAAACTTTGAATGCTTCTGCCCCAGAAATATCAGTTTAATGGTTAGTTATATTGATGTGATCTGTGATCATTTACTACAATAACTTGTGAGGACACACTGCATTTGTTCTGTTATCCAGCAAATAATGGCAGATAAAGTGTCAAATAAATTTAATTGAAATTAATGAACATTCTTTCCCCTGGGGTAGGTTGTGACAGCTGACCCTCTGCCCACACATATCCAAGACATGCACCTCACATGATCTTCTCCCAGATGGAAAATGCAAGCATGGAGCACAGCAGGCTCTCTCAGTGAGTATGTACATGATATGTAGGAGCAGATTGACAGAGTGAGTCCAGCCTCTGGGGTTCCAGTTAGGCAATCAGGTACACAGCTCTTCACCCTCTAGCATAAGATTGGGAGTACAAAAGCCCACAATAAACAGGAAAGCAAAGTTTCCTGGCCTCCCATGTTCTGTCTTTCTTGCAGAAGCTGATGACAGCAGTGAAGAAACACACTGTGCCCCACAGAGCACCTCAGTGGCCCCTTTTCTAGGAAGCTTGCAACAATAGCACATCTCACCATGACTCCTCACTCTCCCAACATCCCCTTCCAAACTACAGCTAAAATAAATGATCTCTTATTTTCCCTACCTCAGGCTCCTGTATGTCTGTGTTCAGACCACCACAATAGCAAGTAG
Source organism: Hemibagrus guttatus (assembly GCA_033459395.1). Classification (NCBI taxonomy): domain Eukaryota; kingdom Metazoa; phylum Chordata; class Actinopteri; order Siluriformes; family Bagridae; genus Hemibagrus; species Hemibagrus guttatus. Next base: position 10,312,506 of record JAUCMX010000030.1, on the reverse strand, counting down.
CTATACAAATGTATAGGTCTAGATAAAATTATTCAGCAGAATGCATTAGCAGGCAACCTCACCTATCCTCAGTGACTCCTACTGGTAAGCAAAAGACATACACACTCCATAGGGTACCCAAAACCCTGCGTGGGAAAAACAAGACACTGGAAATACCCACATTGACCACACTGTGCTTCTACTCACTCACACTAATGCAAGTGAAACCATTAAGCCCTCAGGTTGCCTTGAGTCTAGGGGTTCAAGAAACACTGAACCACCCACAAACTGCTCTGCACAAGTTGCTGCTACCAAATTAAATCGCCACAGCTGGAAGATGATACAGAAGCATGCACCTTAATTCGGCCAACACACAGAGAAGACTGACACCTTCCTTGATGGCTGTGTAAGAATGCTTGAAAACTACACCAGATTACTTATGTAACCCAGTTCCCTGAGAAGGGAACCAGATGCTGTGCCATAGCTGATGCTAACTATGGGAATGCATTTTTGTGGAAGTTGTGTCTGAAGCTCTGTGTGAAATTATGCCAATTTATTGGCTTGGGTAGATCATGTGACAAAGCAGCAAGACCATAAAAGCAGCAAGACCATCTACATCACATTATTCCAGCTTCGACTTGTCTGAAGGAAGCATGATTGGAAGCCCTGAGTCTGGCTAGTGACACAGCTTTTTATTTCTTTTCAGGGAGCTCAGTTATGTATGTAACCTGGTGTAGTTCCCTTTCAAGGGAACTTGATGCTGCATCATGGCTGATGCTATGGGAATGCCAATACCAATGCCACCACATTGTCAGGAGATATGACAGCTTGGAGAAGCCCCTCCAGGACCACTAAGAGGTCCAAGGAGGGGAGACACAGTCTAAAGAGAGAACAGACATGTGACTCATAGCAATAGCTGCCATGTATACCTTAATGTAATGTGTGATAGGCCCTCAAATAAGTGTGTCTGCAGGAATGCTAGAACTGTACTAACAGGGCAGTGAACTAGATAATGACAATGCCAAGTACACCAGCAGCGAAAGTTTAACATAGTCTCCACAACCTCAATTGGGAGACTGGAGTCTAGGAGCTGGTTCCACTCAGAGGCCAGACCTAGAGCTTCCACATCTCAGTGTTGGGGTGGAGAATCACCTCCTGCAAATGAAAGAGGAGACTCCTCTTGAAAGGAATCTCCTAAGGAGCACCCTCCAGAAGGGAAATTAGCCAGACTCATGAGGTGGCCAATGAGGAGCCACCAGTAACAGTCTACAACCGCTATGAGTGGGGCTAACAGGGAAAATGTACAGACAGAGCTTCAGCTTCACCAAAAATTGCCATATGCATACCAATGCCTATGGGTGGAGATGTCATTCCTTGGGCCTTAGCCACTGCCTCAGCAGAAAGCCTGCTTCCTGATCATGCATCCTCGAGTGTAAATCTCTCTCAGCAAGTGAAATCTGGTCTCTACCTAGTGCCAAATCTGGTGCACCAATTTGAACAGAGGGTGAAAACACAGACAGCCCTAATGATTGATGAAGTGGACCACCAAAGATAGCCCCTGAGTTTCAGGAGGAAGTGTTTCAGCACTAGAAACACAGCCCTCATCTTCAGGCAACCTGTGTGCCATGAGAGACAGAAGCCTTCCCAAATGCCATGGATGAGGTGGCCATCTAAGACTGCTCCACAACCCGAGAGGGAAGCATCCATCAAAGAGTCTTGCGATGATGACACACCCTAAAAGTGGGACCCAAGGTGGGAAACCAAGATCGGTCTACATATGAAAGGTACGAAGCTTGTGTAACCTTTTTGATCCTGAAAAGGGTGTCTGCAGGGGTGAAAACCTCTGCTCCTGAGCCAGAGTTGAAACATTCTCATATGTAATGGATGCAAAGGAATAGCTTCGGCAACTACAGTCATGAGCCAAGCACCCTCTAAACCTGGGAGGTAGAGAGGCATTGGCCCAGTCAGATGTTATTTATGGCAGAAAGGATGGAATCCCCCTGAGCAGGAGACAGACATACCCGCATTGTGGCTGAATCCCAAACTATCCCCATGAAGGTGATTCTCAGAGCTGGAAAAAGTACACACTTCACTGGGTTAAGCCTAAGGCCTAGGGACCTAATGTGGGCAAGCACAGCCTCTCAATGCCTGGTTGCTCCTTTCCTCCACTGAGCCAAGTTGAGCCAGTCATCTGGATAATTGAGTATATGGTTGCACTGGGGTGCAATTATGCCATAGCAGCATCCATGCACTTTGTGAGGGTAAGCAATAAGACTTGGCCTAAAGGGAGAACCTGTGACTTTGAGTGTTAACACTTCTTGAAATTCAGAGCACAAAGGTCTAAAATTGGGATTAATTATTTTACCTCACAATGAAGCGCACTATCCATGACATCTTCAACAAATTGATTTTGTAACAACACCCCAGCATTTGGCATAGCATTAGGTGGCCTCTGTATAATTTTCTTAAGGTAAAATTCTAAGACAGTCTCTCCCTCCTGCTACCTCCTAAATACAAAAGGTCTAGTGCAGGGCAACATATGACAGGAAGGAAAAATACAATTCTCATAAAGTGGAAACAATTTTTTTGCATCTCTGCACTCTGAGTAAACTAATATTGAACTTTATGTTGCTTGCCTCTAAATTATCAAACAAAAAATGCCTGATCAACAATCAACAAATGACAAGTGCAGATGCAAACATGCACTTCAACTACTGAATTTTTTAAAATGATACATGACTGGCTATTAACCTTCGGACATATACAATCCCCTGGTATAAACACAAGTCGCACAACTACTGTCGCACCAGGACCAACTGATTGGCTAGCAGAGGAGACTTATCAGAAAGGCCTATTAAGAGTAATGAGCAATAGTGAGTGATACCAGAACTGGGTGGCTTTCAGGCTAGGACACCAGTCATATGAGGACAGTTAGTTAATGCGCCGGGTATATATAAGCTCTTTAATCACACAATGACTGAATAGCCCAATCCCACCTATGATAACCAAAGGGGGTGGGTAAAAACTCTACACCACTTACCATAAAGTACTAAATTATTGTGTGACCCACAATGTACTGAAACCTCTAAGTGAAATGGCAAGGTGTTAGAATAGGTGTCCAACCTAGAGCTAACAAACGTTATCTGCAGTTTTTCTGCTTCAGGTAGTGATGTATTTCTGATCCCAGCAATATTTCTTAAATGAAAGAACTTATATCCTAGAAATATTCTCTATGTAGGTCCCAGGCATCAAGAGATAGGGGGTGCACTTTTGATGAGTATATGCAGCAACTGCAAACTATTAAAAAGACTTAACCAGTCTTTTTTTTTACTCTCTTTGGCATTATATAGTATACAGAAAGTTTACAGGACCTTGCATGTGTGTTCACTCAGAGGGCAAAAGGTTGAGAACCCCTGCCTTAGATGGTATTAGGAAGAAACCTTGAGAGGAACAAGACTCAAAGGGGAACCCATCCTCATTTGGGTGACACCAGAGAGTGTGATAATAAATTGTTATAAACACTGGACAGTGTGAATATGAACAATGTCCTTTCTGCAATCATGTACAGTCAGATGTTTGATGCAGATACAATATATGCAGAATGTTAGTGTGTGTATTAATTAGGAGGTTGTTGTTGTCCTCAAGGTCCACATAGGGTTGGCATTGTTGCTTTGAATATCCAAATCCTCACAAAGCAGAAACCTTGTCCATCTCTGGAGACCTCAGGATCCTCACAGGGTTGGCCTCTTCTCACTGGTCTATTGGAGCTGGCTCTACAATCTCTAGATGCCTCGGGATGGGAAGAAAAAGCTAAACAAGCACTAGATGATAATGTACATTTAATCAGATGTACTGGAGCACAAGGTTATGGGATGTATTATGTGTATATCTGGCTAAAGAGATATGTCTTTAATCTACGTTTAAACTGTCAGGAAGGCTATTCCAAAGCTAAATACGAAAACACTCTACCCCATTTTGTAGACTTTGATATTCTGGGAACTACCAGAAGTCCAGAGTTTTGTGATCTTAAGGAGCGTGATGGATTATAACATTAGAAGACTGGTTAGATACATGTGAGCTAAACCATTTAGAGCCTTGTACGTAAGTAGTGATAGTTTGTAATCAAGTCTAAACTTAACAGGTAGCCAGTGCAGGGTTGATAATATTGGGGTTATATGTTCATATTTGCTTGACCTGGTAAGAACTCTAGTTGGCTGCATTCTGGAATAACTGTAGTTTGTTTATTGAAGATGCAGGAATTTAGCCATGGGGGTCACAGTCCAGTGACTTCTGTGCGGGTCCCAAGCCCAGATAAATAGAGAGGGTTGCATCAGGAAGGGCATCCGGCGTAAAACATTGCCAACTTTAACCATGCAAATCATCAGTACTCTGAATTTCATACCGGATCGGTCGAGGCCCGGGTTAACAACGACCACCATCGGTGCCGTTGACCTACAGGGCGCCAGTGGAAATTGGGCTACTGTTGGTCGAAGAAGTAGAGGAGGGAGGAGAGTGCACAAACAGAGAGAGAAGAGGAAAGGTAAGAGTGTAGGACTGAGAATAGGAACTCTGAATGTTGGTACTATGACAGGGAAAGGTAGAGAGCTGGCTGATGTGATGGAGAGAAGGAAGGTGGATATACTGTGTGTACAGGAGACCAGGTGGAAGGGTAGCAAGGCTCATAGTATAGGAGCAGGATTCAAGCTGTTTTATTATGGTGTGGATAGTCCTTCAGGACAGTGGTCCTGAAGGAGGAGTTTGTGAGGAATGTTCTGGAGGTGAAGAGAGTGTCAGACAGGGTGATGAGTCTGAAGTTAGAGATTGAAGGAGTGATGTTGAATGTTGTTAGTGGTTATGCCCCACAGGTAGGTTGTGAGTTAGAGGAGAAAGAGAGATTCTGGAGTGAATTAGATGAGGTGATGGAGAGTATTCCCATGGGTGAGAGAGTGGTGATAGGAGCGGATTTTAATGGACATGTTGGTGAGGGGAACAGAGGTGATGAGGAGGTGATGGGCAAGTTTGGAGTTAAGGAAAGGAACCTAGAAGGACAGATGGTAGTGGACTTTGCTAAGAGGATGGACATGGCTGTGGTTAACACTTATTTTCAGAAGAGGGAGGAGCATAGAGTGACTTACAAGAGTGGAGGTAGGAGAACACATCCTATGTAGAAGAAGCAATCTGAAAGAGATTAGTGACTGTAAAGTGGTAGTGGGAGAGAGTGTAGCCAGACAGCATAGGATGGTGGTGTGTAGGATGACTTTGATGGTCTGTAAGAAGAAGAGGTCAAAGATAGAGAAGAAAACCAAGTGTTGGAAGCTGAAAAAGGAGGAATATTGTGAGGAATTTAGACAGAAGTTGAGGCAGGCTCTGGGTGGTCAGGTAGTGCTGCCAGATGGCTGGAAATCTACAGCAGAAATGATCAGGAAGACAGGGAGAAAGGTGCTGGCTGTGTCATCTGGAAGGAGGAAAGAAGATAAGGAGACTTGGTGGTGGAATGAGGAAGTTCAGGATAGTGTCCAGAGGAAGAGGTTAGCCAAGAAGAAGTGGGACATAGACAGGACTGAAGAGAATAGACAGGAATACAAGATGTTACAGCGCAGAGTGAAGAGGGAGGTGTCTAAGGCCAAGCAGAAGGCATATGACGAGTTGTACACTAGGTTAGACACTAGAGAAGGACAGAAGGACTTGTACAGGTTAGCTAGACAGAGGGATCGAGATGGGAAGGATGTGCAGCAAGTTAGAGTTATTCAGGATAGAGATGGAAGGGTGCTCACAAGTGAGGAGAGTGTACAGAGGAGATGGAAGGAGTACTTTGAGGAGCTGATGAATGAGGAAAATGAGTGGGAAAAAAGAGTAGAAGGGGTGAACTCTGTGGAACAGAAAGTAGATAAGATTAGAAAGGATGAAGTCAGGAAGGCTTTGAAGAGGATGAAAAGTGGAAAGGCAGTTGGTCCTGACGACATCCCGGTGGAGGTCTGGAAGTGTCTGGGAGAGGCAGCAGTGGAATTTTTAACTAGTTTGTTCAACAGGGTTTTAGAGAGTGAGAGGATGCCTGAGGAATGAAGAAGAAGTGTGTTAGTGCCGATCTTTAAGAATAAGGGTGATGTGCAGAGTTGCAGCAACTATAAGGGGATAAAGTTGATGAGCCATACAATAAAGCTATGGGAAAGAGTAGTGGAAGCTAGATTAAGGAAGGTAGTTGAAATTTGTGGGCAGCAGTATGGCTTCATGCCCAGAAAGAGCACAACAGATGCAATTTTTGCTCTGAGAATTTTGATGGAGAAGTATAGGGATGGTCAGAGGGAGTTGCACTGTGTGTTTGTAGACTTGGAGAAAGCGTATGACAGGGTGCCAAGAGAAGAGCTGTGGTACTGTATGAGGAAGTCAGGAGTAGCAGAGAAGTATGTCAGAGTGGTGCAGGACATGTATGAGAGGAGCAGGACAGTGGTGAGGTGTGCTGTAGGTCAGACAGAGGAGTTCAAAGTGGAGGTGGGACTGCATCAGCGATCAGCTCTGAGCCCCTTCCTGTTTGCTATAGTGATGGACCAGTTGTCAGAAAAGGTCAGACAGGAGTCTCTTTGGACAATGATGTTTGCAGATGACATTGTGATCTGTAGTGAGAGCAGGGAGCAGGTGGAGGAAAACTTGGAGAGGTGGAGGTTTGCGCTGGAGAGAAGAGGAATGAAAGTCAGTCGTAGTAAGACTGAGTACATGTGTGTGAATGAAAGGGAGGGAAGTGGAACAGTAAGGTTACAGGGTGAAGAGGTGAAGAAGGTACAGGAGTTTAAGTACTTGGGGTCAACAGTCCAGAGTAATGGAGAGTGTGGGAATGAGGTAAAGAAGCGAGTGGAGGCAGGTTGGAATGGGTGGAGAAAGGTGTCAGGAGTTCTGTGTGATAGGAAAATATCAGCAAGAATCAAGGGGAAGGTGTACAGGACAGTGGTGAGACCGGCCATGCTGTATGTTTTAGAGACAGTGTCACTGAGGAAGAGACAGGAGTCAGAGCTAGAGGTAGCAGAGCTGAAGATGTTGAGGTTCTCTTTGGGAGTGACAAGATTGGACAGGATTAGGAACGAGTACATCAGAGGGACAGCTCATGTTGGACATATGGGGGACAAAGTTAGGGAGATCAGACTAAGATGGTTTGGAAATGTTCAGAGGAGGGAGAGTGAGTATATTGGTAGGAGAATGTTGGACATGGAGCTGCCAGGCAGGAGGCAAAGAGGAAGGCCAAAGAGGAGGTATATGGATGTAATTAATGAGGATATGAATCAAGTGTTGAGGATGCAGAAGATAGGGATAGGTGGAGAGAGATGATTCGCTGTGGTGACCCCTGAAGGGAAAAGCCGAAAGAAGAAGAAGTTTATTGAAGATGCAGGACAACCACCTAGCATTACAATAGTCCAGTCTGGAGGTCATGAATGCATGAACTAGCTTTTCTGCATCAGATACAGATAAATTGTTCCTAAGCTTGGCAATATTTCTAAGGTGGAAGAAGGCTGTTTTTGCAATATTGGAAATATGATGTTCAAAGGACAAGTTGCTGTCTAATATTATGCCCAAGTCACTGTTGAGCTAGTAGTAATAGTAGATCCTTCTAAATGCAGGTTGAATTGTGAGAGCTTTTGTGTACTGGTTTTTGGACCAATCAGTAATATCTCTGTCTTATCAAGATTTAGTAAAAGAAAATTATTGGTCATCCAATATTTGGTATCTTTAACACACTCAATTAATCTAGACAATTTAGATATTTCATCTGGTTTTGATGAGATATATAACTGGGTATCATCAGCATAACAATGGAAACTAATCCCATGCCTTCTAATGATGTTACCAAAGGGAAGCATATATACTGAGAAAAGCAGAGTTCCTAAAACTGATCCTTGTGGGACCCCATATTTCACTGGCATTACACTGGAAAGTTCTCCATTTAAATCTATAAAATGATATCTATCAGACAGGTAGGATCTAAATCATTTTAATGCCTTTGCCTGAATACCTATGTAATTTTGTAAGCAATCTACGAGAATGTTATGATCTATAGTGTCAAATGAAGCACTAAGATCAAGTAAGACTAATATTGAGAAGCTAAAAGTCATTTGTGATTTTAACTAGCGCAATGTTTGTGCTATGATGGGGCCTGAAACCTGACAAAAATTCTTCAAGGACATTGTAAGAAGGAGCATAATTGAGCAGACACAACCTTTTCTTATATTTTAGATATAAACGGAAGGCTTGAAATCAGTCTGTAATTTGATCATTCGTTATGGTCTAGTTTAGGTTTCTTAAGAAGAAGCTTGATAACTGCCAACTTGAGACGTTTAGGGACATGTTGAGAAGAGGCTCTCCAGCTGTATGTATCACTGCTTTTAGCAATCTAGTTGGAATTAGATCTAATAATCTATTGGAATTTAGATTTAAATTAAATGGAATTTAATCTAATCTAATCTAATAAACATTGTTGATTTAGTCGTGGTGATAAGTTTATACAGCTCTTCCTGTCCTATACCTGTAAAGCAATGTAGATCTAGGTGTGGAGCTTTAGGTGGGTCTGGATCACCAGATACTGTCAAAGGTTGAACATCCATTATTTTGTTCCTAATACTATCAATTTATTCAGTGAAGAAATTCATAAAGTCCTCACTACTAAACTGTAATGCAATACTCTCTTCAGATTTCTGATGTTTTGTTAGTCTAGCCACTGTATGCATGTTTTTGTTTATTTTTATTATTATTATTTATCAGTTTGCTCAGAAGCTCAGCCCTAGCAGCTTTTAGAGCCTGTTTATAGCTGGACATACTGCCTTTATACGCAATTCTAAAAACTTCTAATTAAGTTTTTCTCCACTTTTGCTCAAGGTTAAGGGTTGCTCTCTTGAGGGCGTGAGTATACCTATTGTACCATGGTGAAGGTGTTTTATCTCTGACCTTTTTTAATCGGATGGGGGCAACAGTGTCTAGTTTGCTGGTGAAAATAGTGCCTATGGTGTTAGTTACTTCATCTAGATCATCTGTATTTAGGGGTCTAGTAAGAAGTTGAGACAGATCCGGCAGATTACTTGTAAATCTGTCTTTAGTGGTCAGAATAATAGTTCTACCAAATCGATAACGAGGAGAGACATATCTAATATCCATGTGATATAATTAAATCTAGAGTATGATTAAAACGATGAGTTGGTCTAGTAATGTTTTATTTAATCCAAAAGGAATTTAGTAAATCCATAAATGCGAGTCCTAAAGCATCATTAGCATCGTCTACATAAATGTTAAAGTCTCCTACAATCAACACTTTGTCAAAATGAATCAATAGGTCTGTAAGTAGATGTAAAAAATTTTTAAGAAAATCAACGTAGGGCCCCAGGGGTCTATACATGGTGGTTTTTTTATGTATGCCTGTGAGTACAACATTAAGGACAAGCACTTCAAATGAGGTAAACCTGGGTCCTATTTTCTGAGTAACAGTAATTCAATTCATAACAATGAACATTGTTTAAAAGCAGATTTACCTAACATAAGGAACAATAAACATACAAACAGAAACAAAAAAACATGCAAACAGAAACAACAAAAAACAAAACAAAACATGCAAACAGTCCTGGTAAGAAAATTGTTATAGATAGTTGCAACACCACCTCCATGACCAGTCTGATGGGGCTCATGCTTATAGAAATATCCTGACAGAGTAGACTCATTCAGACTGATGTATTCATTTGGTGTAAGCCAGGTTTCAGTAAGGCAGAGTGCATCAAGATTATAATCTGAGATCATTTCATTAACAATAAGTGCTTTCGGTGCAAGGGATCTAATGCTGAGAAGCCCAAACTTTAGAAATTGTTTTTGTTTGCTTATTTGGCCTTTTTTCCGTTTAATGGTGATTAGATTCCTGATGATCCTTGTCCTGGACGATGTGCTCAGCCACGTTCCTGAAATCCTTCTTCAGGATCTCCATCTGCCTCAGCCTGGTGTCGTTCATGCCAGCCTTTGGTACCTTCTGTAATCACTGGAAATGTGAACTCACTACTGAACAAGATCGACATTTACATTTCCATTTACATTTCTGGCATTTGGCAGACGCTCTTATCCAGAGCGACGTACAAAAGTGCTTTAGTTCTCAGTCACTGAATACATTAACACTGGTTCAATAAGACACAAACTTGGGATACCATTAGCCTAAACACTGAGTTGGTTTTTTTTTTTTTTTGTTTGTTTTTTTTACTTTGCAACATAATACGTAAACTGGGAAAAATAAGAGCTAGTTTAAGTACTTCAGGAAGAGGTGAGTCTTCAGTTGCCGTTTGAAGACGGTTAGAGACTCGGCCATACGGATACCTAGGGGAAGTTCGTTCCACCACCTCGGTGCCAGAACAGAGAAGAGTCTAGATGTATACCTACCTTTTTCCCTGAGAGATGGTGGGACCAGTCGAGCAGTGCTAGTGGATCTGAGTGAGCGAGGTGCAGTGCGAGGAGTGATGAGAGCTTTGAGGTAAGATGGTGCTGGTCCATTCTTGGCTTTGTAGGCAAGCATTAGTGTTTTGAATCTGATGCGTGCAGCTACCGGAAACCAGTGGAGGGAACGCAGCAGTGGGGTGGTGTGGGAGAACTTGGGCAGGTTGAAAACAAGTCGTGCAGCTGCATTTTGGATCATTTGCAGTGGGTGAATTGTGTTCAGAGGTAGACCTGCCAGAAGAGAGTTGCAGTAGTCCAATCTCGAGATGACCAGAGATTGAACAAGCACCTGAGTACCCTGTGTGGATAGAAATGGCCGAATCCTTCTGATGTTGTACAGAAGAAACCGACATGAGCGTGTTACATTAGTGACATGGGAGGAAAAGGATAGTTGATTGTCCATGGTTACCCCAAGGTTGCGAGCAGTGGCTGAAGGGGAACTCATGGAGTTGCTCAGAGATATCGCGAGGTCTTGGGCTGGGGATGGATCACCTGGGATGATCAGCAGCTCAATTTTGCTGGGATTGAGTTTCAGCTGATGAGCAGTCATCCAAGATGAAATGTCCGCCAGACACGCTGAGATCCGAGCAGAAGCCGTGGTATCTGAGGGAGGGAAGGAGAAGATAAGTTGGGTGTCATCGGCATAGCAGTGGTATGAAAATCCATGTGAGGATATAACTTTGCCAAGAGAGTGAGTATAGGGGGAGAAAAGGAGAGGACAAAGTACTGAGCCTTGCGGGACACCAGTAGAGAGTCTGCGTGGAGCAGATGTCAATCCCTTCCATGTTACCTGATATGAGCGACCATCCAGGTAGGAAGCAAACCATTCCCATGCTGTTCCACAAATTCCAAGACTCCTGAGGGTGGACAAGAGAGTCTTGTGGTTTACTGTGTCAAATGCTGCAGACAGGTCGAGGAGGATGAGGACTGATGACAGTTTGGCTGATCTAGCAGCATGTAGTTTCTCAGTGACTGCCAAAAGGGCAGTCTCTGTGGAATGTACTGCTTTGAAGCCAGACTGGTTGGAGTCATGGAGGTTATTCTGCATGAGATATATTGGCAAGTGCATCAATGATGTGACCGTCTCCAAGCCAATCACCACACGCTCCAACCAGAAGACGTGGATGACGTCAAAAGACCATGCTCTCTTGAAGTCTAGAGACTCCGCCTACAGAGTAGGGGACAAGACAGCTTTAAAAACAGCGAGGGCCAAACTGTCCCGAGCTGAGAGGTGAAGTGCACATATGTCCGGAAAATTCATGGCCACTTTCACGACAGCAGAGACTCCCGGTGCATGTGGCAGGACATACAGGCGATTACAAACTATAAGACAACATCACCTGCCTGTGATAGTGATGCCTCCCTCCTAGACGCGCTGAACAATTTCTATGCTCGGTTCAGAACAAAGTAGTGGCGAGGAAGACCATCCCTCCTCCCAACAACCAGGTGCTCTGTTAATCCATGGCTGACATGAAGAGAACTCTATGCAGAGTTTATATGCAGTTTCTTTCCTCAAACCATCAGGCTCTTCAACATCCAGAACTGAAACTGTATCAACTCCCACACACACAGACACACTCACTTGTGTGAACTGACGTGTGCCAATTGAGTGAGATTCAACACATACATCTGTAACTCCACCCACACTATAAATGTTTACATTTTGTACTTGCATACTAATTCAATGTTTACAAACATATATATTATGATACCACTCATTTTACAGTTTTTCAAGTTTGCACATTTTATTTTGTTGCACTTTATTCGGCACTATGTATCTTGTACTGTCTTTTGTTGTTTTTTATATTTTCTGGTACTGCAGTGCCTTGTCTTTGCACTGTTTGCACCTGGTTGCACATGTTGCATGTTATGTAGTGGGACAAAACTTCTGTCCTAGCTGTGTTGTTGTTTCTGTTCTGTAGTTATATGTTGTATGTTATCTGTGTAGCACCAGAGTCCTGGAGAAACGTTGTTTCATTTCACTATATACTGCATCAGCTATATGTTGTTGAATTGACAATCAAAGCTTCTTGACTTGACTTGAGGTTTAGAGTTGAAGAAGAGAATATAATTTAAAATCATGCTCTATTACATTGGCTGTGTTCATATTTCTGCAAATATTCAAATGTCCACTTTGAGTCAATTTTTTTTGTTTCATATTTTATCTTTTTATTTAAATGTCACATGCACATAAATTTAGGCCAAACTGCTGTTGATCAAAGGCTTTTTTCCTAGTTCACACTTTTAATGTCACATGTATAGTTTAATGTCCTGATCTATTAGCTATTTGTTCTATTGTAAAAGAAGTTACACTCAAATGGCTTAAACTGTACTGGTGGTTTAATAGTTTTTAAATAAATTACTGTTGTAATTACATGTTGAAACAAAAGGCCTAGTACTAACTAGTAAAAGACTTACATATGTTAGTTTAATCCTTAAATTCAATATATTAACATAATATATTACATAGAAACATATAAAGATCACAAAACATGTTAAATATTTGCAGTAGCAGCATCACTACAAGAGGACACTCATTCGCCCACTCAGTCTTCTAGAGCTTCATTCACGAAGCCCTGAGAGATATGCTGGACATATATGTCATAGGTTATATTTATAATTTTCTAGTATGCATCCGTTTGCAGGAAATACATGAGCTCCAGGTCCACCAGGTTCTCCAGCACCTTGCACAGCAACAAGTGTTTGGAAAGGGGAAGAAGTGTGAGGTTCACCTGTGCACCATCACTACAACATTAACCCAGAATGTGTTTTGGAACTTTTTGTCTGTTTTGAAATACATAGAGCTTCTTTAATGATAGATGAAAGATATGCTGGATAAATATGTAATAAGCTTATTTTTTTTTGGCTGATTTGAAATACACATGCTCAAAAGCAACTGCAACCATTTCAGCCTCCAGTAATCTGACTATTTTAGGGAAATTAAAAGTGATAATCACTATAAAAGGAGACATTAATTTTTACTTTCTTCATAAAAATCCTATGGTCACTGCATGGTATTTTGTAGTATACATGATTTTCACATCAAAATATATATCCGTATTTTTAATGATTTAATCTGGATTTCAAGCTTCTGTAGCAAATATATTTCCCACCTTCTTCATATAATACAGTACAGAGTATATTATACTGAAATTTGATTTGTTACAGAAGCTAAAATTATATAGAATATAACAGCAATATTTAGGTACATTATCAGAAGGAGTGAAAAAGGCATTTCATGAAAGAACATTGATTAATGCAGAGTCTGTTTGGAATATTTGCAGAGTTATAATTAATTTGATGCACCTCCTGAACCATGGGTAAAACAGAGCATAAATAACTGGATTAATGGTAGAATTAAGACAAACCAAGATTGTGACAGTATGAAATGTTTCTCTCTTTAGTTCAATAAGATCACCTAATAAACTGTAAATAAAATATGGAAGTAAACACACCAGAAACACAGACACTAAAATGCCGAGGACTTTAGCTGCTTTTCTCTCAGATTTCATGGAGTGTGAGGTGATTTTCTGTGTTTTAGGCGTGTGTGATTATTAAGCTCTCTGATAGCAGTGGCATGTTTCTTAGCAATCACAAAAACCTGAGTATACAATATGATTATGACAGAAAGTGGAAATATAAATGAATATATGAGATCAATTACATACCAAATCTCATTCAGAACAATAAAACATTCTCCAGGACACAGTACAGAAATTGTGAAGTTTCCATTGAAATACATATATGCTAAGTTAAAGGCCACTGACACACACCATTCAAAAATAATTACAACACCAGTGAGCCTCACAGAGACTGTGTTCATGTAGAAAAAGGGGTTTGAGAGAGCCATATACCGATCTACAGCAATCAGAGTGATATTATAGATTGATAAAATTAAGAGAAAACCACAAATTATCCAAAAGACAGTGCAGAAATATCTCCCAAAAATCCAGCATGACTCAATCATCCAGATGAACATCGGCGGCATCACTAAAGTGCCAACAAGAAAATCTGACACAGCCAGAGAGAGCACCAGCATGTTGGTTGGTGTGTGAAGCTGCTTGAAGTGAAGAACAGAGATGATGACGAGCAGATTTCCACACACTGTTAGCAGAACCACAGCAGCTGAACACACGTACAGTAAGATATAAACTGCAGGAGATACAGATTTCTCTGGACAGGAGAAATGCTCACAGCGATCAGACTGATTAAACTCCATCAGGTTTATGAATACAGCATTTCATTAATATCTGCAGAGTTTAAAGGAAATCAGAAATTGAAAAAAAGGCATACTCAAATGACTTATGGCTCAGAAGCTCTGGTGATTTGATAGATGAGAAATTGGTCACGCCTCCCTAATTTGAGTGACAGTATGATAGATATGATGTCATGGCTTGTTGTAACAAAAGGCCTATACTAAGTATTTACAGAATGTTTCCTGCAGCTCATGTGCTCTTGACTGGAGTGATTCGACATGTGGCATTCCACTGACTTCTGGAAAAAAGGCACAGCGAATGTGGAACAAACACAGAATACACATCAACAACTGTTGCCAGTAAATAGCAATAAAATAAGCTATTTACTGTAAGCAGATCACAGCATTTAGTTAATGCGTTAAAACTAAAAAAAATCATGCAACTGCTATCAGAGGACTAATAATTAAAAGATTGTGATGGAAATAATGAACCTACATGAAATTCTCAAAGTCTCTTTGGTCAAAGGATGAGTTTGACATGGGAGTGATGAAGAGAGCAATGCCTTATATGATGCTGTACTTCCTGTCTTGAGGTCTTCAGGGATGTGACATTTTGTACAAGATCTTGGGCTAGTAAATCATTGTGCTTTTACCAATACACCTATAGTGTTTAACACAAGTAATACATGGATGAATACTGCACCTGATTTTCAGTCAGTGATCTAACTATGGCCTTTTTCAGGAAACGCTTCTTGACAATATTGATTCGCCGTTGGCCTTCTGTGTGAAGTGATGGACCACAATGTTTGTAGGATCACCCATCATCTTTCTGGAAGCACTAGAATTCTTAAGTGTTTCTGCCTCAAACATGGAAGAGTGTTGATTAGTTATTTTGATGATCTCTGCTCATTCAGTAAATAATCAGTGATGAAGACACACTGCATTTACTCTGGCATCCAGCAGATTAATGGCCACAAGGTGACACCAAATGCACTGCACTTAGATTTTCAGGTGTTGAAATACTTTGGCCATATTCTTTCTCCTATAGTAAGTGTTTAGGCCTATATCAAATCGCAGCAATTTTTTCATGGACTATTCTGTCAGAGCCAATATCAATCAGCTCTGGTACACCATAAGGGAGCATACTCTCCCCTATACTATCATCATTATATCTTGCTCACTCCCATTAACTGCCAGAGAAAGGACACTTACTTTATAGGACACATTCTTTATAGCATAATTCATTATTTTTTCCTATTTTAATATAACATGCACATCTGTCACATTTATGATTCAAATTAGGCCACGCTGATGTTTATGGAAATAGATTTATGAAGATGAGATGTGTCTGTCCATGTGAAAGCTGTGCATTTCACTAGTATTGAAAAATAAATAGAATAAGTTAATCTTATTTTATATGTTAATCTGTAAAATTCTCAACATTTACTGTATATGATTATGCAATATAATACAGTTAACATGAACATGTGATTTGCTACAGAACTATAAATAATAAATATAATAGTAAAAGTTGAATAAAAGTGAATAATGAAAAGACCAAGATGGCGGTGCACAACACAAGGCTCAGCGTCTCCCCAGATTTTGTAATTTTGCAGTATTTTTCCTGCTCATCTCGGGTCTGTTTACACAGAACAGCTTAGCGTTAACGTCCTACACCCAACGAGAGCTTTTAGATATAGGTCTAAAACACTCGGACAGTTTTATCACCGACCTTCGACTCATCCCTGAGATCTCCAGACCACTCAAGGCTATGCACCCTACCCGACCGGGCGTAAGTGCTCACAGACGGTGAAGAGACTGTAAACAAAGACGGGGGAAACGTGGAGGGCTAAGAGCTAAGCTAAAGCTAACACTGCACTGGCTCTCTTTACCTAGCATCCTCCTTGCTAATGTGCGGCCGTTGGTGAATAAAATGGATGAAATACAACTTCGCATTACACACAGAAAGAGACTTTCGGACTGTAATGTCATGATTTTCACAGAAACATAGGTACACAGCGTGGTACCCGACAATGCTGTTAAGCTAGCTGGACACCACACACTTCGGGCATATAGATCAGCGGATGATGCCGGTAAGACAAGAGGTGGGGGATTGTGCATTTATGTCAACAAAGCTTGGTGCACGAACTCTGTCACTGTTGAAAGTCACTGCTCAGCTAACCTGGAGTTTCTTATGATCAAGTGTAGACCTTTTTATCTGCCAAGAGAATTCACTTCAGTTATCATAACAGCAGCTTATATCCCCCCGAATGTTAATGGTAATCTTGCTATGAATGATCATCATGAGGCCATTAGCAAACAACAAACTGTTCACCCCGGAAGCCGCATTTATTGTTGCTGGTGATGCATGTTTCCTGCCAGCATGTTTCCTGCCATACCAGAGGTGGTAAAACTTTGGACCATGTTTGCACAAACATTGTTGGAGCCTACAATGCGAGCCCCCTCCCCCACCTTGGACAGTCTGATCACCTTTCTTTGTTCCTCACCCCCAAGTATTTACCACTCATCAACCGTGTCTAGCCAACAGAGAGGATCATCAAAGTGTGGCCAGTGGGGGCAGACTGCTACAAGCTTAAGGTGGAGGAAAACTTTTCCAATTCTGACCCTCGATGCATGTGGCAGGGCATCCAGGCCATCAATAATTACAAGCCCAGCAACTCAACCCTGAATGACACAGACGCCTCCTTTCTTAACAAACTAAATGACTTTTATGCTCACTTTGAAAGAGACAACAAGGAGAAAAGCATCTTGACCAGACCTTCTGCAGACCATCAACCCTTCACACTCACCTCCACAGATGTGTACAATGTACTGAGCTGGATCAACGCACGAAAGGCTGCTGACCCCGATGGCATCCCTGGACGTGTTCTGAGAGCATGTGCTGAGCAGCTTGCAGGGGTCTTAACAGACATTTTCAACCTGTCCCTCCGTAACTGGATTATGGACTTTCTGACCAACAGACCACAGCATGTTAGGTCAGACCACATCTGCTCACTCAACACCGGTA
Organism: Hemibagrus guttatus; assembly: GCA_033459395.1. Taxonomy (NCBI): domain Eukaryota; kingdom Metazoa; phylum Chordata; class Actinopteri; order Siluriformes; family Bagridae; genus Hemibagrus; species Hemibagrus guttatus. Next base: position 10,294,858 of record JAUCMX010000030.1, on the reverse strand, counting down.
TGCCACAAGGCTGTGTGCTGAGCACATTCCTCCACTCCCTCTTCACCCATGACTGCAGGCCTGTGTATGGCTCCAACTCCATTATCAAGTTTGCAGACGACACCACGGTGATCTGTCTCATCAATGACAATGATGAGACAGCCTACAGGGTGGAGGTGCAACACCTGGTCGCATGGTGTGCTGACAATAACCTGCTCCTTAACACCAGCAAGACGAAGGAGCTCATCATTGACTTCAGGAGAGAGAAAGGAAGAACACACGACCCCATCCACATCAACGGAATGGCTGTCGAGCGTGTATCCAGCTTCAAGTTTCCCACATCTCAGAGGATCTGTCCTGGACCACCAATACCTCCAGTCTGGTCAAAAAGGCTCATCAGAGCCTTTTTTACCTAAACACTCTGAAGAAGAACCATCTGTCCTCAACCATCCTGGTGAACTTTTACCGTTGCACAATTGAGAGCATCCTGACTAACTACATCATAGTCTGGTATGGGAACTGTTCAGTCACAGACCGCAAGGCACTGCAAAGAGAGGTTAAAATTGCCCAACGCATCATAGGAACCCCACTTCCTTCAATTGAGCACATCCAGAAGAAGCGGCATCTAAGTCGGGCTCACAGCATTCTCAAAGACTCTTCACACCCTGCTCACAGCCTTCTCAAACTTTTACCCTCCGGAAGGGAATTCAGTAGCCTCCGGACCAAAACCAGCAGACTAAGGAACAGCTCTTTTCCTACAGCTGTCTCCCTAGTGAACTCTGTCCCCCGTTGAACCCCTTAGTCTTCCCTCACCACAACACTCTCCTCATCCCTCCTTCTGATTGACTGTATTAATTCATCTAACCATGTCACTTCCACGTAAGCAATGCATCTAGCACACATTCACATGCTATATATAACTGTTCATAGCCTCAGCCTATACATCACTTGCACGTTCCATTTATATTGTATGCACTTGGCACTAACCTCCTGTATATATGCTCATTGCACATATGTATATTGTCAATTGTATATTATGTCCATAACACACAGATCTATATATCATGTTGATACATCATGTAGAAAATTGTATATATCTACCTGTATCTATAATACTCCTATCTGGATATCTGCCCTCATCTGTACATATTGTATTATATTGCATAATCCATAGCTTCTATCTGGACATTTGCCCTTATCTGTATATATTATATTACTTATACAATGGGGCAAAAAAGTATTTAGTCAGCCACCAATTGTGCAAGTTGTCCCACTTAAAAAGATGAGAGAGGCCTGTAATTTTCATCATAGGTACACTTCAACTATGAGAGGCAGAATGAGAAAAAAAAAATCCAGAAAATCACATTGTCTGATTTTTAAAGAATTTATTTGCAAGTTATGGTGGAAAATAAGTATTTGGTCAATAACAAAAGTTCATCTCAATACTTTGTTATATACCCTTTGTTGGCAATGACAGAGGTCAAAAGTTTTCTGTAAGTCGCCACAAGGTTTTTACACACTGTTGCTGGTAGTTTGGCCTATTCCTCCATGCAGATCTCCTCTAGAGCAGTGATGTTTTGGGGCTGTCGCTGGGCAACACGGATTTTCAACTCCCTCCAAAGATTTTCTATGGGGTTGAGATCTGGAGACTGGCTAGGCCACTCCAGGACCTTGAAATGCTTCTTACAAAGCCACTCCTTTGTTGCCCGGGCGGTGTGTTTGGGATCATTGTCATGCTGAAAGACCCAGCCACGTTTCATCTTCAATGCCCTTGCTGATGGAAGGCGGTTTTTACTCAAAATCTCACGATACATGGCCCCATTCATTCTTTCCTTTACACGGATCAGTCGTCCTGGTCCCTTTGCAGAAAAACAGCCCCAAAGCATGATGTTTCCACCCCCATGCTTCACAGTAGGTATGGTGTTCTTTGGATGCAACTCAGCATTCTTTCTCCTCCAAACACGAAAAGTTGAGTTTTTACCAAAAAGTTCTATTTTGGTTTCATCTGACCATATGACATTCTCCCAATCCTCTTCTGGATCATCCAAATGCTCTCTAGCAAACTTCAGACGGGCCCGGACATGTACTGGCTTAAGCGGGGGACACGTCTGGCACTGCAGGATTTGAGTCCCTGGCGGTGTAGTGTGTTACTGATGGTAGCCTTTGTTACTTTGGTCCCAGCTCTCTGCAGGTCATTCACTAGGTCCCCCCGTATGGTTCTGGGATTTTTGCTCACCGTTCTTGTGATCATTTTGACCCCACGGGGTGAGATCTTGCGTAGAGCCCCTGATCGAGAGAGATTATCAGTGGTCTTGTATGTCTTCCATTTTCTAATAATTGCTCCCACAGTTGATTTCTTCACACCAAGCTGCTTACCTATTGCAGATTCAGTCTTCCCAGCCTGGTGCAGGTCTACAATTTTGTTTCTGGTGTCCTTTGACAGCTCTTTGGTCTTGGCCATAGTGGAGTTTGGAGTCTGACTGTTTGAGGTTGTGGACAGGTGTCTTTCATACTGATAACGAGTTCAAACAGGTGCCATTAATACAGGTAATGAGTGGAGGACAGAGGAGCCTCTTAAAGAAGAAGTTACAGGTCTGTGAGAGCCAGAAATCTTGCTTTTTTGTAGGTGACCAAATACTTATTTTCCACCATAATTTGCAAATAAATTCTTTAAAAATCAAACAATGTGATTTTCTGGATTTTTTTTTCTCATTCTGTCTCTCATAGTTGAAGTGTACCTATGATGAAAATTACAGACCTCTCTCATCTTTTTAAGTGGGAGAACTTGCACAATTGGTGGCTGACTAAATACTTTTTTGCCCCACTGTACATAACTCATAGTATTCTGTATATCATGTCCATGGCACATATGCATATCTGCATATGATGTTAATACTGTATATACACTGTATACAACTGTAATTTATCTCCATAGTACTGCATCTGTACATATGTACTTATCTGCACATATTAGTTTATTTACACTTTTGTATATAAAGCACTTGCTTCTCATCGCACTTCTGGTTAGATGCTAAACTGCATTTTGTTGCCTTGTACTTTTACCTGTGTAATGGCAATAAAGTTGAATCTAATCTAATCTAATAACAAGATTTGACTATAATTAAAGAAAGAAGCTATGGTCAGAAGAACAAAAATTTTATTAATGATAAAACATTTATTAATGCAGAGTTTATATGAATTATATTCAGATTTACAGTTAACTTAATGCACCTTCTAAACCCTCGGTAAAGCATAGTATTAAAAACTAAATATATTAATGTTGGACTTAAGACAAAACCTGTGTATGTGGAATACATTTACTAAAATCCCAGACCCAAAACACATTACAAAACTTAAGAACTTTATCTTGAGATACACACCAATTAAAGACAATGACAGTCCTCCTAGAGATTGCTTTTGTGCAGAGAAATGGGATTGAGAGATGGAAAAATAGACACACTGAGATCAGTGTTATTATATGTGAAATATATGATGAAAAATAAACAACAAAGAACCAAAAAAAAAGAAACACAGAAATTTCTCCTCAGATATCCATATTAAAAATGTTTTACACTATATACAACAAACAAAATGAAGATTTTTTTTTATTCATTACTTTCCAATTTACTTGCTGTCTTGAGGTCTTCTGGAACATCACATTTTGTACAAGATCTGAGGCACGTAAATGATTGTCCTTTTACCCATACCCCTATAGTGTTTAAAACAAGTATTATATTATCTCGACTACTAACAAATTGGGACTGATTTTCAGTCAGTGATCTAGCTATGGCCCTTTTCAGCATACCTGTAAACTTGAGAGTATTGATGTAGAATCATCCACCATCTTCATAAAGTCAATGACTTGTCTTACCGTTTCACTGTTTTGGAGAGAATACAGTTTAAAATCATGCTCTGGCTGAGGAATAATCCCCCATGTTTTTCCCCCCTTAATTCATGTTATTTAATTTTATTTTAATGTCACATGCATTACATTTATGATTAAACTTAGGCAAAAATGATGTTGATGTAAAGGGTTTTTCTCAGTTCATATATTTAATGTCAGACATGGAGTTCTGATCTGTTGGATAATCATACTATTGTAAAAGAAATCACACTCAGATGGCTCAAACAGTACTGGTGGTTTTATAGTTTATACATTACTCACACCCTCTGAATTTGAGAGGCAGCAAATGGTTAAATATGTCATGCCATGTTGGAACAAAAAGCCTAGTACTAACTAGTGAGAGACTTTAATCCTTAAATTTCACATACTAACCTGTGCATAGCAACATAAAAACGTCATAAAACATGATAAATGTTTGCTGCAGCAGCATCACTACAAAGATGACACTCATCCCTCAGTCTTATAGAGCTTCATTGATGATGCCCTGAAAGATATGCTGTATAAATATGTCATAAGCTTTATTGATGATTTTCTAGCATTCACCCCTTTGCAGGAAAACCATGAGCTCCAGGGCCACCAGGTTCTCCAACACCTTGCACAGTATAAAATGTTTGTCAAAGGGGAGAAGAGAGAGTTTTACCTGTGCACCATCACTATATCATTAACACAGAATGAATTTTTCAGAACGTTTTGCCTGTTTTGAAATACACATGCTTAAATTCAATTGCATCCATTTCAGCCTCCTGTAATCTGACACATTTTTAGGGAAATTATAAGTAATAATCAGTATAAAAGTACAAATTCATCTATTTTTATCTTTTTGAAAATCTGATGGTCTTCGGCTCACTGCACGTCAATTTGTAGAATTCATGATTTCCCCCTGATAATATATATCTGTATTTTTTATTTCATTTGTATTTTAAGCTTCTGTAGCAAATATATTTCCCACCATCTTCATATAATACAAATTCAATATACATTATATTGAATTTTGCTTTGTTACAGAAGCTAAAATTATATGTAATATAACATCAATATTTACTGTAGGCACATTGTCACAAGTGAAAAATGCATTTCATGAAAGAACATTAATTAATGCAGAGTCTGTTCGAAATATTTGCAGAGTTATGATTAATTTAACACACCTCCTAAACCACGAGTAAAACAAAGCATAAATAATTGGATTAATGGTGGAATTAAGATACAGAATGATCACAAGTTTCTGAATAGTTTCTGTCTGTAGTTCAATAACATCACCTAATAAACTGTAAATAAAATATGGAAGTAAACACATCAGAAACACAGACACTAAAATGCCAAGAACTTTAGCTGCTTTTCTCTCAGATTTCATGGAGTGTGAGGTGATTTTCTGTGTTTTGGGCCCTGTGTGTGATTATTAAGCTCTCTGATAGCAGTGGCATGTTTCTTAGCAATCACAAAAACTCGCGTATATAATATGATTATGGCAGAAAGTGGAAATATGAATGAATATATGAGGTCAATTATAGTCCAAACTTCGTTCAGAAAGTAAAAACATTCTCCAGGACACATTACAGAAATTGTGAAATTTCCATTGAAATACATGAGTGCTAAGATATAGACCCCCACCACACACCAGTCAAAAACAATTACAACACAAGTGATCCTCACAGAGACTCTGTTTATGTAAATAAAGGGGTTTGAGAGAGCCAAATACCGATCCACAGCAATCAGAGTGATATGATAGATTGATAAAATTAAAAGAAAACCACAAATTATCCAAAAGACAGTGCAGTAATCTGTCCCAAAAATCCAGCATGACTCGATTGTCCAGACAAACATAGGCATCATTACAAAAGCACCAACAAGGAAATCCGATACAGCCAGAGAGAGCACCAGCATGTTGGTTGGTGTGTGAAGCTGCTTGAAGTGAAGAACAGAGATGATGACGAGCAGATTTCCACACACTGTTAGCAGAACCACAGCAGCTGAACACATGTACAGTAAGATATGAACTGCAGGAGATACAGATCTCTCTGGACAGGAGAAATGCTCACAGCGATCAGACTGATTAAACTCCGTCAGGTTCATCAATACAGCATTTGTAACAGAAAATGTAAAAAGTCATAATCAAATGACTTATGGCTCAAGAAGCTCTGGTGATTTTATAGTTGGGAAATTAGTCACGCCTCCCTAATTTGAGTGACAGTATAATAGATGTCATGGGTTGTTATAACAAAGGGCCTACACTAAATATTTGCAGAATGTTAGTCTGCACAGAATAAATTACACCTAGTTTACTGGTGTTGAAATACTTTCTTTCCACATTCTTTTACCTATGGAAAGAATTTATGCCTAGGGTCAAAGATCAAATTGATCAAATTGCAGCAATTATTTCATTTTCAAGAACAAAGATTGAGCAACAGATAATGACTCTCTTAGGCATGACTGGCTAATGCCACATGTGGATAGCTAAATATATGCTGATATTAGAAAATCATCAACTGGCTGATGGTCTGAATGTGTTTTACTGCAGGTTTGAAAAGTCCAGTCTCACACCTCTCACTCACCCTGACCTTGACCTCACACACACATCAACACCACCAGCAGGCCCCCCTCCACCTCCCCTGAGCTACACAGCCTTCTCTTATGGCCTTTGACGGGTCTTCAAAAAGCGGAAGACAACAGTGGGTACAGATGTTGTCCTATCTTCCTTCAACAAATCACTGGAGCAGTGTGAAGTCTCCCCACTGCTTCAAATGCTCAACCATCATTCTGATGATCAAAAAGACAAAACCTCAAGACATAATTACTACAGAACTGTCACCCTCACATTTGTGGTCATCATGTTGTTAAAGAGACTTTAGGTTCTGGACCATCTGAAGGATATGGCCAGAAATGGGAAATGTGAATGCACAATACGCTGCAACACCTTGACGGAACAGGTTCTTTTGCAAGGATCCTGATTTTCAGCCTGGGCTCTACCATTTCTCAGGACATGAAGTGGGAGACATACATTGACTCTATTGTTAAAATGGCCTAGCAGTGGTTGCTCTATCTTCACCAGCTGAGAAAGTTCAACCTGTCCCAGAGCTGCTAACACAGATTTACTCAGCCATTGCTGAGTCTGTCCTGTGTAATTCCATCATGCTTTGGTTTGACTCAAGCATCAAATTGCATAAAAGGAGACTACAACAGATAGTCAGCAATGCTGAGAGGATCAATGATGCTCTACTGCCCACCGCCCAAAAGAACTATATACATCCAGAATGAAGAAATGTGCAGGTAGAGTGACTCTTGACACCACACACCCAGATTATTCCCCTTTGAACTTTTACCCAGTGGCTGGCGCTAGAAAGCATTAAGCGCCAGGACAACCAGACACAAGAACAGTTTTTTCCCCCATGCCATTCACCTGTTGAACAATTAATCTGCCTTGATCTCCCTCAGTTCAAGAAACCTCCTGTATATGTAGATTTGTAAGTGTGTGTATATGTATGTATAAGATATAATTTGAATATATCCTGACATGTTCTACCCTAGGCTGACTGTGTGATACCATTTGTTTATGACCTCATTTATGATCTCATCTTGTTTTTTGTTAGACATTCTTTCTGTTCTGTTGTGATAAACATGTGCAGAGCCCAGACACTTCATCAGTGTCTCTATGTGTTTTTTGGCACTCTCTTCTCTGATATCAGCTCAGAGGTCGCAGCAGTGTGACACAGACTCCTTCTCCGGATGATCACATATCACCAAATTAGCGCCATAGTGGCACACACTTCCAGGTTGCATAAGGTGTTTAATTCCACTGTGCCCTAGAAGGCACTCTTTAAGCTCTCACAGGGGGAATGTCGACTGTTCCTGTCTTCGGGGGAATTTCACCATGAGTCCATGTCATTTCTGGTTATCCCATCACCACCCGGCCCCTGTCATATTCAGATTTCCCTGGCTGCAGAAACACATCCCCTGGGCAAACTGGAGCAGCAGATGCATTCTGGACTGGGGAACTGCCTCCTAAGCCAGCTGACTGAATTCTACCTCTGTGGCCTAACCTCCCATGGAAGATGGCACCCCTATCAACCTTGAGCTCTGTCTCTCCAACATACCATAATCTGAGAACTGCTTTTAGTAAAACCAAGACTCTGCCACCACACAGACCCTATGACTGCACAATATATCTTCTTACCTGGACCTCACCCCATAGAGGGCATCTCTTCCACCTCAGTGTGCCTGAAACTAAGGCTATAATAAACTCTTACATCTGGAAAGCCTCAGCCGCAGGCATCATCTGCCCTTCCCGACCTACTGGTTCTTGATTCTTCTTTGCATAGAAGAAGGGCAAATCGCTCCAGCCCTGGCTTGATTACCGGGGACTTATCTGCATCACTGTCAAAAGCCACTACCCACTGTTGCTGATTTTGACTGCCTTGGAAATTCTCCAGGGGGCCACTATATTCTTGAATTTAGAAATCAGATGTGGCAGTTTCATGGGTTTTCCAACTTCTACCTGGGGATTTGTCAGATGTTACAGCTCCGTGGCTGCACCCCTTCAGCAGCTAACGTCTCCTCTGTGCACATTCTTTTGGTCCTCTGAGGCCAAGCATGCACTCCAATGACATCTGCCCCCAACCTGACCCTGCCCAATCCTGCCCTGCAGTTCATAATGGAAAGTTGACACCTTGGACTTAGGAATAGGGGTGGTGCTATCCCAGAGGTCACCCAAGGACAATCAGCTCAACCCATCTGCCGCCTTCTCTTGTTGACCACAAGCAAGCATGGGTTACTGGCCATTAAGCTAGTGCTAGAGGTGTGGCATCACAGACTTGAGGGTGCTGAACCCTTCCACATGCGGAATACAGCTTCTCTGTCTTCAGGAAGCATTCTGTATATGTTTGTGTCTATTGTTTGTCCTGTCTGTCTAGAATAGCCAAAAAAGTTGATATTTAAAAGACTAGGAGGAAAAAAAAAATATTATAGCAAGCAAGTATTTTAGGAGGCGTGTGCATCTGTGCCCCCTTTTTATCACAGAGGATGACACTTGCATTGTTTGTTTGGGAGAGGCGCATGCCTGGTCGGCTCTCGGTGGAACCAGCTGCATGCATTGTGAGAGGCTTACTTTTCACAAGCTCCGTTCCCGCTTGGCTGTTTTTTCCCTAGCCAAGCTTCTATGCCTCACAGCCAAAATTACCCAGGCCCAGGCCTATCAGGCAAAAGAGGGCCTTAGGTTTGTCATCTCTGCCAGGTGGGCCAAGAAGGAATCCTGATGCCCGAGGGCAAGGGTTCCTATGAGTGTCCTCCCTAGGCCTTTTCCTCTACCTCCTGCCTTTGAGGGTCAGTAGGGTCCATCCCTGCTCCCTTTTCCTTCACAAATCTGTCCTCCAGGACAATGCCTGCCAGCTCAGTGTTTCAGAGCACCAGGAAGATCAGCACAAGATTGACACCTCTTTCAGACAATCTGGGAGTATGGAACCCTGACAGGTGTGTCTCAGTGGGTCCTAGATATTATAGAAAAAGGGTACAAGATCCAGTTTGCTTCCCGTCTTCCTCCATTTCAGGGTGTCTTGCCCACTGTCGTTGGCAAACACCAAACCATGTTTCTCCAAGAGGAATTTCTCTTGCTTCTGAAGAAAGGAACAATAGAACATGTTCCGCTCTCAGATTAAAACTCAGGCTTTTACAGCTGGTATTTTGGTGTTCCCAAGAAAGATGGGGTGCTGCATCCCTGTGCACTATGAATTAAAGACTTTTAAGTTCAAGATGCTTACGCTCAAATTTTGTGTCACAAATTAGGTCTGAGAACTGGTTTGTGTCAATAGACCTCAAAGACACCTATTTTCACATAGGCATTCTGCCAGAGCAAAAGGAAGTTCCTCAGGTTTGCTTTTGGGGGTGAAGCATACCAATATTGTGTTCTTCCTTTTAGTCTAGCACTATCACCAGACACAATTAGTTCATCAATACAGCATTTCTCTAATATTTACAAAGTTTAAAGAAAATCAAAAAAAGTTTAAAAGTCATATCCGAATGATATATGGCTCAGGAGCTCTGTTGATTTTGTTGTTGAGAAATTAGTCACGCCTCCTTAATTTGAGTGACAGTATGATAGATATAATGCCATGGCTTGTTGTAGCAAAAGGCCTAAACTAAATATCAACAAAATGTTTCTTCCATATCATTTGCTTGTGACTGGACTAATGAGACTCATGAGGTGGGATTCCTTTGACTTCTTCAAAGGTACATGGAAAATGAAAAATTAGTCAAGTCAAGTCAAGAAGCTTTTATTGTCATTCCAACCACATATAGCTGATGCAGTACACAGTGAAATGAGAAAACTTTTCTCCAGTACCCTGGTGCTACATTAAAACAACACACAACATGTAATTACAAAAAAACCAAAACAGCAACACAGAGCTAGGACAGACGTTTGTCCTAGCTACATAAAGTGCAAAGTATGCAAACAGGTGCAAACAGTGCAAAGACAAGACAGTGCAAAGTCAAAAACACAAAAACAACACAAGACAGAATACAAAAACATGTGCAAGACGCAATGTGATGTGCATTACATATATGTTCGTAAACATATACATAGCAGCATGACTACGTGTAGTGTGCAGAAATCTGTTAACAACAGTTAAAAATAGTGCAAATAAGTAATAATATATAACAGTGGTTGAGGTAGTGCAAGTAGAAGGTACATGGTATTGAGAGTCCGTTCTGACAGGTGGGTGTGTGTGTTCACACAGGTGTGTGTGTGTGTGTGTGTGTGTGTGTGTGTGTGTTCAACAATCTCTTTTTGAGGGCCCGAATGCTTTGGTATCTTTTTCCAGACAGCATGAGGGTGAAGGGTGTGTGTGAGGGGTGTGTCGTCCATAATGCTGTTTACTTTGTGGATGCAACGTGTGGTGTACATGTCCGTGATGGAGGGGAGAGAGATTCCAATGATCTTTTCAGCTGTCTTCACTATCCGCTGCAGGGTCTTGTGATCCGAGACAGTGCAAGTCAGATGTGGTTGTGGTGATGGCATCGTCTGTAGAGCGATTAGATAGAATAAGCAAGTTTGTATTTGCCTCACAGCAGACACTATATTGGTCTTCAGGGCATCTAGACAAGTAACTGAATGCTTTTCCAGAAAATGTATAAATATAAACACTTTTATTGTCAGGAGTGGAGTGTTACAGTAGATCAGCAAGAATGTGTCTTGTATCATGGCCAGTGAGGTCTGGCAGGACCTGAGAGTGCACCTCAAAGTTTTGCACAAAACTATCAGACATTTCAAACCAGTCTAAACCACAGCCATGCACATGGGGTCTTCGTTTGGTCTTGCAAAATTCCACATGTACCTGAAACAACAGTTGGCCAAACCCATGGGTGGAGAGGGGTATTGAGCAGCCTTTGCAGTATCTGTTCCTTCTGAAATAGGGCTGGCACTGAGGTGATCCCAAATGGATAATTCTAGATAATTCCAGGTTAATGATGTATTGCTCTCCTTCCCTGGGGGCAAAAACATCTTTTGGATAATGTTCAACTTGGAGAAAAGGGTTTATATTTGCTTTAAAATCACCACAAATGCACACTACTAATTAATTTTCACCAACATATTGGAGTTGTCCACTTGCTATACTGCAATGGTGACAGCACTTGGGGAATTGACCCAATTCAGTTTCAGCTTCCTTTGAACACAGAGCATATGGGAAAATTCTGGGCAGGATAAACTTGTTTATTCTCAGCTTTCGATTATGTTTTTGTATCCTAGGCAGGTGGTGTTGAGAGTTCAGGAGATGATTTTTATCATGTGCATGTGCAGTGGCAAGTAGTCTAATGTAAATTGTTATCGATATTAAGAGATGGATTACTGTCTCCACCCCATTCTGCAAGCACTCACAACTTCTCTGAATGCTGTCTCATCATTGTTGCTGATGAGACCCACAAGTGTCATTAGAAAACTTGATGTGATTTGAGCTGTAATTTGTAGCACAGTCATGAGTGAGTGAAAATCCTGATGGAATGGGGGTGAAGCTGATTGAGACCTTACCACTGGCAGTGATAATACACACTGTAGATATGACACAGTATGACATATCAGAAATGGGAACAAAATTTTGGGTTAATAGTGTCAACCCAGGCCTGGATGCAGAGTGGCTCACAACCAAATCTGGTTTCTTCTACCAGGGTGGTTATTTGGATGTCCAGAGAAAGAAATCAAAGAGAAAAATGTTTCAGGATGTAGATTCAGCTGATTAGTGTCCATCCATGTTAGTATATGACCTCACTGACACAGTCTGTAAAGAGGAGGAGTCTCAAAGGAAAAATCTGGCATGGCACAAGCAGGCCTCCTTACCAATGGCAAATCATCTGAGAATAAAAGAGCTGGACAATCCATAAGGACATGAAATACTGGACCATAAACAGCATCATATCAAGATTTACATAACTTTTGTCATGTGGATAAAATCTGCCAAAGTACACAAGCTTTATCATGATGAGGTTTTTGTCCATCACTCTTTGAACCCTTTGGGAATGATGACAGACAATATTTTCTTACAACACTCATATTTAGTATTTCACCAAGATAAGATCATAGATAAAAGTTATATGATTTCTGCTTGTGTGAAAATACAGCATGTCCTCTACTCTGCTATTAGTAGTTAGTTAGTATTAATAGTGTCACATCCTATTAAGTGCATGACTATGTGAGCGACTGTACATGTTGCCGTGCTATGCGCAATGCATGTAAATAAATAAAAACATCCAACACACTTTGATCGGTTTTTCCTCGTAGATGGCAGTGTGCAGTGTGAATAGACCACCAGTAACTACTTTATTGACCTGCTCAGCATCACCACCACAATTCAGAGTGCTGAATGATAGCAAATGGTAAGCATTTACTAAAGAGTGTGTGCAGAGAGGGACTGTCTTCTTCAAATGTCCTGTCTCTTTTTGCTGAATTAGAACACATTTTTAATTTTAAGTTGAAGATGTCATTTCTGCATGCAATGTGGGGTTATAATGAACTTCTGTAAGTCAACACTTGATATCTTTGAGAAACACATTACATAAGTCAATTCATGGGCCTAGAAATAATTTTGCCATCATAGTGGGAATCCTAAGAAAGTGTCTTTTCAAAAGCAAACAAGCATATATAAAAAATAAAACCTATCTTGTTATACATAATAGCATCTACTAAGAAATATCTTTCTTAGCTTCAAGCATGATCAGTGTATCTTTTCGGTTTATAATCAGTTTACCTGCTATTTATATTCTTCTACCAACAGGGGATCCTGTGTACACATGGATAGGGTTGTGCAGAAATATACACACGTTGTAATGCCCGAGCAATTCTTGATAAATCAGGTTCATTGCATAGAAATGTGTGTAAACTAAACTATGAGTATTTAACTATGAGACTATAAAATAATTTATAATTTTACATGTATAATATTACAAGTATAGTAACACCAGTAAAGCATAGATTTATCTATAATAGCAAAACCGAGTACATGGATTATGCTCCTGTTATTAAAAGACCTGAAAAAGAGCCCCTGAAGTTTTAAAAAGAGAATTAGGACCTTTCCACACTCTCTGGCTGTTAGATTTGTTTGGATGTTTTTCACTAGGACATTAACTGAGTAAATATTTAAATTACATCTAATACTATAACAATGTTTGAGGACATAATTAGAAGGCATGGAGAAAAACAATGTTTTCATGAAAGGACATTGATTAATGCAGAGTCTGACTGAAATATTTGCAAAGTTATAGTTAATTTAAAGCACCTCATAAACCACGGGTAAAACAGAGCATAAATAAATGGATTAATGGTGGAATTAAGATAAACCAAGATTGAGATTTTCTGAAATGTTTCTGAGTATAAATCAATAACATCACCTAATAAATTGTAAATAAAATATGGAAGTAAACACATCAGAAACACAGACACTAAAATGCCGAGGACTTTAGCTGCTTTTCTCTCAGATTTCATGGAGTGTGAGGTGATTTTCTCTGTTTTAGGTCGTGTGTGATTATTAAGCTCTCTGATAGCAGTGGCATGTTTCTTAGCAATCACAAAAACCTGAGTATACAATATGATTATGACAGAAAGTGGAAATATAAATGAATATATAAGATCTGTTACAAACCAAGCCTCATTCAGAATGAAATAACACTCTCCAAGACACATTAGAAAATTCATATAATAAAAGATCACTGAGCTATACACTAGATTTACACTCCAGTTAAAATAAACCACAGAGCACATTGTTCTCATAGAGATTGTGTTTGTGTAGAAAAAGGGATTTGACAGAGCCAAAAATCGATCCACAGCAATCAGAACGATATTATAGATGGATATGATCATTAGGAAAAAACTAGTCAACCAAAAGCAGATACAGAAATCTTTCCCAAAAATCCAGCATGACTCAATTGTCCAGATGAACATAGATGGCATGAGTAAAGCCCCAATGAGAAAATCTGTATTTCTGTATATATTTAAGAGACACATTAATTAAGTCAGTTCATGGGCATAGATATAATTTTTCCATCACAGTGGAAATCCTGCCTTTTGAAAAACAAACTAACTAACCAACAAACAAACCCTATTTTGTTATACATCATAGCATCTGCTAAGAAAGTTAGCTTCAATAACGGTCAGTGTATCCTTTCTGTATATAATCAGTTTACCTGCTATTTACAGTTTTCTACCACCAGGGGATCCTGTGTACACATGGAGAAGGGTGTGTGGAAATATACACACATTGTCATGTATGAGCAAATGTTGCATAGAAATGTGTGTAAACTATGAGTATTAAACTATGAGGCTGTAAAATCATTTATGAATTTATTTTTAATATTACATGTATAGCAATTACACAAATGAAGCACAGATTTAAAACAGAGTTCATGGATTGTGCTCCTGTTATTAACAAACCTGAACAATCTATCAGGTTTACCTGAAGTTTTAAAATGAGAATTAGGACCTTTTCATGCTCTCTGAGTGTGACATTTGTTTGGAATTTTTTTCCCTAGGACATTAACTGAGTAAATATTTAAATGACATGCAATAAAATAGTAATGTTTGGGGACATAATTATAAGGTCTGGGAAAAACAGGCTTCATGAAAGGACATTGATTAATGCAGAGTTGGTGTGGAATATTTGCAGATTTATGATTAATTTAATGCACCTTCTAAACCACGGGTAAAACAGAGCATAAATAACTGGATTAATGGTGGAATTAAGACAAACCAAGATTGTGACTTTCTGAAATGTTTCTGTCTGTAGATCAATAACATAACCCAATAAACTGTAAATAAAATATGGAAGTAAACACACTAGAAAAACAGACACTAAAATGCCGAGGACTTTAGCTGCTTTTTTCTCAGATTTCATGGAGTGTGAGGTGATTTTCTGTGTTTTGGTCCGCGTGTGATTATTAAGCTCTCTGATAGCAGTGGCATGTTTCTTAGCAATCACAAAAACCCGAGTATACAAAATGATTATGACAGAAAGTGGAAATATAAATGAATATATGTTGTCAATAATAAACCAAACCTCATTCACATAGAGGAAACATTCTCCAGGACACATTTGAAAACTCATAAAGTTTTCATTGAAATACATGAGTACTAAGATATAGGCCACCACCAGACACCAGTCAAAAACAATTATGATACGAGTGATCTTCACAGAGACACAGTTCATATAAAAAAAAGGGTTTGAGAGAGCCAAATACCGATCCACAGCAATCAGAGCGATATTATAGATTGATACAATTATGAGGAAAGCAGCAATCAACCAAAAAATTATACAATAACCTTTTCCAAAAATCCAACAGGACTCAATCATCCAGATTAACATCGATGGCATCACAAAAGCACCAACGAGGGAATCTGACACAGCCAGAGAGAGCACCAGCATGTTGGTCGGTGTGTGAAGCTGCTTGAAGTGAAGAACAGAGATGATGACGAGCAGATTTCCACACACTGTTAGCAGAACCACAGTAGCTGAACACACGTACAGCAAGATATAAACTGCAGGAGATACAGATCTCTCTGGACAGGAGAAATGCTCACAGCGATCAGATTGATTAAACTCCATCAGGTTCATGAATACAACACTTCATTAATATCTATAGAGGTTAAAGAAATACCTCATGTATTGTATGTTACCACTGCACAACTCTAAATATAAAAAGTCAACCAAATAATTATGGCACAAACAGCTTTGCTGCTTTTATAGTTTAGAAATCGGTTACGCCTCACCGAGTTTGAGTGACAGCATGGTACATATGATGCCATGCCATGTTTGAAAAAAAAAAAGTCCTAGTAGACACTAGCTAGAGAATTAATCCTGTGTGTACACTGGTGAAAAAAAGTGTAAAGCACACAAAGAAACAATGTCCATTGGTAGTACAATTAAAATCATGAATAAAAAGTGCATGTGAAGAAGGCTGAAGAAAACAACGATGAATAGAGTACAGCCATTTTAGCAACATTATTTGAAAAATACTCCTAGGGGCAAATCTAGACAGCTCTTCAGTTCATCAAAAACAAATATAGTAGTTGTTGCTTTGCTAAAGATAAATTTGAATAAAAACACTTTGCTTTCTCTAACTGGTACCTACTATGCATTTTGTTTCAATGACATTATATCTACTCATATGTCATGGGGGGTGTTTAGCTTCTAAACTATAAGCCCACTACAGTCATATATATGTACTATATTTATGAACTTGACTGAGTTTAACCATTATGATCACTGTGGGCCTTTCTTACCCTTTGCGTGTTCAGCTGCTTTGGTTCTGCAAACAGTACATGAAAATATACATGTAGCATATACACACACTCTCCACTTTAATAGGAACACCTGTACATTCCTGCAGTTCTCCAATCAGGCAATCACATGACATCAGCACAACGTAGAAAATCCTGCAGTTTCAAATCGAGAGTTTCCATTAAAGTTCACATCATAGATCAGAATATTGTAAAGTCTGATCTCTGTGGATACTCAGCCTGTTGAGGGTCATGCTGATAGGGTCAGAGTGTGTTATATTCCCAGTGGCATGATGAAATTTGTTGCCACAACATGATCAAGGCAATATGTAGATTCTAACATTCTCTTTTAACCTGTTACAAGGTTTAAGGTAAAAGGTAAAAGGTTTACCTGCTGGCCCTCTGGCATCCCCTGTGTTAGTTTGAGTTATTTGGGGCACTGCTTATGTGCCTGTGGTAAACATATGGACCTTAGATGCTATGCTTTATCTGCATAACATTTTAGCATTTACTTTGGACAGTGTGCTTGTGGTCAGTTTGCTAACAGGTGTTGTAGAGGTTAGGTCTGCTACTGCTACTGTTAATTCTGTGAATTAAAGAATTAAAGAATGTGTCTTGTATCATGGCCAATGAGGTCTGGCAGGACCTGAGAGTGCACCTCAATGTTTTGCACAAAACTATCAGACATTTCAAACCAGTCTAAACCACAGCCATGCACATGGGGTCTTTGTTTGGTCTTGCAAAATTCCACATGTACCTGAAACCATAGTTGGCCAAACCCATGGGTGGAGAGGGGTATTGAGCAGCCTTTGCAGTATCTGTTCCTTCTGAAATAGGGCTGGCACTGAGGTGATCCCAAATGGATAATTCTAGATAATTCCAGGTTAATGATGCATTGCTCTCTTTCCCTGGGGGCAAAAACATCTTTTGGATAATGTTCAACTTGGAGAAAAGGGTTTATATTTGCTTTAAAATCACCACAAATGCACACTACTAATTAATTTTCACCAACATATTGGAGTTGTCCACTTGCTATACTGCAATGGTGACAGCACTTGGGGAATTGACCCAATTCAGTTTCAGCTTCCTTTGAACACAGAGCATATGGGAAAATTCTGGGCAGGATAAACTTGTTTATTCTCAGCTTTCGATTATGTTTTTGTATCCTAGGCAGGTGGTGTTGAGAGTTCAGGAGATGATTTTTATCATGTGCATGTGCAGTGGCAAGTAGTCTAATGTAAATTGTTATCGATATTAAGAGATGGATTACTGTCTCCACCCCATTCTGCAAGCACTCACAACTTCTCTGAATGCTGTCTCATCATTGTTGCTGATGAGACCCACAAGTGTCATTAGAAAACTTGATGTGATTTGAGCTGTAATTTGTAGCACAGTCATGAGTGAGTGAAAATCCTGATGGAATGGGGGTGAAGCTGATTGAGACCTTACCACTGGCAGTGATAATACACACTGTAGATATGACACAGTATGACATATCAGAAATGGGAACAAAATTTTGGGTTAATAGTGTCAACCCAGGCCTGGATGCAGAGTGGCTCACAACCAAATCTGGTTTCTTCTACCAGGGTGGTTATTTGGATGTCCAGAGAAAGAAATCAAAGAGAAAAATGTTTCAGGATGTAGATTCAGCTGATTAGTGTCCATCCATGTTAGTATATGACCTCACTGACACAGTCTGTAAAGAGGAGGAGTCTCAAAGGAAAAATCTGGCATGGCACAAGCAGGCCTCCTTACCAATGGCAAATCATCTGAGAATAAAAGAGCTGGACAATCCATAAGGACATGAAATACTGGACCATAAACAGCATCATATCAAGATTTACATAACTTTTGTCATGTGGATAAAATCTGCCAAAGTACACAAGCTTTATCATGATGAGGTTTTTGTCCATCACTCTTTGAACCCTTTGGGAATGATGACAGACAATATTTTCTTACAACACTCATATTTAGTATTTCACCAAGATAAGATCATAGATAAAAGTTATATGATTTCTGCTTGTGTGAAAATACAGCATGTCCTCTACTCTGCTATTAGTAGTTAGTTAGTATTAATAGTGTCACATCCTATTAAGTGCATGACTATGTGAGCGACTGTACATGTTGCCGTGCTATGCGCAATGCATGTAAATAAATAAAAACATCCAACACACTTTGATCGGTTTTTCCTCGTAGATGGCAGTGTGCAGTGTGAATAGACCACCAGTAACTACTTTATTGACCTGCTCAGCATCACCACCACAATTCAGAGTGCTGAATGATAGCAAATGGTAAGCATTTACTAAAGAGTGTGTGCAGAGAGGGACTGTCTTCTTCAAATGTCCTGTCTCTTTTTGCTGAATTAGAACACATTTTTAATTTTAAGTTGAAGATGTCATTTCTGCATGCAATGTGGGGTTATAATGAACTTCTGTAAGTCAACACTTGATATCTTTGAGAAACACATTATATAAGTCAATTCATGGGCCTAGAAATAATTTTGCCATCATAGTGGGAATCCTAAGAAAGTGTCTTTTCAAAAGCAAACAAGCATATATAAAAAATAAAACCTATCTTGTTATACATAATAGCATCTACTAAGAAAGATAACAAGCTTCAAGAATGATCAGTGTATCTTTTCTGTTTATAATCAGTTTACCTGCTATTTATATTCTTCTACCAACAGGGGATCCTGTGTACACATGGATAGGGTTGTGCAGAAATATACACACGTTGTAATGCCCGAGCAAATCTTGATAAATCAGGTTCATTGCATAGAAATGTGTGTAAACTAAACTATGAGTATTTAACTATGAGACTATAAAATAATTTATAATTTTACATGTATAATATTACAAGTATAGTAACACCAGTAAAGCATAGATTTATCTATAATAGCAAAACCGAGTACATGGATTATGCTCCTTAAAAGACCTGAAAAAGAGCCCCTGAAGTTTTAAAAAGAGAATTAGGACCTTTCCACACTCTCTGGCTGTTAGATTTGTTTGGATGTTTTTCACTAGGACATTAACTGAGTAAATATTTAAATTATATCTAATACTATAACAATGTTTGAGGACATAATTAGAAGGTATGGAGAAAAACAATCTTTTCATGAAAGGACATTGATTAATGCAGAGTCTGACTGAAATATTTGCAAAGTTATAGTTAATTTAAAGCACCTCCTAAACCACGGGTAAAACAGAGCATAAATAAATGGATTAATGGTGGAATTAAGATAAACCAAGATTGAGATTTTCTGAAATGTTTCTGAGTATAAATCAATAAGATCACCTAATAAACTGTAAATAAAATATGGAAGTAAACACATCAGAAACACAGACACTAAAATGCCGAGGACTTTAGCTGCTTTTCTCTCAGATTTCATGGAGTGTGAGGTGATTTTCTGTGTTTTAGGCTGTGTGTGATTATTAAGCTCTCTGATAGCAGTGGCATGTTTCTTAGCAATCACAAAAACCTGAGTATACAATATGATTATGACAGAAAGTGGAAATATAAAAGTTACTACAAGATCAATTACAATCCAAACCTCATACAGAAAATAAATATACTCTCCAAGACAAGATAGAAAATTCATGAAACTTCCATCGAAATAACCATCGAGTGCTGCTTTATATACTCACACATCAGTTAGAATAAACCACAATGCACATTTTCCTCTTAGTGTAGAGAAAGGGGTTTGAGAGAGCCAAATACCGATCCACAGTGATCAGAGCAATATTATAGATGGATAAACATGTGAGGACACCACCAATCAACAAAAAATAGATGCAGAAACCCCATTAAACCGTCTTTTAATTATTAACGCATGGAATAAAAAGATTATTAATATAAATTAACCTGAAAAAAATAAATAATCAATAGAATAAAAGAAATAAATACGGATGGCACGAGGGAGACAGAGACGGGGGGGATGGGGGGGGTCTTCCACCAAAGGACACTCTTCTTCACTCGCTGACTCACTAGCTTTAAAACTTTTAGAAACACTGCCACTACTGGCAGTTTCTTTAGCATCCTTTTGTTACTAGAAAGCTATCTAGAGACATTTGTTTTTGCCAGGGTGATGCTTCTCAATGTATGATGCAACAGTTTCCCATGATTTCAGCATCTCCCTTATTGCGCTGGAAGGTTGTTGCTATTCTGAGAAAAAAATACATAAATAATGCGCCTGAACACAAAGTTTGGAAAAAAGTGTGACAAGCGACACTCAGATGCTGGCGGAACGAGCGCTGAACACAGACTGATGGCCGATAAGCTACCTCACGATGTCTCTTCGTCACTCGTTATGTGAGTCATTTTTTTTTTTTACAATTTGTCTTGTTCGTTATGCGCATCAATCGTTATGCGAGGTGCTCGTTGAGCGAGGTTTAACTGTATTTACGTATATATATTATATATATACGTTTTTGCTCTTCTGTGCCATTTGCTGCTCAAGCACTGAATTCAAGCACTTTGAGCAACAACAGAAATTTGAAAATCTTGGGCATGTGGACAATTAATAACCTTTTTAGGCTCAGAGTGCACTGTACTATTTAACTCCATTCACAGAGAAATTCACTGTACAAGAATCTAGGAGATCTGAAGGTTTTAGTTTCCCTGATACACTACACCTGGGCCCCACACTGCACCTTAGCCTACATAAAGACATTTCTAGCAGGTTTACCTGGGAGGAATACCTGCCATTGTTTGGCTGGTGCTTAGTATATTGATTTCAGTTTACCTGATTTATTAAGTGCAGTTTACCTGATTTATTAAGGTGCATTCTACAAAGTGCTCAAAATAAAGAAAAAAGAAACAAAGCTCCACAAAACTTTGTCTCTTCCCAAGTGCCCCTGCACACACAGACACATGCCGGTTTTTACAGACTTATTATTTGAATCAGAGACCAAGTCATTAGTGAAATGCCAGACCTGTCTCAAATTACTCCTGTGCCTGTGGCTAAAACCTCAAAAACAGATAAACTGATATCCCACTGAGTAAACAAAATCAAGTGATTATCCACTTCTCATTTTCACTTCTCAATAATCCATCCCTTTAATCAGCTGCACTAGCCAAATCTTAATACATCATCATCCCAAACCATTTTTAGATGAGCCTTTTATACAATTTACATCACATTTAATGTGTTATTAGTCTGCACCTTGTTGTGAGCACCAAAAATAGAAATCATTCTCGTATGCTGATATGACTGACAGTAATCAGGTAGTAAGCTCTTCGTAACCAGTATAGCTGCTATTACAATCTTCTGCATACACATGGATGGTGGTGCATGAAAATGTACACACATTGCCATGTATGAGCAAATCTTGATAAATCAGGTTCATTGCATAAAAATGTGTGTAAACTAAACTTTGAGAATTAAACTTTGAGATCATAAAATAATTTATTAGTTTATCGTTAATATTACATTTATAGCAGTTACACAAATAAAGAACAGATTTATTTAGACCTGAACAATGTATTAAAGTTTTAATGTATTAGTTTTAAAATGAGAATTAGGAACTTTCCACACTCTCTGGCTGTTAGATTTGTTAGGAGGTTTCTCCCCTAGGACCTCTAATTTAACTGAGTAAATATTTAAATGACATCGAATAAAATAGTAGTATTTGGGAACATAATCAGAAGGTCTGGGAAAAACAGGCTTCATGAAAGAACATTGATTAATGCAGAGTCGGTTTGGAATATTTGCAGAGTTATAGTTAATTTAATGCACCTTCTGAACCACGGGTAAAACAGAGCATAAATAATTGGGTGACAAACCATGATCATAACCTTCTGAAATGTTTCTGTCTGTAGTTCAATAACATCACCCAATAAACTGTAAATATAATATGGAAGTAAACACATCAGAAACACAGACACTAAAATGCCGAGGACAAGCAGTGGCATGTTTCTTAGCAATCACAAAAACTTGAGTATACAAAGTGATTATGACAGAAAGTGGAAATATAAATGAATACATATTGTCAATTATATACCAAACATCATTCATGTAGAAAAAACACTCTCCAGGACACAGCTGAAAATTTTCATTGAAAAACATGAGTACTAGGTTATAGGCCACCACCAGACACCAGTCAAAAACAATTATAATACGAGTGATCCTCACAGAGACACAGTTCATGTAGAAAAAGGGGTTTGAGAGAGCCAAATATCGAGCCACAGCAATTAGAGCGATATTATAGACTGATACAATTATAAGGAAAGCAGCAATCAACCAAAAACTGATACAGAAACCTTTCCCAAAAATCCAGCATGACTCGATTGTCCAGATTAACATTACCGGCATCACAAAAGCACCAACAATGAAATCCGACACAGCCAGAGAGAGCACAAGTGTGTTGGTTGGTGTGTGAAGCTGCTTGAAGTGAAGAACAGAGATGATGACGAGCAGATTTCCACACACTGTTAGCAGAACCACAGCAGATGAACACACATACAGTAAGATATAAACTGCAGGAGATACAGATCTCTCTGGACAGGAGAAATGCTCACAGTGATCAGACTGATTAAACTCTGTCAGGATCATCTATACAGCTTTCATTAATATCTACAGAGTTTAAAGTAAAACAGTTAATGTGAAAAGTCATAAACAAATGACTTATGGCTCAAGAAGTTCTGGTGTTTTTATAGATTAGAAATTTATCACCGCTCCCTAATTTGAGTGACAAATATGATGTCATGCTTTAGTTTGAATCTTACAATATAAGATTGTATCAAAAAGTACACCGGTTCAAAAGTATAATGGCAAAGTAAAATGCTGTGATATTTAGATACACTTTATGACAGTATGGTTATCAGACTGTAATTGTTGAGAGAATATCTCAAATTATTTAGTTATTTAGTTTTAACTATAAAAAACAACAACTATTAAGTACAGTAGCATAACATATAACTAACATTATAAGACTGCTTGTGCGTAACATGTAGTGTTACTGTCACATGAATTCACCAATTGTACCATTGAGGAGCTACTTTACATATGCATTGTGTGTGTCAAATTAACATGATTAGATTAGATATCTATTAGATATTTACATTTATTTTATACCAATATATAGACATTTGCCTGCTAAATGTTAAACTTTAACTAGATCTGTCACTGTTTGAGGAGGAAAACATACTCTGTAATATATATCATCCATCACTCATCTCATATTTTTTTTTTTAGTATTTGTTAGAGGAAGTATTATGGTAAGGCATCTTATATGTGAGTTAATTTATCTGAAAAAGAAATTTGTGAAATCTGTGAATTATGATTAGAATCTAGCCATGGGGTCACAAGTCCAGTGACTTCTGTGCCGGTCCCAAGCAGAGATAAATAGAGAGGGTTGCATCAGGGAGGGCATCTGGCATAAAACATTGTCAAATTTAATCATGCTAATCGTCAGTACTATGAATTTCATACCGGATCGGTTGAGGCCTGGGTTAACAATGACCGCCATCGGAAAATGGGCTACTGTTGGTCGAAGAAATAGAAGAGGGAGGAGAGTGTGTAGACAGAAAGAGAAGAGGAAAGGTAAGAGAGTAGGACTGAAAATAGGAATGAATCTGGATGTTGGTACTATGACAGGGAAAGGTAGAGAGCTGGCTGATATGATGGAGAGAAGGAAGGTGGATATACTGTGTGTACAGGAGACCAGGTGGAAGGGTAGCAAGGCTCATAGTATAGGAGCAGGATTCAAGCTGTTTTATTATGGTGTGGATAGTAAGAGAAATGGGGTAGGTGTGGTCCTGAAGGAGGAGTTTGTGAGGAATGTTCTGGAGGTGAAGAGAGTGTCAGACAGGGTGATGAGTCTGAAGTTAGAGATTGAAGGGGTGATGTTGAATGTTGTTAGTGGTTATGCCCCACAGGTAGGTTGTGAGTTAGAGGAGAAAGAGAGATTCTGGAGTGAATTAGATGATATGATAGAGAGTATTCCCACGGGTGAGAGAGTGGTGATAGGGGGCGGATTTTAATGGACATGTTGGTGAGGTGAACAGAGGTGATGAGGAGGTGATGGGAAAGTTTGGATTTAAGGAAAAGAACCTTGAAGGACAGATGGTAGTGGACTTTGCTGTTAACCACAGTCAAGTGGATGGACATGACTGTGGTTAACACTTATTTTCAGAACATGGAGGAGCATAGAATGATTTACAAGAGTGGAAGAAGGAGCACACAGGTAGACTACATCCTATGTAGAAGAGGCAATCTGAAAGAGATTAGTGACTGTAAAGTGGTAGTGGGAGAGAGTGTAGCCAGACAGCATAGGATGGTGGTGTGTAGGATGACTTTGATGGTCTGTAAGACAAAGAGGTCAAAAAGATAGAGAAGAAAACCAAGTGGTGGAAGCTGAAAAAGGAGGAATGTTGTGAGGAATTTAGACAGAAGTTGAGGCAGGCTCTGGGTGGTCAGGTAGTGCTGCCAGATGACTGGGAAACTACAGCAGAAGTGATCAGGGAGACAGGGAGAAAGGTGCTGGGTGTGTCATCTGGAAGGAGGAAAAAAGATAAGGAGACTTGGTGGTGGAATGAGGAAGTTCAGGATAGTATCCAGAGGAAGAGGTTAGCCAAGAAGAAGTAGGACATGGAGAGGACTGAGGAGAATAGACAGGAATACAAAGAGTTACAGCGCAGAGTGAAGAGGGAGGTGTCTAAGGCCAAGCAGACTACACCGCGACTGGCTTCTGAACTTCCTGACTGGCAGACTGCAGTCTGTCAGGATTGGAAATAGGACCTCACCCACCATCATAAACATTGGCACCCCACAGGGGTGTGTCCTCAGTCCCATCCACTGTCACACTGTCATACATGTTGCATCCCACAAGGACAACATCAACATCATGAAGTTTGCTGACGACACTGCAGTGATAGGACAGCTCACTGGCAGGGACGAAACAGCCTACAGGAGGGAGATGGCCAGTCTTGTGACATGGTGTGAAGGCAACACAACACCCTCAACACAGACAAGACAAAGGAGATGATAGTGGACAGGAGAGGAGAACTCATCAGCCACTGTTTATCCGAGAGCTTGAAGTACAGTGGGTGAGCAGCTTTAAATACCTTTGGGTCAATAGCAGTGAGGACCTCAACTGGACACTCAACACCACCCAGCTGATTAAGAAGGCACAACAGCGGCTATACTTCCTGAGGAGGATGAGGACGTTTGGCATGCCACTTAAGATCCTCAACAACTTTTACAGTTGTGTTATTGACAGTGTCTTGACAAACTGTATCATCGCGTGGTATGGCAGCGCTACAAAGAGGGACTTTCCGCAAACATTTGCGGAAAGTGGTGAAGACTGCTGAAAAGATCATCAGGGCTCCACTGCCCTCCACAGGAATGCTGCCTCCATCCTTAAGGTCCCCACCCATCCCCAACATGGATTGTTCACACTTCCACACTCAGGATGGAGGAACAGGAGTGTGAAATGCAGGACCTCCAGATTAAGGGACTCCTTCATTCCCTCAGCCATTAGACACTTAAACAGGTAGCCAGAGAACACCCCTAGTTTCATCTATCTCATAGATTAGTTGGACTAAATTGCACCGTCTCATATTGCAAATTTGTTAAATGTTACTGCTGCTATTACATAACGTAGCTGCATCTCAGTTGCACATTTTTTACTGTTACTGCTACTTCTATTATTATCTATAGTTGCATTTAATTTACATTTATTTGTTAATGTTACTGCTGTTGCTATTATCGACAGTTGCATTCAATTTGCATGTTACCGTAATATTGTTTTGCACATAAGTGAATATTTTTGCAACATAACTCAATATTGTACACTTGCACATACAGATAACATTTTTATGTGTTTGTGTTTTTATTTCATTTTTTGTATTGTATTTGATTGATATATTTGATTGAAGTGTCTGCTGTAATGAGTTCAGGATTTATTTTTCTGGGTTTGGCCAGATTAACTGTCACAGCCCATTTCTGATCTTTAGCACAGTCCTAGCAGGTACCGGTAACCCATGTTCAGTAGGGGCAGCAGCATCAGGTTGTTTGCATAGAGAAAAAATCAGTCTTCCTGATTGTTAGGTGACCTGTTAAGTATTGTGTCTTTTGTTTCTAAGCATTACACTGCATTTATTGGTTAAATACAACATGCAGACTTGATATTTTTAACCTCCTTCACCACTTTTTGAAACATGCTAAAATAATCCAGTGTGCCAAAGTAATGAACTTGTTGATTAGGGTGTATAGGATGTTATCAGTGATTATCTGAGCCACTGTGCACTCCACCTTGCTATGTGTAAACTCATGTGCAGGACTTCTCAAATGCAGAAACACATCTTTTTAAGGCAAATAATATTTGAATTTATTCTTCAACCTCAGGTGTTCATGCAGATGTTGGAGAATATAACTACAAAGATTTTGTAAATGTTGGATCTATCTCCATCTTGCATGCAAACATAGACTTTGCTCTGTTTTTCTGATGCAGTTTGCTAGTAGATAAACAAGTTATCTGCTGATTTCAGTGAGTCATCTTACAGTTTAACTCTTTAGAAGTTGAAGGCTTATTTCCCCACCTTTTTTCTCTTTGAAACTGTTTTATGAAGACCTGATCTTGGCTTTACTGGCTGATTAGGAAGAGCAGTTAGGGTTATTGTGACATAGGCTACTTATTATGAAGATAAAATAGTTTAAAATCATAATCGTACGTTTTTATGAGTTGCTTTTTAGTGAATAATTTCTCCACACCAGTGTTGACTTTATAAATATTTGTAAATTCAACAGTTTGTCCAGAAGCTATGTAAATCTTCAATAACAGAATTGACTTGATTTGAGTTAGGCCACAGTGTTGTTGATGCAATGATTAATTTTTTTCTTCCATTCATACTTTATCATTGTATTTTGAAGTCACAATCATAATAAGAAAGTCTGAAAACTTAACATGCATATACAGAATGAGTGACTTGAAAAATGTTTTGGTCTTAAATATGCTAATTTTTATGATTCTAGATATTTCCCTTCTGATGCGTATCTTTATTTCTAATGATCTAATTCTTATTCTGAAATATGCAACAAATATTATTTTTGCAGCAAATATAAACAGTTATATTTTAGTGCATTGTATTATAGAAAAACCAAATACTGCTATTATAACATAGCATATAGCACACAATGTATTAGGGGTGGATTTGCTCCAGGAGTCTAAACGAAATATTAAAAATATCAATATTTTGACACATCATAAGTAGTGGTGGGACAAAAAAAGCCTATTCACAAAAGGACATTTATTAATGCAGATTCTGTCTGAAATATTTGCAGAGTTATAATTAATTTAATGCACCTCCTGAACCATGGGTAAAACAGAGCATAAATAACTGGATTAAAAGTTGAATTAAGATAAACCATGATCATAACCTTCTGAATAGTTTCTAAGCGTAGTTCAATAATATAACCTAATAAACTGTAAATAAAATATGGAAGTAAACACAACAGAAACACAGACACTAAAATGCCGAGGACTTTAGCTGCTTTTCTTTCAGATTTCATGGAGTGTGAGGTGATTTTCTCTGTTTTAGTCCGCTGTCGGAACTCAGAGCCCCCTCTGAGTGGACATATCGGAGGATGAATGTTGAGTTGTATCAATTTCCCCTTAACTTCCCATTATCAATTAACTCAGTAAACTTATCAAAATCAAACTACCAAACTTAGCCAAAATAACGTCAGTCAGCCGATGGGGACGAACAAATTTATTCAGCAAGACACACCTGTCAGATGTACATTACTGAAGAGAGCAGCTGGTCTGAAAACCTTTGAAAATCTCCCTACCATTTATACACCCAATTCAATTTTAACATTTCACCCCCTTCATTCGAGCCACTCCTTACCTGATTTGCATACAGACCTATCGGTGGCCTTCTTTTTATTTTTTCTTTCTTTATTTTTGCTAACTCTTCAGAATGTCTCAGCCTCTTTCCTAGAATTTTGATTCTTCGAACACGATGTTCTCTTTACCTCCTTATGACTTCTGACATAGTATTGACCTTGAACACGATGTTCTAGACGTTTGCAAGTTTGCAAAGTCAGCATTATGTTCTTCTGCATTTTATTTACCTAGCTCAGCGCAAAGCAAGTGTTGCGTTTACATGTCCCTGTACCCACACTGTCTAGTCTATTTCCTTTCCTCTTATGTCTAGTTTTTATTTTTGTTTTTTCTTCACTCTCTGTGCACATCTTGGGCTCTAAGCCTTTAAGCATTTCCTAACCTGCATTTTAAGATTAAATAGTCTGCGTTTTAAGATTAAATAGTCACAGGATATGCACCTTGCTCATCCACTTTCCCATTAGCTCAATCGCCGGTCAGCCAACCCAATGATCCCATTGGGCAGGCCGACCGACCAACCTGCAATCTCCAATGCTTCTCTTTTCCCTCTTTCCAACCTCAGTGTGGTTATTACACTAGCATGCCAATACTTCTATAGTTATGCTTGATTATCATATTTTTGCCTCAAGCAAAGCCTGCTCTCAAGTTATAATTGAATACTGTAAGGATATAGTTGAATACTGTAAGATTAATATACTATTTTAAGCAGAGTATTGTTATGTTAAAAGTAAGCATAAAATTAACCTTAAAATTTCTCCGACACCGCGTGTGATTATTAAGCTCTCTGATAGCAGTGGCATGTTTCTTAGCAATCACAAAAACTCGCGTATATAATATGATTATGACAGAAAGTGGAAAAATAAATGAATATATGAGGTCAATTACAATCCAAACCTCATTCAGAATGTAAGAACACTCTCCAGGACAAAATACAAAACTCATGAAATAAAAGATCACTGAGCTATATACTAGATTTACAGACCAGTTAAAATAAAGCACAGTATACATTGTTCTCAGAGAGATTGTGTTCATGTAGAGAAATGGGTTGGAGAGAGCCAAATACCGATCCACAGCAATCAGAGCGACATTATAGATTGATAAAATCATTAGTAAAATTGTAGTAAATAAAAAGCATATGCAGAAACCTCTCCCAAAAATCCAGCATGACTCGATTGTCCAGATTAACATTGACGGCATCACAAAAGCACCAACAAGGAAATCTGACACAGCCAGAGAGAGCACAAGTGTGTTGGTTGGTGTTTGTAACTGCTTGAAGTGAAGAACAGAGATGATGACGAGCAGATTTCCACACACTGTTAGCAGAACCACAGCAGCTGAACACACATACAGTAAGATATAAACTGCAGGAGATACAGATCTCTCTGGACACGAGAAATGCTCACAGCGATCAGACTGATTAAACTCTGTCAGGTTCATGAATACAGCATTTCTCTAATGTCTACAGAGTGTAAAACAGAGTTTAAAGTGTTAACTGTAAAAGCTCACAGTCAAATGACTTATGACTCACACAGTTCTTTCTTTTTTTATACTTTAGACATGATCATGCCCTGAAGTTTGAGTGACAGCATAATACATGATGTCATGCCTTGTTAGAAGAAAAGGTCTACTGGTTACAGGCCTGAGAATTATTTGTGCTATAATGCAAAAATATGTGTAACAAAGCCTAAATATAAATACAAACTATTTTGTGAGAACCTCACAATGTGATGAAACTTATGGATGAAAAAATATGTTTTAAAAAAATAAAAACACATTTTTGAACAAATTATATCATATTATACTTAGATACAATATATACTCCTGACTACCAGCAGTTCAAATTTGTCCTCTCTGGAGGACATATGTAAACTTGCATATCTCTTACCTCCTACATACTAGTGAACTAACTCTTTAGGACTTTTTAGATATTTAGGACTCTTTAGACATTTAGGACTTTTAAATTATACCACATTTGTAAGAGCATGGTTTTGGGAACTTCCTGTTCCTCCACAAAGAAGATGGTGTCCATCAAGAGGCCCACGGACCCTTCATAATTTGAAGACTGTTTGTGTGTAAGAATGGACCAAAATCACACCTGAGCAATGCATGCAACTAGTTTCTCCATACAATGTGTTAAATAGTGTTCAGTGTTCAATAATTTTTCAATGTGTCATTTAACACTATTATGCATAATTTATGGACATCTATGGTTTGAATTCACTTTAAGAAATATATTTACTGAGAAAAATAGAAAAGCTCCAAAGATTTCTAGGTTTTGCTAATTTCTATCCCAGTTTATCAGGAACTACAGCTCAGTGGCAGGCCCCCTCAATGCACTCCTATGTGGAAAGCCCTGAAGACTCTCCTCCTCTCCCAGACCACCTTGGAAAATATAAAACAAACATTCACATCTAACCCTATCCTCAGACAGCCAGACCACAGCCTCCCGTTTATAGTAGAAATTGATGCCTCCAGCTATTGAACACCTCTCAATCAAAGATGCTCTAGAGGAATGGCGGCTCTAAGGATTATGTCCAAGCCTGCATCATCTGCGCTCAGTCCAAGACACTCCGACAACTACCCTCATGACTACTTGAACCCCTTCCTACTTCACAGCATCCCTGGTAACACAATGCAAAAGATTATGTCACAAATCTCCCAAACACTCATGGATACACTGTCATCTTGGTCATCATCAACCGGTTCTCAAAGGCCTGCAAACTGGTGCCCCTCAAGGGCCTCCCCATGGAGATTGAGACTACCACGATCCTGTTCCACAATGTTTTCCGCAACTATGTACTCCCAGAGGATATAATATTGGACCGAGGGACACCGTTCATGTCATGGGTGTGGAGGCCCTTTTGTGAGCATCTGGGAGTCAACTTCAGCCTTACTTCGGGGGATCACCCCTAGTCTAATGGCCAAGCTGAGCACCTAAATCAGGAACTAGGCTACAACCTGTGCTCCTACTGCAGCCAGGAACAAGACAAATGGAGTGAATTTGTTTCTTGGGCAGAACATGCACAAATTTCACTTCCGCCAGCTATTGTCTCCAATACTTCCATGCCTCCCTCCTTAAGCTCACCAACAACCTCCCTGAGACTGACACCAGCCCACTACCTCCCTTAAAAATAGAGGGATTGACAACTTATCTGGTACACACCATCATCGACTCTCATCAGAGAAGGGGACAACTTAAGTACCTGGTCATTTGGGAGGGGTACAGGCAAGAGGATAGGTCATAGGTAAACTCACATGACATCCTGGACCCCTCAGTAATGGAACAATTTCACCGGAACTACCCAAACAAGTCCATTCCTCATCCCTGATGGTGCCAACATAGAGGAACTCTAGGAGGCATTCCTGGGGGTGGGGGTGGGGGGTTGTTCTGTCACAACTTCACTGGCAATGCCCTCTCCCAATGACCAGCGGGAATCACTGTCTGAATATGGACAGTGGTTGAAGGACACTTCCGCATTCTTTAAAAGTCATGTGCATGCCAACACTCAATGCAAAGTATTGTTAGTACTAAGCTATGTACCAAGACGTTCATAGTTTTATCCTGTTCTTGCGGTTACTGTGTTTTGACCTGTGCTCTGTGTTCCCATTTTTGCCTTTGGATTATTGTTTTGAATTTGTCGCTTCGCTGACTGCTGTTTTGGTTTCTTGAACTTTACCCTTTTCTCCTTTTTCTCTGACTACATGTTTGTTTGTCATTTTGGATTATTCTGCCTTAGATTTATTCTCTGTAAACAAACTATGCAAATGGATTCTACACCGACTGCAGAAGTGCCCTTCGGCCCCAGATGCACGTCAATATTCGAAAACATAACCTAGTAAACTGTTTCTTCTTGTAGTCACTTGCTCTTACATGGACAATGTGCAAGTGATGGTGTGTCATTCTAAACCAGACAACAGAGTGGTATTTTCTGACTTTTAGTGACACCTAAATGTCCTGTTCCTTTGCATGTGCAATGAAAAAAACATGTGCAATGGGCAAAATGGAATGTGATGTGAAAACTTGAGAAACTGTAAAAACCAGGTATCTAATTACATACATGTTTGTAAACATATACATAGCAGCATGACCATGTGGAGTGTGCAAAAATGCAGTAGAAGTGGTTAAAGTAGTGCAAATAACAAGTAATCAAGTAATCATTTATAACAGCAGTTGAGGTAGTGCAAATAGGAGGTAACATTATATTGTGAGTCCGTTCGCACAAGTGTGTGTGTGTGTGTGTGTGTGTGTGAGTGAAAGAGAGAGAGAGAGAGAGAGAGAGAGAGAGAGAGAGAGAGAGAAAGTTGGTATAGTTCAGTTCTGACCCATCGTTCTTGCTGATGAGACCCACCATGGTCATGACATCAGCAAACATAGCCCTGAGGGGCCCCAATGCTCAGTGTGGTGATGCTGGAGAAGCTGTTCTGGGACTGACTGAGGTCTCCCAGTCAGGAAGTCCAGGATTCATTTGCAGAGGGAGGTGTTCAGGCCCAGCAGGCTGAGTTTCTCAATCAGGTGCTGAGGGATGATTATATTGAATGCTGAACTGAAGTCTATAAATAGCATTCGTACGTATGAGTCCTTATTGTCCAGGTGAGGGACAGATGGAGGGTTGCAGTGATGGCATCGTCTGTGGAGCAATTAGGATGATACGCAAACTGCAAGGGGTCCAGTGAGGGTGGTAGCTGGGTCTTGATGTCCCTCATGATGAGCCTCTCGAAGTATTTCATCACAATGGGTGTGAGTGTCACGGGATGATGGTCATTGAGGCAGGGAACCGTAGACTTTTTCGGCACAAGGACGATGGTTGTTGTCTTGAGGCACGTAGGAACAACGGCGCTGCTCAGGGAAATGTTGAAGATGTCAGTTAAGACATCCACTAGCTGTTCTGCACATTCCCTGAGCACTCTGCCAGGAATGTTGTCTGGTCGAGCAGACGTCCGTGGGTTAACTCTGCATAGAGTTCTCTTCACGTCAGCTGTGGAAAGACAGAGGAGGGGGGATGGTCTTCCTCGGTGCTAAGCTGTTCTGTGTCTCAAACCGATCGAAGTCATTCAGTGCCTCTGGGAGGGAGGCGTCACTGTCACAGGCAGATGGTGTAGTCTTGTAGATCGTGATCACCTGTATGCCAAACCACAAGCACCAGGAGCCGTGGATTCTCTGGGCATATGCATGCTTCACCTCTCTGATGGCTAGGGGCAGTTTGGCCTTGCTGTTTAAGGCCGTCTTGTCCCCATCTCTGAAGGCGGAGTCTCACAACTTCAGGAGAGCACGCACTTCTGCAGTCATCCACGGCTTCTGGTTGGAGTGTGCGGTGATGGTCTTGGAGAGGGTCACGTCATCGATGCAAGTTCAAGTTGATAGAGTTGCCATTGGTTGCAGCCTCCCTGAACATATTCCAGTCAGTGCACGCAAAGCAGTCCTGAAGAGCAGAGGTGGCTCCTGCTGGCCAGGTTTTAACCTGTTTCAGAACCAGTTTAATGCATCTGACGAGTGGTCTGTATGCTAGAATTAGTATAACAGAGATGTGGTCTGAGTAGCCGTGGTGGTGGCAGGGCTCCGCACGATGCGCACTGGGAACAGTTGTATAAACAAGATCCAGCATGTCCATGCCTCTCATGGTAAAATCCACATGGTGATGTAATTTAGGGAGAAAATTAGAAAAAATTAAATTATACTTCTATATTTTACTTGCACAATTTTGGGGACTATTTGTATCTCCAGGACACTGTGAATAAACAACACTGCATAGATGTACTGTTGCAGCTGAGCTTCTGATTCTTTTGCAGACGGCCTCAATGATTAATCATTTCCACTCTAAGAATAAAGATTCACAGAATTTTACTAATGCTTCTTTATTAGATTTTAAAGGTGTATACAGTAAAGATTATATATTAGAAAAGAAATAAAATGTTCTAAATAATAAAACTCAAAATATAATATCATTATAGTAGTCCACATTCATATTTTTACACTACATGTTTACAAATTACTAAGGGTACAATTTAATATTTTATATTTCTGGTCAAACATTTGTTGGTCTTACATAGGCTAATTGTTATGATTCTTAATATTCCCCTTAAAATGTATATTAGTATTTCTAATGATTTAATTAGTTTAAGCTTCTATAGCAAATATAAATTCCTGTTTATTTAATGAAAAAGATACTTTATTGCACTGAATTAAAAATATTAAAAACCCAATTTTGCTCTTACATAATACATTATACAATATTTGGGGCTGATTACATATAATCACTAGGAGTTTAAATTATATATATAAAGTGTAGAAACTTTTTTATGAAAGAACATTGATCAATGCAGAGTCTGTTTGGAATATTTCCAGAGTCATAATTAATTTAAGGCACCTCCTAAACCATGGGTAAAACAAAGCATAAATAACTGGATTAATGGTGGAATTAAGACAAATCATGATCATAACGTTTTGAATTGTGTCTATCTGTAGTTCAATTACATAACTTAACAAAGTGTAAATAAAATATGGAAGCAAACACACCAGAAACACAAATACTAAAATGCCGAGGACTTTAGCTGCTTTTCTCTCAGATTTCATGGAGTGTGAGGTGATTTTCTGTGTTTTAGGCCGTGTGTGATTATTAAGCTCTCTGATAGCAGTGGCATGTTTCTTAGCAATCACAAAAACTCGAGCATACAATATGACTATGACAGAAAGTGGAAAAACACATAAATAAACAAGATCAATTACGGACCAAAACACATTTAGAGAGAGAAAACATTCTCCAGGACACATGAAAGAGCTCATGAAGGTTCCATTGAAATAAAAAAGTATTAAGTTATAGGCCACCACAACAACCCAGTCAAAAATAATTACAACATGAGTGATCTTCACAGAGACTCTGTTCATATAGAAAAAAGGGTTTGATAGAGCCAAATAGCGATCCACAGCAATCAGAACAATATGATATATGGATAAGGTCATCAGGAATGAGGCAGTCATCATAACACACATGCAGAAATGTGTTCCAAAAATCCAACATGACTCGATCATCCAGATTAACATTGACGGCATCACTAAAGCTGCAATGAGGAAATCCGTCACAGCCAGAGAGAGCACCAGCATGTTGGTTGGTGTGTGAAGCTGCTTGAAGTGAAGAACAGAGATGATGACAAGCAGATTTCCACACACTGTTAGCAGAACCACAGCAGCTGAACACACATACAGTAAGATATAAACTGCATGAGATACAGATCTCTCTGGACAGGAGAAATGCTCACAGCGATCAGACTGGTTAAACTCCTTCAGATTCATGAATGCAGCATTTCTCTCATGTCTACAAATTTAAAGTAAAGTGTTAACTGTAAAAGGTCACAGTCAAATGACTTCTGAGTCAAACAGCTCTTTCTGTTTTTATACTTTAGAAATGATCACACCCCCAAGTTTGAGTGACAGCATAATACATGATGTCATGCCTTGTTGAAAGAAAAGGCCTAGTGGTTACAGACCAGATGACTTTTTGTGCTACAATGCAAAAACATGCAACAAAGCCTAAATGTCAACACAAAATATTTGGAGAGAACCTGCCGTATGGATAAAGAATGTGTGTTTAAAAAACAATGAAGAAAACACATTTTTTGAACAAATCATGATGCCATAGTAGGTGTGTGCCCCTGTCTTTTCACAGCTTTATCCCAAACTGCTTTACTACTATATGAAATATTATAAAAGGTTCTCCACCAATGATAAAGGAACATATATACTTAGACATAGTATATACTCCTGACTACCCACAGTTCAAATTTGTCCTCTTTGGAGGACAAATGTAAACCTGAATCTCTCACCTCATACATACTACTGAACTAACTCCTTTTGTTCTGTAAAGAGGACATTTGGGACTTTTAAATTTAATCAAATTTGTAGGAGCAGGGTTTTCTGAACATCCGATTCCTCCTAATTTTCATGAGCAAATTTTCTCTTGAAATCTTAGTTATATTTTATATGAATCAAACAGTTAACACTTTTTTTGAAATTTGACAATGATCCCAAACACACAACCAAGGAAACTCACAAATGGATTCAGAAAAATAAAATAAAGCTGCTAGAATGGCCTAGCCAATCACCTGACTTGAATCCAATTGAAAATCTATGTAAAGAACTAAAGATCATAGTTCATAGAAGAGGCCTGTCAGGCTTTTGGTGTCTAGTGCTCTTTCAGTGCTCCTTATAGGGCTCCTCAGATCCAGATCATCATCGGAGGGATGAAAATACACTGAAAAGGACAAAACATAAAGGGAAGCTCGAAAGGGAAACTCGGAACTCGGAACTCGAAAGGGAAACTCGGGAGGGGAAGCTTGGGACTCGAAACAAAAACAAAGAGAAGGAGAGACTCCCGAGGAGAAGAAGGCAGATCCCGAAGCCCGAGCACAAAACAGAGACAGCACCAAAAGCCCACCCGAAAAGCCGGCCACATAACCTCTAACGCCGACTAACGACAATTAAAGATCCCAGCCCCGAAACCGAGAAACAAAGAGACTTAAATACCCACACCCGAACGAGACACATGTGAAAGCAATACACTAATTGCACAGGCGCAGGGGCTTCCCGAGGGTCTCTAGCGTCCAAAAACAAAACAGCCCAAAACCTGACAGAGGCCCACGGAACCTTCAAGATTTGAAGACTGTTTGTGTGGAAGAATAGGTCAAAATCACACCTGAGCAATGCATGCAGCTAGTTTCTCCATACAGGAGGTGTCTTGATGCTGTCATTACCAAAAAAGATCTTTTGTCTGTGGTTTGATTTCACCTTTAGAAATATATTTACTGAGAAAAATAGTTTGTATGCTAGTGTTCAATACTTAAAATAGTGTTCAATACTTATTTTACCCTCTGTATTCCATGACTCCCATGTGCTACATGTCCACAACATACTTTCCAGACCACTCGAACATCAAAGGCCGAAAAATGTGAATTCCACCAAGAGTCCATTACCTTCCTGGAATATATAATTAACCGGTAGGGGGTTGATTTGGCCCAAGCCCAAGTTTGTGCCCTGATGGAATGGTCCAGATCGAAGTCAGTTAAAGAACTCCAAAAATTTCTGTGTTTTGCTAATTTCTATCCTAGTTTATCAGGAACTATAGCTCAGTGGCATGTCCCCTCACTACACTCCTACATGGAAAGCCACAAAAACTCTCCTGCCCTGAAGTTGCCCAAACCGCCTTTGAAAATATACAACAAACATTCACATCTACCCCTATCCTCAGACACCCAGACCATTTATTGTAGAAATTTATGCCTCCAGCTATGGAATAGGGGCTGACCTATTCCAACGACAATGCAACCCAGGCAAATTCTTTCTTTACCCTCACAACTACTTGAACCCTTTTCTACTTCACAGTTTCCCTGATCGCACAATGCAATAGACTATATCACAAATCTCCCGAAATCTCATGGATACAATGTCATCTTGGCCATCATCGACCTTTTCTCAAAGGCCTACAAACTGGTGCCCCTCAAGGGCCTCCCCATGGCTATTGAGACTACCACAACCCTGTTCCACAATGTTTTCTACAACTATGGTGTCCTAGAGGATATAATATCAGACCAATGGACATGATTCACATCAAGGGTGTGGAGGTCCTTTTGTGCTTTT
The DNA here is from genome assembly GCA_033459395.1 of Hemibagrus guttatus. Lineage (NCBI taxonomy): Eukaryota > Metazoa > Chordata > Actinopteri > Siluriformes > Bagridae > Hemibagrus > Hemibagrus guttatus. The sequence continues at coordinate 10,256,756 of JAUCMX010000030.1, read as the reverse complement.
GTGAGCATCTTAAAAAAAATTCTTCCAAGCAACTGTTTACTATTTAAATACTCAAAGATTTATCTTGAGGCTATTTAAATCTTAATCGAAACAACTGATTGGATTTAAATTAGTTTATACTGATGTTAATTTAGCAATTATATTATTATTTGTACTTTCGTATTATGACTATTGTTCATGTGACCATAAAATAATAACATGTGAAGACTTGCATACTGTATTTTAAATGTAATGCCAGATCAACCGAGTGAGTGATTCACTCAGCATGCTGCCCTTTAATATGCCTTAGTGTACTTGAATATCTGTACAGCCATATAAATTTGTGGCTTTGCATTAAAACACTGTTCATTTTACTAAAAATGAATAATTTCCACTGTAAAAATAAAGATTTACAGAATTTTACTAATGCTTCTTTATTAGATTTTAAAGGTGTATACAGTAAAGATTATACATTGCCAGGGAAATAAATGTTCTAAATAATAAAACTCAAAATATAATATCATTATAGTTGTGATAAAGAAACACCAGAGGAAGAAGAGGTAGGATCCATGAGCGGATTTATTAGAAATGGCAGACAAAGACATGGTTATAAACTAGCAGAAGTCAGAAAACTAGACGAAGGGCAAACAAATCCGAAAAACACAAGACTAGAGCAACTATAACTGTGAAATGGGCCGAGGTCAATACACAATAAATCCAATCAGAAAATGCACGATGCAAGGTTTGGTAACGTTGTCAAGAGACGATACTTCGCATGGGACACAGTGTGCGCTCTGCTTAAATGTCTGTGTGGAAACCTGCTCAGAAGTGCACTCAGAATTCGGGAGAGGGCTCCCTCTGGTGTTCTGATCCCAGATGCAACATGACAGAGCCCTCCCCTCTAGGAACACCTCCTGTGTTCTACGACGTGGATGGGCCCGTGGGTGGGGAGCAGGCTTGTTGGGGTGTTAGAGGTGGAATTCCTCCATCAGGGAAGGGTCTAGGATATCGGCCACATCAACCCATGTGTGTTCTTCCACCAAATACTAGAGCTGATTTCTGATATGCCCAGAATTCAAGAAAGCACGTACTTGGTAAGTGGGGGCCCCGTCCATGTCTAGTGGAGGAGGGGATTTGCTGGTAGCATAACTGTCAGAGTGGGGCTCCTGAGCTGGTTTGAAGAGTGATGCATGAAAGGTAGGGCAGATGCAAGAGAGTTAGAGAGGAGCTGGAGACGACAGGAAACTGGGTTGACCTGCCTGACTATTTTGAAGGGACCAATGAACTTGGGGCTGAGCTTACAGCAGGACAGTTTTAGCTTCAGGTTATGGGTTGACACCCAAACATTTTTTCCTACCTGGTAGGCGGGATGTCAATGTCAGTGTCGATTAGCTTGGATTCTTTGCCTTCTTATCACTCACTGTAGACGAACATGCGCTCGATCCCAGACTTCCTGACTATGTTGTGACCATTCGTCGACCACAAGGACATCTGAGGGTTCCCCTGACTATGGAAATAGTGGAGGTTGATACCCCAGTACACACTGAAAAGGTGTGAGCCCAGTGGAGTAATGTGTGTGGGAGTTCTGGGCGTATTCAGCCCAGTGGAGGAACTCACTCCAGCGATGTTGTTCTTAGCTGCACTAAGACCTGAGGAACCTCCTGATCTCTTGGTTAATGCATTCTTCTTGGTCGTTGTATTGTGGATGGTATCCCAAACTCAAGCTTATGTTGATTCCCAGCTGATAACAAAAAGGTCTCCAAACATGTGAGGTAAACTGGAGCCCCCGATCCGATTCTATATTCTCTGGCAGTCCAAAATTTCTGAACAAATGCTAAAATATTGCATTGGCTGTTTCGATGGTAACCCCTTCATAGGAATCAACTTACGTGCTTTGGAGAAGAGGTCGATAATAAACATGACGTTGGTGAACCCATTGCAGTTAGGCAGGTCCATCAGAAAATCTGTAGAGAGGTGAGACCAGGGTCGTTGGGGGATAGGTCACAGTTCTAATAGTCCCTCCGTAATCTGGTGACTAGTACGAGACTGGATGCATATGGTAGAGGATTTGTCATACCTCTCAACATCCTGAACTAGTGAGGGCCTCAAAAATTTGTACTGTATTAACTGAGCCATTCTGTGGATACCTGGGTGGCCCGAACTGAGAGACTCATGAACCCATTGCATAACACGGTGGCAAAGCACAGTCGGCATGTAGAGCTTGGCAGGCGGGCAGGTAGTTGGCGGGGGATCTTCGATAGGGGAGCACTGGATCTCCTCCAAACTTTCTGGCTAGAGCGTCCACCTTGCTGTTCTTGAAGCCAGGGTGGTAGGCGACAGAGAACTCAAAATCGCATAAAGAATAAAGCCCACTGGGCCTGGCGAGGGTTCAGGCGTTTAGTGCCACAGAGGTCCTCTAGGTTGCGGTGGTCCGTGAGTACACGGAAGGGGTGGCGCACCCCCTTGAGCCAGTGTTGCCACTCCTCTAGAGTGGCCTTGATAGATAACAGTTCTCTGCTGCCTACATCATAGTTTGCCTTTTCCGCTGTCAGTTTCCTAGAGTAGTAAGCACAGGGGTGAAGTTTACCTGGGTCACCATGCCGCTGGGATAGAACGGCGCATACTCCACAACTAGAAGCATCCACCTCCACCACAAATGGGAGATACGGATCCGGGTGCTGAAGGATGGGGACCATAGTGAAACTGAGCTTGAGCTTGGTGAATGCATTCTTGGCTTGATCAGTCCAGGATAGTCTCTTGGGTTTACCCCTCAATAATTACGTTAATGGGCTGGCAATGGTACTATAATTGCGTATGAATCATCTGTAAAAGTTGACGAATCGCAGGATGCACTGTAGCTCTTTGACCGTGGTCGCCTCGGGCCATTCAGTGACCGCTTGAACCTTGGTCTGGTCCATTTCGACTCCTTCCTGAGAGATAACATATCCCAAGAACGTAATAGTCGTTCGATGGAATTTGCACTTTTCAGGCTTCACATACAGATGATTTTGAAGCAAACAGGTGAGTACAGTAAACATGATGTACGTGTTCATCATACGAGGTGGAGTAAATTAGGATGTCATCCATGTATGCAATGATGTATTGATTGAGAACATCTTTTAACACCTCGTTGATAAGATATTGGAATACTGCTGGGGTGTTGGTTAGTCCATATGCATAACTAAGTACTCATAATGACCTCTGGTTTTGTGAAAGGCAGTTTTCCAGTCATTGCCCTCCCAAATCAAATTATAAGCACTACGTAAATCCAACTTAGTGAAGATTTTGGCCCCTCGCAATTGTTCCAGAGCTGCTGGTACTAGAGGTAACGGGTAGGGGTAGCGAATCGTGATAGCATTTAAGCCACTGTAATCGATGCATATATGGAGCCCACCATCCTTTTTCCACCACAAAGAAGAATCCAGCAGCCGCAGGGGAGGTCGAAGGTCGGACGTATCCAGTGGTGAGTGGATCCATAGCTTTCATTTCCGGCAGAGAGAGCGGATAAACATGACTCTTGGGTGGCATGGTATTAGGTAACAAGTCTATAGCACAATCCCAAGGATGGTTGAGTGGGAGGCTGGCTGCCTTCTCCTTACTAAATAACCAGCTGCTGGTTCCCGAGCCCTGACGTAACTCCAGTAGCTGAACAAAATAGACAAATGAAGTTTTAACTTGGGGATGCGTGTCCCATACAGCTGACGCCCAGTCTAAAGCTCTCCCGGTGAGGAGTGATAGCATGAATGGACATTTAGTGGTATACTACCGGTAAATATCAGGCTGATGAGTGAAGAAGTTGTCACACTAGCGAATGAAGCCACGGCAACTATCAGCGGAACCATCAAATTTATCAGGAAGTGCCATGCTAGAAGACTCACTGCGGTATGGTGGTGTGGTAGCAGGAGGGGTAGGCTATTGGATTGCTGTTGAAGCTGCTGATTAGTGAGTTGTAGCGCCTTAACTTGGTCCTGGAAAGCACGAATGATGGCTTCTTGCTGTATTATTATCTATTGTAAGTTCGCTGGATCCATCTGAGGTGAAGTATTCTGTGATAAAGAAACACTGGAGGTGGGATAGGTAGGATCCATGAGCAGATTTATTAGAAATGACAAACAAAGGCAATAGTAGTCCACAATCATATTTTTACACTACATTTTTACAAATCGCAAATGGTATAATTTAATCTTTTTATATTGCTGGTCAAACATTTGTTGGTCCTATATATGCTAATTGTTATGATTCTTAATATTCCGCTTAATATGTGCATTAGTATTTCTAATGGATTAATTATTTTACTTTAACTTCTATAGCAAATATTATATTTCTTTTTTATTTAATAAAATGTTATATTTCATTGCACTGAATTATAAATATTGAAAAAAATATTGCTGTTACATAATACTTCATACATATAATCACTACGAATTTAAATTATATAGAATTATTATTTCAACTTTGGGCCCATCAGAAGTAGCGGGGGAAAATTTTCATGAAAGAACATTGATTAATACAGAGGTATGGAATATTTGCAGAGTTATAGTTAATTTAATGCACCTTCTGAAGCACAGGTAAAACAAAGCATAAACGGATTAATGGTGGAATTAACACAAATCAAGACTGTTACTTTCTGAAATGTTTCTAACTGTAGTTCAATAACATAAGAAACTGTTAATAATATGTGAAAGTAAACACATCAGAAACACAGACACAGTGGAAATATAAATTAATATATGATGTCAATTACAGACCAAACCTCATTCAAAATGAAATAACACTCTCCAAGACATGTTAGAAAATTCATGTAATGAAAGATCACTGAGCTATACACTAGATTTACACCCCAGTTAAGATAAACCACAGTGCTCTCTGTTCTCATAGAGATGTTTGTGTAGAGGAAGGGATTTGACAGGGCCAAAAATCGATCCACAGTAATCAGAGCTATATTATATATGGATATGACTATGTGGAAAAAAGCAGTCAACCAAAAGCAGATACAGAAATCTCTCCCAAAAATCCAGCATGATTCAATCGTCCAGATTAACATCAATGGCATCACTAAAGCAGCAACAAAGAAATTTATAAAGAATGAGGTCCAGATGGCTAGGGACCCTTCAGCAGTGTATCCAGGGGTAGAGGAGCCCCCTTCTCTATTTCTACCTCTTTCCCCCTTCCAACTGTCCCTGCTCACTAGAAACGAGCGCCCATTGTGCTTGACATCACAAAATGTTACCTGAAAAGTTAAAAAGCACTCAAATGTGACAATAAAATAAACATGTTGCTGGCTGTACATTTTGAGAATCTTAATTGTTTTCTCATGAATACATGTATCTAAACAATACTGTTTTTTTCTTGATCACAATTTACAGGGTTGCCCTTTCAGACTCCTAGCAGGCACACCCTTTCTCCTCAGGTCAAAATATTATTACAAATGTAAAAAAAAATTATATACATCTCAAAAATGTAAAAGCACACACACACACACACACACACACACACACACACACACACACACACACACACACACACATATATATATACAGTGGGGCAAAAAAGTATTTAGTCAGCCACCAATTGTGCAAGTTCTCCCACTTAAAAAGATGAGAGAGGCCTGTAATTTTCATCATAGGTACACTTCAACTATGAGAGACGGAATGAGAAAAAAAAATCCAGAAAATCACATTGTCTGATTTTTAAAGAATTTATTTGTAAATTATGATGGAAAATAAGTATTTGGTCAATAACAAAAGTTCATCTTTTGTTATTGACCAAATAACCCCTACAGAGGCTGGCACACCTAATTCCCCTACCCATCATTGGGGTGCCGTTTGAGAGAGTATGTATGGATTTTGTCGGGCTGATGCTGAAGTCACGAATACATAGTGGTGACCATGAATTACTCCACCTGCTACCACGAGGTGGTCTCACTTCAGAAGACCACCTCTTGGAACATGGCCAGGGAGCTCCTTGCACTCTTCAGCATTGTGCTCCTTAGACTTCCTACATCCTACTTCCTAGTAAAAGGAGGAGAAATTCGAACGACCGGTTCATGTGGCTGAAGGAAATCTTCACTGACCAAGGTATGCCCTTTACACCTCAACTGATGGCTGATATGTCGGCTTTTGCAGGTCAAATCCACCAGGGAGCTCCTCAAGAGGATGCTGCTCTGGCTGGTAGATGAGGAAGGGTGGAACTGGGACCTCCTACATCCTTACATCCTCTTCACCATACAGGAGACTCCCCAAGCCTCCACTGGATTCACCCCTTTCGAGCTCTTGTTCAAACGGTGATGTCAGGAACTATTGGATGTTGCTGGACAGCATGGGAGGGACAACACTCTCCATTCCGTTCAGTCATTGAGTGTGTCCAGGACATGCAGGCCAGGATCAACCGAGTGGAGCCCATCATCAAGGAGAATTTGAGGCCCAACATGAGCGGCAGCAGACCTAGAACCGGCTGGCTCAGTACCAAGAGTTCCAAGAGACCGAGTAATGCGCCTTGTCACCCACACTGCCTGCAAGTTCCTTGTCAAGTGGCAGGACCTGTACACAGTCCTCTAGAGGGTGGGACTGGTAAACTACCACCTCCAACAGCAAGTACAAGCCAGTACCTCCAACAGCCAGTTACCTGCAAGTGAGGATGTGTTGTTCCAAACAAGACAACACAGTGGTATTTTCTGACTTTTATTGAAACCTAAAAGTCCTGTTCTATTTCGTATAACATATGGTGTTATGAACTCTCTGATATTAACTAATACTTTCTGTAAGTCCTGCCCCATCCTCAAGCTTACCTTCTCTTGATGGGATGACATGATATTACTAATTTAATTGGATAAGCAGTGTTCCAAAAATGCTGATATTTATAATAACAGCACTGGTGTATTTCACTGTTTGTATCACTCTATGTTCACTTTATAAATCTCCAGTTCTAGCACTAGTTTGTGACACTAAATTATTACTACAATTTCTACAGTCTTTCATCACAGTAAGCTCTGTCCAGCTGTGGCTTCAAACATGTCTATCAATATTACTTTACTGTATCTAGAATTGTTGTATGGAAACAATAACCGTTATAAAATCCCACCTGTGCTGATAATCACTACGACAGCAGTCTTACTTGTGCAACAGAAATTAATTATTAAATTATGTTTATAGGGATGCCACTGACAATGATTAAAAATTAGGATAATTTTGACATGAAAAGGATTAAATTGGCTTATATGTGTTGAATGTAATACTAAATAATAGTAATGTTGATGAGTAGAAAATGAGTAAATATGCTTGTGGGTTTTTTAAATAGTCTTGTTTTTTTTTGCTTTTCTGTGCTGGTTTATGCTCAGATGCATTCAAACACTTTGAGCAGCAACAGAAATTTGAAAATGTTGTGCATGGGGACAATAGTGCACTGTACTATTCAGAGAGAAATTCACTGTGCAATTAATGTAAAGCTTTTCTTGCAGTGTTGAAGGAGGTTTTCGATTCTCCATACACTACATCTGGGCCCTACACTGCACCTTAGCTTTCATAAAGACAAATGATGATCCACTTCTCATTTTCAGTGATCCATCCTTCCCTGCACAAGCCAAATCATAAAACCTCATCACCAGCCATTTTTAGATTAGCCTTTTATACAAATTACATAACATTAATCTGTGTTAAATGCACCTTACCTGTTAGCACCAAAATCTTTAATTACTCTCTCCTGTCCGAATATGATTGACAGTACACGGTCAGAAGCTCCTTATAATCAGTTTACATGCTATTACACTTTTCTACCACCAGAGAGTTCTGTGCACACATGGAGAGGGGTGTGTGGAAATGGACACACACTGACATGCACAAGCAAATCTTGATAAATCAAGTTCAATGCATAACAATGTATGTAAACTAAACTGACACCGTAGTATAATTTATAAATTTATTGTTAGTATTATAGTTAATGTCAGTAACATTTGAGTTAAGACATAAGTTAACTTTTAAAAGTTGAGTATCTTAATACACATGTCCATGTTCCTGTACACACAGGGCTTATTACAACATGCTATTATAAGACATGAACAATGTATAAGGAGTACCTGAAGATTTAAAACAAGAATTAGTATCTTTCCACACTCTCTGGCTGTTAGAATCGTTTGGATGAATTTCCCCCTCAGACATTGAGTAAATGACATTTAATTAAATAGTAATATTGGGGGACATAATCAGAAAGTCTGGGAAAAACAGGCTTCATGAAAGAACATTGATTAATGCAGAGTTGGTCTGGAATATTTGCAGAGTTATAGTCAATTTAATGCACCTTCTGAACCACGGGTAAAACAGAGCATAAATAAATGGATTAATGGTGGAATTAAGAGAAATCAAGACTGTGACTTTCTGAAATGTTTCTAACTCTAGTTCAATGACATAACCTAACAAACTGTAAATAAAATATGGAAGTAAACACACCAGAAACACAGACACTAAAATCCCCAGGACTTTAGATGCTTTTCTCTCAGATTTCATAGAGTGTGGGGTGATTTTCTTTGTTTTAGGTCGTGTGTGATTATTAAGCTCTCTGATAGCAGTGGCATGTTTCTTAGCAATCACAAAAACCTGAGTATACAATATGATTATGACAGAAAGTGGAAATATAAATGAATATATGAGATCAATTACATACCAAATCTCATTCACAATGAAATAACACTCTCCAGGACACGTTAGAAAATTCATGTAATGAAAGATAACTGAGATGTACACTAGATTTATACCCCAGTTAAGACAAACCACAGTGCACATTGATCTCATAGAGATGTTTGTGTAGACAAAGGGATTTGACAGAGCAAAAAATCTATCCACAGAGATGAGAGCGATATTATATATAGATATGACCATTAGGAAAAAAGCAGTCAACCAAAACCAGATGCAGAAATCTCTCCAAAAAATCCAGCATGATTCGATCGTCCAGATTAACATCAGTGGCATTACAAAAGCACCAACAAATAAATCCGACACAGCCAGAGAGAGCACCAGCACATTTGTAGGTGTGTGAAGCTGCTTGAAGTGAAGAACAGAGATGATGACAAGCAGATTTCCACACACTGTTAGCAGAACCACAGCAGCTGAACACACATACAGTAAGATATAAAATGCAGGAGATATAGATCTCTCTGGACAGGAGAAATGCTCACAGCGATCAGACTGATTAAATTCCGTCAGGTTCATCAATACAGCATTTTAGTGTTGCATAAAGAGTCGCATAAAAAATGCCTCTTGGATGGTATCACTGTAAATCAGTAATTGTAAAATGTCAATTAATTTGCCTATGACTTAAGCAGCTCTGGTGCTTTTATAGTTTTGAAATTGATTACACCCACAAGTTTGAGTGACAGCATAATATATGATGTCATAACCTATTGGAAAAAAGGCCTAGAGGACTTTTCTGGCAGGAAGATAAACACAATGCTAAAGCAGCAGACTCCTAGCAGACAACCAACAAACATGAAAGAGAACAAAACTGTGAAACTGCCAACTAAATGGTGCAGAAAGTTGTCTTTCTAAACCTCAAATTCCTCTTACTGTTCAATGTTGCAATGGTTACATATATTAATCACCAGGGTTAAACAAAAGGTTTGATGGTGATCTCCACATTGCAGGAAAAAATCTCAGATGGGCCAACATATGGTTAGCCTCAATGAAAGTAAACTTGAAAGTGAGTTATTGTAGACACAGTGTAAAGCCTAAAACAAAAACAAAAATCACCCAGGAGTTTTGCATCTTCATATTTGCTGAACATTTACCGCATTAAACTCCCTTAATCAGAGCTACTTAGAGAAATGCTTTGGTGTCTCTTTTAAAAAACCCCCCAGCATCCTCATGTTTATTCACTAGGTGAGGGATTGGAGAATCAAACATTATATAATGCTGTTTGGAAAGGCTACTACTGTGTGAAAAAACAAACAATAATAATAATAATAATAATAATAATTATTATTATTATTATTATTATTATTATTATTATTGTCAATTGATTAAGTGCTATTTCAAGTGCTTGGTGAATAGGTTCATCTTTAGTCATCAGTTCAATTGACAGAAAAATCTCAGCATTTGGGTAATAAATACAAAGAAAACCGTTACAGGTGGAATAAATCAATTTTATTACTTACATAGTGAGTAAGAGATTTAATATTAAGAACAAATAGTGATTTAATATTGGGATCAATATTGATAGATCATATGCAAGTGCAGAAATGTTGCTAGCTGTGGAGGAGCATTGGTTTGTGAATATAGAGGGAAGTGAGTGGTAATGATCACACACCTATGCTGAACTGTACAAATGACTGTTTTCTGTGGCAGTGAGATGAAAAGTGTAAAAAGAACAATTAAAAGTTTTTTTTTTAACCTTTTACGCCTAAATCTTTATACCTGCCTTCAGTTTTCTCTTTCATGAACCATCGCTACTTTGGTGCCAAAACCAGCATCAAGTGCTCCTGGACTTGTGAATATTGCAAGAACAGTTGGAGGATGGCAGGTGCTACTTAGCCTGGTCCACCAAGGAGGTACTTCAGCAGCAGCCGTGGAGGAGTGTAAGAGGGTAATAGGGCAACCATGTAAATTGAGAACAAGAAAAAAAAGATCAAAATTTCAGGAAGCAGAACTACCTCTCTCTGACCTAAACCTGTCCCAACTCCCTAGAAATGAAGGCTGATTGCAGTTGACATCACAAAATGTTACCTGAAAAGTTAAAAAACACTCAAATGTGACAATAAAATATAAATGTTGCTGGCTATAATTTTTGAAAATGTTAATTGTTTTAACAAATTCATGTATCTAGGCAGTATTGTTTTTTTCTTGCTCACAATTTACAGGGTTGCTTTCTCAGACTCGCAGGCACACCCATTCTACTCAGGTCAAAATATTGCTTATTTGGGAGCTGTGTCTGACAATGTGCCTAGATGTTTTGTTAATAAAAGCTATAAAAGAAATTCCCTTGAACATTCTGAAATAAAAGTCACTTTAAAAGAGGAGTATTAACCCCAAATAGCATAGATAGTGGTGTAACTAAATGATATGAGCACAAGCTCTTATGAATGTGAACAGAATGTGTGTGGAGCGTGATTGTGAGTGTGTTAACCACCTGCCATTGAGGGTGGTCTATCTGGCAACTACAAATTTACAGCTTATCAAATACTCTTATCTAGAGCACCTTCATGAAGTGTTTTTTTTTCCTATCAAAAACATATCCTCATGTTCATTTAGTAGGTCAGAAACTAAGAGTACCAGCAAAATGAAAACCATGTCTATAGCACAAAATAGAATCTTCTTCTTCTTTCGGCTTTTCCCTTCAGGGGTCGCCACAGCGAATCATCTCTCTCCACCTATCCCTATCTTCTGCATCCTCAACCCTTGCACCCACTAGCTTCATATCCTCATTAATTCCATCCATATACCTCCTCTTTGGCCTTCCTCTTTGCCTCCTGCCTGGCAGCTCCATGTCCAACATTCTCCTACCAATATACTCACTCTCCCTCCTCTGAACATGTCCAAACCATCTTAATCTGGCCTCCCTAACTTTGTCCCCCAAACGTCCAACATGAGCTGTCCCTCTGATGTACTCGTTCCTAATCCTGTCCAATCTTGTCACTCCCAAAGAGAACTTCAACATCTTCAGCTCTGCTACCTCTAGCTCTGACTCCTGTCTCTTCCTCAGTGACACTGTCTCTAAACCATACAGCATGGCCGCTCTCACCACTGTCCTGTACACCTTCCCCTTGATTCTCGCTGATATTTTCCTCTCACACAGAACTCCCGACACCTTTCTCCACCCATTCCAACCTGCCTGCACTCGCTTCTTTACCTCTTTCCCACACTCTCCATTACTCTGGACTGTTGACCCCAAGTACTTAAACTCCTGTACCTTCTTCACCTCTTCACCCTGTAACCTTACTGTTCCACTTCCCTCCCTTTCATTCACACACATGTACTCAGTCTTACTACGACTGACCTTCATTCCTCTTCTCTCCAGCGCAAACCTCCACCTCTCCAGGTTTTCCTACACCTGCTCCCTGCTCTCACTACAGATCACAATGTCATCTGCAAACATCATTGTCCAAGGAGACTCCTGTCTGACCTCCTCTGACAACTGGTCCATCACTATAGCAAACAGGAAGGGGCTCAGAGCCGATCGCTGATGCAGTCCCACCTCCACTTTGAACTCCTCTGTCTGACCTACAGCACACCTCACCACTGTCCTGCTCCTCTCATACATGTCCTGCACCACTCTGACATACTTCTCTGCTACTCCTGACTTCCTCATACAGTACCACAGCTCTTCTCTTGGCACCCTGTCATACGCTTTCTCCAAGTCTACAAACACACAGTGCAACTCCCTCTGACCATCCCTATACTTCTCCATCAATAGCACAAAATAGAGTAATTTTATTTAATATATTTTATTTAATTAATTTAATTCCAAAATGTAACTTAAAATGGTGGCCAATACATTAGTTTTATCAATAAAATCATAGTAAAATTGCAAATTATTCTTTATTTTTTACAATCCTATTTGTTTTCACTGTTTACATGTTAATTTGCAGTAATGTGGACATTCCCCATATTCAAACATTTAAAAAAAATTTGTTTTTTACTAACACACACACGTAATATGTTGTGACTATGATTTGCATAATATAATAGTAATATCTGAGCACATCATCAGGAGAGTGTAAAAAGAAGGCCCTTTCATGAAAGAACATTGATTAATGCAGAGTCTGGTTGGAATGCACCTCCTAAACCAAGGGCAAAACAGAGCATAAATAAGTGGATTAATGATGGAATTTAAATAACCCACAATCATGATTTTCTGAAATGTTTGTCTGTATTTCAATAACATAACCTAATAAACTGTAAATATAATATGGAAGTAAACTCACCAGAAACATAGTCACTAAAATGCCGAGGACTTTAACTGCTTTTCTCTCAGAATGTGATGTGATTTTCTGTGTTTTATATTCTTTCTGATAGCAGTGGCATGTTTCTTAGCAATCACAAAAACCTGAGTATACAATATGATTATGACAAAGTGTTAAAATAAATTAAATTTCAAGGTCAATTACAGATCCAACCTTAGTCAGAAAGAAAACACACTCTCCAGGACACAGTACAAAACTCGTAAAGATTCCACCGGAATAATAAAATTTTAGGATATACACCATACACACACACCAGTTAGATGAAACCACAGTACATATTGCTCTCACAGTGATTGTTTGTGTGAAAAAAGGGGTTTGAGAGAGCCAAATACTGATCTACAGCAATCAGAGCGACATTATAGATGGATAAGATTGTAAGGAATCCAGCAATCAACAAAAAAAACAATTCAGAAAACTTTCCAAGAAATCCAGCAAGACTCAATTGACCAGGTTAATATTGATGGCATCACAAAAGCATCAATGAAAAAATCCGTCACAGCCAGAGAGAGCACCAGAATGTTAGGTCGGTGTGTGAAGCTGCTTGAAGTGAAGAACAGAGATGATGACGAGCAGATTTCCACACACTGTTAGCAGAACCACAGCAGCTGAACACACATACACTAAGATATAAACTGCAGGAGATACAGATCTCTCTGGACAGGAGAAATGCTCACAGTGATCAGACTGGTTAAACTCCATCAGGTTCATGAATGCAGCATTTCTCAAATGAATTTAAAATAATAGCTCCTAGACAGGATTCTCCCACTGTAAAATGTTAACTGTAAAAAGTCATAATAAAGTATTTTATTACTCACATGCAGGGTTTTTATAGTATAAAAACTGATCACACCTGCTTGAGTTTGAGTGACAGCATACATATGAGGCCATGCCTTTTTGGAAAGGAAGAGAATTAAAAGGGTTACTATGCAGTTATTTTTTGGGTAACAAAGCTGCAATTAAATATCTACACAAATCGCTTATGCTAAGATAGATAAGAAAGATGTCCCAAGAGTTAAATAAATAAATTTGAATTCATTAAAATAAAAATTATTATAATAAATATGATATTATCTTTGAATTACAGGCACCTGCACTATTTAGTTCTGGAGAATAGTGATTTGATCATAATCTCTGTAATTACAAAGAATAATGCATAAAATGCAGTACATATGCAATTTAATTGTGTTGTATGATTGTAATTTATTTAAGTAAAATGTTAAAACATCTATCCTATTGCCAAGTACATCCCAATACCTTTAACACTTCTTGTAAATGAATTTAGAGACTTCAAAAAGGAGCTTAGTGACATGTAAAAGCTATGCTTTTTATTTATTTATTTATTTTTTTTAAAGCTGCAGTCGATACAGCTTCTCAATTCACGAATCAGATGCTGGTTAAAAAAGCAACTCAGTGTCAGTTCTGGGCTATTGATTAGAAGGTCATAAGTTTCACATCCGAGTAACCCTTTAACCCTCAACTGCTCTGTCTCAAATGTAAGTGGCTTTGGATAAGACATCATCCAAATAAGGTAAAACTGTTTAAAAAAATGCTGAATTAATCTTCTATAAGTCAATTTTGTAGGTCAATTTAATGCCAAATCACTAGACAAGTAAAAATACATAGCGATATGAATGAAAATGAATGAATCACATTTTCTTTTACGTTATCAGCCAGGTGCATCACTTACCTAGGAAAGAGACAGTACCAAGATGGAATCTACAGAGGCAATGTGATGTTTTGAATAATGTTCCTGGTGTTCATGTGAATGTTGCTTTGACAAGTATAACCTACCTACACGTTGTTGCAGACCAAGTTCACCCCCTCATGGCAATGGTATTTCCTAATGGAAATGTCCTCTTTCAGCAACAAGATGCTTGCTGACACACTGCAGACATTGATCAGGAATGGGTTGAGGAACATGACAAAGAGTTCAAGGTGCTGACTTGGCCAAACTCCCCAGATCCCAGACAGATATAGAAGTTGTGTCCTAAGAAATCTAAATCTAAGAAATTATATACAAGAGGTTGGACATCCGAGAAAACATAGCTGACTCAATAATGATATAGGGCAGCCTGTGAAACACAACCCTAGTGCAACCTAGACAAGTTGTTCCTTTTGCTCAGAGAAAAACAGGATAAAGGCTGGTGAGGGAAGCTGCAGTGAGGCCAACAGCCACTGTGTTAAGTTTTCATGTCAAGGATGCAGGAAGTTCAATCTCACATAATTTCCTGCAGGATCGGATCATCAGTAGTCCCGCTGGGTCTGATAGAATTCTGATTGTGGATTAACTAATACTCATAGCGATCAGACTGATTAAACTCTGTCAGGTTCATGGATACAATATTTCACTAATATCTATAGAGTTTAAAGAAGTAGCTCATATATTGGATTACCTTGAATGGTAATCCAATATATGGTAAAATGGTAAGTGTAAAATATGCAAAAAGAAGTAGAAAATGACTTAAGGTTCAAATAGCCCTAGTGGTTCGCTTTTGAAGTAGCGTTATGGCTGACAATATGGGAACATTAGCTTCATTGAGGAAGTTGTGTCTGAAGCTGTGTACACACACACCAGTTGAATGGTTCTGATAGGGCACCTGTTCAAGGGAATATGTGCCAACAAGTCCAAATAAGGGCATCTGTCACAATACTCCAGCTTCGTCTTCAGGAAGCATTCTGTGTAGGTTTGTGTTGATTGTTTATCCTGTCTGTCTAGACTAGGCAAAAAAAGAAGATATATAAAAGACTTAGAGGGAAAAAAAAGATATTATGGTGAGCAAGTATTTTAAGAGGTATGTGCATCCATGCCCCCATTTTATTACAGAGGATGATATGAATGCTGTTTGCTTTGTTTGTTTAGGAGAGAGGCATGCCTGGTTGGCTCTTTATGGAGCCAGCTGCGTGCATTTCAAGAGGCTTACTCTTCACAAGCTCTGATCCCACTTGGCTGTATTTTCCAGCCAAGCTTCTGTGCCTCTTGACTCGGGTTCCGCATCCACTCAGGTGGCGCGATAGCATCATTAATGGGGTACGCAGGTTGAGTCGGCAGAAGCGAAACAAGAGAAGGGTTCTTTTCTTTCTCTTGTCCTCTCCCCTGACTCCGATATCCCCATTTCGGATTTGGAAGCTCACTCTGCAATTTCTTCCGACCTGCAACAAAATGTCTGCGTTGAGCTCTGAGGAGCTCGATGTAGGCGAGAGGGGGCATTCCTCTCTCGATCTGCCATTACAATCAGTGGCATTTGTGGAGCTTCTTAAAGTTGTAATGCACGCTGTCGCTAAATTGAATTTAAATAGGGCACATGTCACCCCCATACAGGCAAATGCAATTTTTCCCGGACCTCCATGCTGAGGTATCAAGTTCCTGAGGGGAATCCTTATTTTGCCAGTCTTTTCTCCCCGGCCACCTCTAATTATTTAGCCATCTATTACGCAAACTATCTCTCTCCTACATTGCATGCATGAAGGAAGCCTGCACTCCCTTCTAAGCCATGCAGACACACCTCAGCCCTTGAGGGGAAGTACTATATGGCAGCAGGCCAAGCGGGTGCATGTCAGAACTCTGAGTGCATCTGAGTCCCCTCTGAGTGGACACTCTTCTGGGTGGTTCTTAAGTCTTCTTCAATTACCTATATTTATCAAACACTTTGCTAATTTATAAGAAAGAAAATAATGAAACTTCTTCAGGCTTGGATGAGAAAAAGCAACCAGCTTTATTGGCACTCAAAAATACACAGCTTCAGGCCCAATGCGGTCAAGTGCGCCCATACAAAACTACCCCTATATATACACAGGCATTTTTACCTGTCCTAACACTTGTTTGTCTGCGATTGTTTTGAAGATCGACATTCACAGGCTCCCGTGACCCGAGAATAGATCGGATAAGCGGTAGACGATGAATGTTATAGTATTTGCAGAAATGGGGTATTACTGATCTGAGGTATTACTGATCTAGCGGTCTGCAGATAGACGGCTCCATCACCTTGGATGGAGAGGATTTGAAAAAGGTCACTGAATTCAAGTACCTCGTATCAGTCATCAGCAGCGATGGCAACCTGCTCCCCGACGTCACTGCTGCATGGATGAAATGGCGACAGGTCACTGGAGTCCTGTGCGATCGCCGAATGCCACATCGCCTCAAGTCCAAAGTATATCGGACCTTTGTCCGCCCAGTTGCCTTGTATGGATCGGAGTGCTGGCCAGCCGCTGCCAAGCACGAGCAGGCTCTCCATGTGATGGAAATGCGCATGCTGCAGTGGAGCCTCGGACTGACAAGATGGGACCATGTCATGAACACTAACGTCCGGAAGATCATGGGAATCATGCCAATAACAGACAAGATGCAGGAAGCTTGGCTATGCTGGTATGGACATGTGGTCCGAAGCGCTGACGATTCTGTAGCCAAGACAACCATGTGAACCAGTCCTCAAGGAAAGCGGCCATGTGGGAGACCAAAGAAACGCTGGATGGATAAAATCACATGACATGAAACATGCCAATGTTGCCCCTGAAGATGCCCTGGATCGCGCCAAGTGGAGAAGGCGGACCCCGCGACACAATGGGAATAAACGCCAGGAAGAAGACTTTAGGAACTTATTTAGTATATCCCATACATCAGTGTACTTGAGTGCTTGCTTTGTGGGGTTACCTGGCATTTACTTAGAGCACTAAGACTTTTCCCCAATTCTTATTTATTAATTTATTCACCCCTCCTTGAACCGCCACCTTATTGTGGTGGAGGGGTTTGAGTACCCGAATGAACCTAGGAGCCATGTTGTCAGGTGCCTAGTGCTCCTGGTAGGGTCTCCAAAGGCAAACGGGTTCTAGGTGACGGGTCAGACTAAGAGCAGTTCAAAACCTTTATGGAAATAAAATCAAGGACTGTTACGTTGCCCAGACTGGCGTCTCCAGGGCCCCACCCTGGAGCCAGGCAGGACTCGGCCGGGCACAGCCCGAAGAAAAGACGTAGGCCCACCTTCCCGTAGGCCCATCACCCGCAGGAAGGAGCATAACGGTCCGGTGCAATGTGTTTTGGGTAGCAGTCATGGGTGGGGGCCTCGACGACCCAAACCCTGGAACAAGAATCTGACTTTTGGGACATGGAATGTCACCTCACTGCGGGGGAAGGAGCCTGAGCTGGTGAGGCAGGTTGAGCGGTACCGGCTAGAGATAGTCGGGCTTGCCTCCATGCACAGCCTGGGCTCTGGAACCCAACTCCTTGAGAGAGGTTGGACCCTCTTCTTCTCTGGAGTGCCCCATGGTGAGAGGCATCGGGCTGGGGTAGGCTTGCTTATAGCCCTCCAGCTCAGCCGCCATGTGCTGGAGTTTTCCCCAGTAAACTAGAGGGTTGTGTCCCTGTGCCTGTGGGCCGGGGATAGATGTCTCACTGCTGTTTCGGCTTATGGACCAAACGGCAGTGTGGAGTACCCAACCTTCTTGGAGACCCTGCGAGGGGTGCTGGAAGGTGCTCCGACTGAGGACTCCATAGTTTTGCTGAGGGAGTTCAACGCCCATGTGAGCAACGACAGTGTTATCTGGAGGGGCATGATTGGGAGGAACGGCCCCCCTGATCTGAACTCGAGTGGTGTCCTGTTGCTGGACTTCTGTGCTAGTCACAGCCTGTCCATAACAAACAACATGTTCAAGCATAAGGGTGCCCATCAATACATGCAGTACCAGGACACCCTAGGCGGAGATCAATGATCGACCTTGTGGTTGTGTCATCTAACCTTTGGCTGCATGTCTTGGACTCTTGGATGAAGAGAGGGGCGGAGCTGTCAACTGATCACCACCTGGTGGTGAGTTGGATCTGCTTGCAGAGGAGGATGCCAGACAGTCTTGGCAGGCCCAAACGTATTGTGAGTGTCTGTTGGGAACGTCTTGCTGATCCCTTTGTTAGGGGGGTCTTCAACTCCCACCTCCCAACCAGATCCCGAGGGAGGTTGGGGACATTGAGTCTGAGTGGACCATGTTCTCCTCCTCCATTGTTGACGCAGCCATTTGGAGCTGTGGCCGTAAGGTCTCTGGTGCTGGTCGCGACGGCAATCCCCGAACACACTGGAAGTAAGGGATGCCGTCAAGCTGAAGGAGTCCTATCGAGCCTGGTTGGCTCGGGGGACTCTGGAGGCAGCTGAGGCATGCCGGCAGGCCAAGCAAACTACAGCCGTGGTGGTCTCGGAAGCAAAAACTCGGGTCTGGGAGGAGTTCGGTGAGGCCATGGGGAAGGACTATCGGACGGCCTCTGGGAAATTCTGGCAGACTGTTCGGTGCCTCAGAAGGGGTAAGCAGCTCTCTGCCAACACTGTTTACAGTGGAGTTGGAGAGTTGCTGGCCTTGACTGGGGATATCGTCGGATGGTGGAAGGAATACTTCGAGGATCTCCTCAACCCCACTGACATGCCTTCCGTAGAGGAACCAGAGACCGAGGACTCAGAGGTAGATTCATTCATCACCCAAGCTGAGGTTACTGAGGTAGTTCAGCAGCTCCTTGGTGGCAAGGCACCGGGGGTGGATGAGATTCGCCCTGAGTACCTTAAGTCTCTGGATGTTGTGGGGCTGTCTTGGCTGACACGTCTCTGCAACATAGCGTGGCGGTCAGGGACAGTGTCTCTGGACTTTGCGACCAGGGTGGTGATCCCTCTTTTTAAGAAGGGGGACCAGAGGGTGTGTTCCAACTATAGGGGGATCACACTGCTCAGCCTCCCAGGGAAAGTCTATTCCAGAGTACTGAAGAGGAGAGTCCGACCGTTAGTCAAACCTCAGATACAGGAGGAGCAATACGGTTTTCAACCTAGTCGTGGCACACTGGACCAGCTCCACAGGGTGCTCGAGGGTTCGTGGGAGTTTGCCAAACTAGTTCACATGTGTTTTGTGGACTTGGAGAAGGCTTTCGACCGTTTCCCTCGTGGCATTCTGTGGGAGGTGCTCTGGGAGTACGGGGTCTGTGGCCCTCTGTTAAGGGCTGTTCGGTCTCTATATAACTGGAGCAGAAGCTTGGTTCGCATTGCCAGCTGTAAGTCAGATCTGTTCCCAGTGCATGTTGGACTCCGACAGGGCTGTCCTTTGTCACCGGTTCTGTTCATTGTTTTCATGGACAGAATTTCTAGGCGCAGCCAGGGGCTGGAGGGAGTCCGGTTTGGGGACCACAGGATTTCATCGCTGATTTTTGCAGATGATGTTGTCCTGTTGGCTCCTTCAAGCCTGGACTTACAGCATGCACTGGGGCGTTTTGCAGCTGAGTGTGAAGCGGCTGGGAAGAGGGTCAGCATCTCCAAATCTGAGGCCATGGTTCTCAACCGGAAAAAAGTGGCTTGCACCCTCCAGGTTGGAGGGGAGGTCCTTCCTCAAGTGGAGGAGTTTAAGTATCTTGGGGTCTTGTTCACGAGTGAGGGAAGGATGGATCGTAAGATTGACAGACGGATCGGTGCAGTGGCAGCAGTAATGCGGTCTATGTACCGGTCTGTTGTGGTGAAAAAGGAGCTGAGCCGGAAGACGAAGCTCTCGATTTACCAGTCAATCTGCGTTCCTACTCTCACCTATGGTCATGAGCTCTGAGTTTCCTCTGACTTTTAAATGACCCCCATGGACAGAGTTTCACTGTCAGGCTCCTACCAGGTGTCTGAAAGGCCACCATCACTACAAAAAAACCTGGGACTTGAAAACCATCATGTCTACCATCGGATGTTTTTTACACCTTCACAATGTTTGGCCAGGTCACTATGTCCAGTTCAAACTCTTGTTGCTTGTGAAAAACATCTTTCACTGCAACCCCCTTGAAACTGTTGGAAATAATGAAGGAATTCCATCTAAGAATCTAAGAGGAATACCACATATATATCATATCTAAGAGGTTGGAGGGATTGTCAGCCTGTAATTAAATCCTAGATACCAGAGACAGAAACATTGTTTCAGTGAGAGGCGCACATGAGGCTACTTTCTGGAGGCACCCAGTGGTACCCCATTGGAGAGAGACCGTCACCATGAATGACTTCTGGACTAGCACAGCAAGAGTGTGGAGTTTAAAACAAACAGCAGATAGAAAGTGGTATATCTAGAACAACTTACTGGTCCTTGGATATCTATGAATTCCTAATAAATCATGTGCCAAATCATACCATAAGATCATCCAGTGCTACATTTCTTTTGCTATGCTACTTTTACTTGTATGATTTTTCTCTTTTTCTTTTTAAACTCTGTCAGGTTCATGAATACAGCATTTCATTAATGTTTACAGCATTTAAAGAAATAGCTCATAGACTGAATGCTCCCACTGTAAAATGTTAACTGTTAAAAGTCCTAATCAAATATCTTATGACTAAAGCAGCTGCGGTTCTTTTAGAGTATAGAAACTGATCATGCCCCCCTGAGTTTGAATGACAGCATATGTATGAAATTGTAGGAAAACTAGTTACTTGGAGAGAATTAAAACTGATATTATGTATTTTTTGGCAACAAAGCTTCAATTAAATATCAACACAAATCACTTATGCTAAAATAAATGGCCAAGACATGTTAAAAGAATGCCAAATTGACATTTTTAAAATAAATTTGAATTTATTAAAATGAAGTTGATTATTATAAATAGGTTACATTTTAGTGAAGTAGAATAGTAATATAACCATCACAGGATCTATAACAATAAAGAAATTCTAACACTGTCATTTATTGCATGTTGCACATTATTATGTAATGCTAATTCCTACTTTTTCTTATTTGGTCTGGATTTCACACTTTTTCTAAATTTTCTAAACCTTAAAAAGGAGCCTAGTGACATTTACAATCAAGTATTTTTTAAAAAGCTGCACACAATATAGCTCTACAGTTCATACAACAGGTCAACTCAACATCAGTACTGGACTAATGATCAGAAGTAGTTCAAATCATTGAAACAAAATAAGGCCATTAACCCTCAACTGCTCAACTGTATTCTGTCTTAATTGTAAGCATCTCCGGATAAACACATCATCCAAATAAGGTAAAATAGGGGAAAAATGCAAAACCTGGATGATTTACACTTGTATAGGTCTACACTTTGATTTTTTTTTCAATGACTAATCACTAGGGGTGTAAAGATAATTCATGACATGATGCATGTTCACACATCACAAGGTGCATCTGTACAACCCATAAAATATTGATAAATACATATATGGGCTGAAACACTGGCCAGTATAGTGTTGGGGATTTCATATTCCATAAGGAAAAGCAGAGCATGAAGGTTTAATTAGCAAAGCAGTAGCACAGCTGTACATAAAATATTGCATTCCACAAAACATAATTTTCAAAAGAGGTCAGATAGTTGGTGTGCATCTCACCAGCACAGCTGTGACCAGGACATCAAGTATTGTGGTTTCTTGAGAGATATGGTATCCAGGGAAATACTGGCATACGACAAAGAAGGACGAACCACATACAACAGGAGTAACTGTCAAAGCAAGAGGAAGCTGTTTGAAAATCATGGCATCATTTATGCCAACTACTTTTGCTAGATAGGTGAATTGCTGCCAGTTAAACCATTCTAAAGGACCATGTGCACCCAACATTTCAAACATTGCACCCTGAAGATAGACACACAAGAAATTTGTTGTGGTTTTTAAGGTGCTCTTGGTACATACATACATGCATACATACATACATATCTGGCATAAGAACAGTAAACATTTAAATGAACACATAAATAATATAATAACAATAAATAATAATCTGGAACAAAGAATTTATGTGCAGATGTGGCATTATATACTCTATATACAGCTGTATAAATAAAAGAGATATGCATATGTATTTACATAGTACTTGAGAAAGAGGCAGTAATTAGAGATGGAGAATGAATTACAGAAATGAATTACAGAACACAGGTAATGATCCCTGTATTAGCTGTTTAAGCTGGAGATGGCATAAATCAGCATTGCTGACTTATCAATATATATGGTTAGATATATATCTATATGGATAGATATGGTCAGGTGTGAGAGTTGTGCCAAGTGGGCAACGACTTGGCACAAGCAAGTAAAAACACTCTCCAAGACACATTAAAGAATTCTCAAAGCTTCCATTGAAATAATAACATGCTATGCTATACATGATACACATACACCAGTTAGAATAAACCACAATGCACATAGTCCTCCTAGAGATTGCGTTCATGTAAAGAAACGGGTTTGAGAGAGCCAAAAACCGATCTACAGCAATCAGAGCGATATTATAGATTGATAATGGCCATGAACACAAAAGCTCACTGATCCGTGTGGGGTGCAAAGCCTAACCCACCAGGTCCAATCCAACAGAAGAACTTATGTAGCACAAACTGCTGAAAACAGAACGCTGGCTCTAATAAAAGGGAGTCAAATCAAACCGAGCATCACCGCTCACTGCATAGATGCAGAATGTGACCATGCTGACTCCTAAACATCAATGAAAGTACCTACACTGGTCATATGAGCGCCAGAACTGGATCATAGAGCGGTGGAAGAAGCATCGGTGCATCACTTACCTGGGAAAGAGACGGTACCAAGATGGAGTCTATAAAAGCAGTTTGATGTTCTGAACAATGTTCTGCTGGGAAACCTTGAGTCCTGGAGTTGGATGTTACTTTGACAAGTATAACTTACCTAAACATTGTTGCAGACCAAGTTCACCCCCTCATGGCTATGGTATTTATCTTTTACCAACATAATGCTCACTGACACACTGTAGACATTGTTCAGGAATGGATTGAGGAATATAACAGAGTTCAAGGTGCTGACTTGGCCAAACTCCCCAGATCCCAGACTGATACAGAAGTGGTGTCCTAAGAAGTCTAAATTTAAAAATTATATACAAGTGGTTGGACATCCCAGGAAACATGGTTGACTCAATGCTGTGGTAGGGGAGCCTGTGAAACACCACCAAAGTGAAACCTAGACAAGGCAATGTTTTAAAGCTCAAAGAAAAATGAGATAAAGGCTGGTGATGGAAGCTGCAGTGAGGCCAACAGCTACTGTGTGTTTAATCTCATGTCAAATATACGGGAAGTTCAATCTCGTATTCTTTCCTGCAGGATCGGATCATCAGTAGTCCCACTGGGTCTGATGGAATCAAGAAAATTTCTGATTGTGGCTTAACTGATGCTCACAGCAACCAGTCTGATTAAAGGTTCATGAATACAACACTTGACTAATATCTATAGAGTTTAAAGAAGTAGCTCATATATTGGATGACCTTGTAAAATGGTAACTGTAAAAGATGTCATTTTTTACAAATAGCCATAGTGGCTCCCTTTTGCGCAAACTGGACGTTGCGTTATGGCTGACACTATGGAAACACTTCATTGAGGAAGTTGTGTCTGAAGCCGTGTCCACACATGGCAATTTAAAGACTCAGATACGACATGTGACGAAGGGAACACCAAGTCCATATAAGGGTATCTACATCATATTACTCTAGCTTCTCTATCTTCAGGAAATTCTTTCTGTATATTTGTGTCAATTGTTTGTCCTGTCTGTCTAGACTAGGCAAAAAAGTAGATATATAAATTACTGAGCGAAAAAAGAAAGATATTGTGGCGAGCAAGCATTATGAGGTGTGTGCATCCATGCCCCCATTATATTAGAGTATGACATGCACGCACTTTACATTGTTTGTTTAGAAGAGACGCATACCCAATCGGCTCTTTATGGAGTACACTGCATACATTGCAAGAGGCTTACTCTTCACAAGCTCCAATCCCACTTGGCTGTATTTTCTAGCCAAGCTTCTTTGCCTCTCAGCTCGGGTCCCGAATCTGCTGAGGCAGCATGATGGCTTCAATCATAGCGTGTGCAGTTTAAGATGGCAGAAGCGAAACGAGAAACAGGTCCTTCCCTTTCTCTTGTCCTCTCCCCTGACTCCGATTTTCCCATTTTGGATTCAGAAGCTGACTGTGGGGCTTGAAAACTATAGGTATGCAGACAGGTCTGTCTCCTGCTTGAGTGGCTTTCATTCTGTCAGCAGTGAAAGCTATTCAGCTAGGCCAAAGTCTCTCTGTCACCGAGACGCAGAGTGTGCTCCTCATGGCAGCAGCAGCCAACATTGGTTCACATGAGGCCTGTCCAGCTCTGGCTCAAGGGTGCAAGCTTTCTTCTCTGCAGGCATATTCTCAGGGTTATATGGATTATGTACCATGGGCTTCATACCCTTCTTAAAGGAAAAGACCCCAGTTCCTCGAGGTGCTGTAGGCGTGCATAATTGTCGCAAGATTCTTTCAACAGATGCCTCACTTTCTCACTGGGAAGCGGTCTTGGATGGCCTTCCCACCCAAAGACCTTATCTCTCATGGCACATAAATTGCCTAGTGATGAGGGACATGTTTATTGCATTGAAACATTTTCTCCCACACCTCAGGGGCTACCATGTGTTAGTGCACACAGACAGCACTACTGTAGTTTATTATATTTAATTGTCAGAGTGTGCCATCAAAGTCTAAGTCTGCAATCCTACACGCCCATCCTGAGGGGGACCAGTTCCTAAAGGGCAGGCCTCCAATCTGAGGTAGGGGAGACTGTGTTGAATGCTAGAGCTCTCTCCACTAGAAAGCTGTACACTCTGAAGTGGAGGTTTTTTTGCTTCTTTTGTGATCAACGCTGTCAGGACCCAGTTCACTGAATGGTCAATGCAGGAGTTTATGCAGTTTCACATTTCTCTGGGCCTGTCCCCCTCTATTTTAAGTGTACGTGGCTGCCATTGTAGCAAACCACAAACCTGTCTTTGGATGGCCAGTTGTCCAGTTATCTTGCAGGCCTTATGTCCTCTGCCCCATTAGTTGGCAGAATAAGAGAGGCTACTTTTGCTCTGCCCGGTCTAAAAAACTTCCAAATAGTATATTGAAATAATTAAATGCTGTTATATACACAACACACAAACACATCATTTAGAGTAAACCACAATGCATGTAGTCCTCCAAGTGACTCTGCTTTTTTTTAAAAAAAAAAAAAAAGGATTTGAGCAAGCCAATTACCAGACGACAGCAATCAGAGCAACATTATAGATTGATATAGTCATGAGGGCAACACCAATCAACCAATCAAAAAACTGATGCAGAAATCTCTGCCAAAAATCCAGCATGATTCAACCATTCAGATTAACATTGGCAGCATCACAAAAGCACCAATAAAGAAATCCGACAAAGCCAGAGAGAACACCAGGATGTTAGTTGGTGTGTGAAGCTGTTTGAAATAAAGAACAGAGATGATAACGAGCAGATTTCCACACACTGTTAGCAGAACCACAGCAGCTGAACTTTTATGCAATTTTAGCAATTGCATAATACATATGATATCATAACCTGTTGGGGAAAAGGCTTATGGTGTTATTCAGTGTTCAGATGGGACGTGACAGAGGCCCCCCCTCTAGGAACACCTCCTGGTGTTCTCCACCATGGACGACCCCGAGAACGGGGAGCTGGTCTGTGAGGGTATAAGTGGAATTCCTCGATTAGTGAAGGGTCCAGAAGAGCTGAGTTGACCCAGGAGCGTTCCTCCGGGCCATAGCCTTCCCAGTCTACCAGGTATTGGAGATGGTTTATTACATGCCGGGAATTCAGTAGGGCGCATACCTGGTACGTGAGAGACCCATCCAAGTCCAGTGGAGGAGGGGGTTCGCAGACTGGATGCCTGGTCAGTGGAGATTCATGGACTGGTTTGAGAACAGAGACGTAGAACGTCAGCGAGATGAAGACGATAGGAAACCCGGTTAACATGTCAGATGATCTTGAAGGGCCCAATGAACTAGGGGGTAAGTTTCCGGCATGGGAGACGGAGCCACAAGTTCTTGGTTCAGAGCCAGACGTGTTGGCCCACTTGGTAAGCTGGGTGCTGCCTGCGACGATGGTTAGCTTGGATTCTCTGCTGGCAAATGGCTCTCTGAAGATGAACATGGGCTCTGTTCCAGACCTCTTGACTCCGTCTGGCCCAATCATCCACCGCTAGGACATCAGAGAGTTCTTCAGACCACGGAAACATAGGAGGTTATATCTTCAGGCAGCCAGTAATTTCAGGAACACATGGTGAAATGGCTCTCTCTAATGCTGTGGGTAGACCTTTCAGTGGGACAATCTTGCAAGCCTTGGAGAAGCAATCTATTGTTACCATGACCGTGGTGAACCCTGGGTAAAGCTGGGTAAATCAGTGATGAAATCCACAGCAATGTGAGACCAAGGTCACTGGGGAATTGGGAGTGGTTCCAGGAGACCTTCAGAGAGCTGGAGGGAGGAGCATGACTGGGGGCATATGGTGCAGGCTTTCACATAATCTTCAACATCATGAGTCACTGATGGCCACCCGAACCGTTGCTGAACCAGGTGAGTGGTACGGTGTATACAAGGATGACCATTGCTGGGGAATTTATGGACCCATTGTAGAACTCGAGGGCGGAGAGGACAAGGTACGTAGAGTTTAGATGGTGGGCAGACGATTGCTCTGCATGGGCTCTCTGGATCTCTTCTACTAGATCCAACTGGATGGGTCCCAGGACCACAGAAAGCTGAAGGATAGGCTCATGGTGAGGGAGCATGTTTCTGGAATCAAGCTGACGTTATAAGGCATTGGCTTTACCATTCTTGGACCCTGGGCGGTAGGTGAGGGTGAATTGAAATCTGGTGAAGAAGGAGGGCCCATCGGGCTTGGCGGGGATTCAGACGTTTAGCTCCACGGAGGTACTCTAAATTGCGGTGATCAGTGATGACAAGAAGCGGATGACGAGCTCCCTCAAGCCAATGATGCCACTCCTCTAGCACCGCCTTAATGGAAAGGAGTTCCCAATTCCCCACATCATAGTTAGCCTCAGCCGAGGTAAGTTTCCGGGAATAAAAGGCACATGGGTGAAGCATTCATATTTTCTTGATGTTGAGACAGCACAGCCCCAATACCAGAGCTGGAGGCATCTACCTCCACCACAAACGGGGTGTCAGGGTTGGGGTGACAGAATGGGGGCTGTGGTGAAGCTACGCTTGAGTTTCACAAACGCTTCACAGGCAGATTCTGACCAGGAGAGTCTTTTGGACTTGCCTCTGAGTAAGGAAGTCAGCGGGCCAAGCCACTGTGCTGTAGTTTCTAATGAATCTTCTGTTGAAATTAGCGAAGCCCAGGAAACGTTGCGGCTCTTTGGTAGTAGAGGTTTCGGGCCAGTCTGTGACTGCCTTCACTTTACTTTGGTCCATTTCCACCCCCTCTGGAGAGAGAACATATCCAAGGAACGCGAGGGCCCTGTGATGGAACTCACATTTTTATAATTTTACAAAGAGGTGGTGTTGTTTCAGGTGGGTGAGCACAGCTTGCACGTGGGTTACATGTTCTTCCCTGGACTTGGAGTAAATGAGGATATCATCTGTGTATGCTATAACAAACTGATTGAGCAGGTCACGGAATATTTCGTTGATCAGAGACTGGAATACTTTTGAGGTTTTGATTTAGAGATATCCCTTCCCAATGGGTTCATTGTTGACGGCCGTCACTCGTAGAGGTGGGGTGCACGGAACAGTAGGCAGCTGGAGCGGGGGGGGATGGGGGGGTAGGCGGGACGGCTTGGGCCTGCTGCTGCAACTGGAGGTTTTCGGCCTGAAGTGCTGCAACCTGATTCTGATATTCCCGGATGAGTGCGCCTTGGCGGAGTAGCGCCGCTTGCTAATCCACTGGACTAATAGTTGGCAAAGTAACCTGTGAGGGAGCACTCGAGGCAGAAGGTGTAGAGTCCATGATGCAGATGTATTAAAGACAATAGGCAAACTCATGGCCACAAAACTAGGGTGGGTCAAAAGCCAGAAAACAAAATAGCAAATGAAACAAAAGAACGGCGAGCAAAGTCAGAGTCAAGAAACAGGCAAGGTAATAATGGCAAGCAGTATCAGAGGGTAAGCAAAACTCGTAGTCAAGAAAATAACAGGCAAGGTCATGCCATGACACAATAGCATGGAGAAAACACTCAGTATGTTATCTGGGGAATGATACTTCGCGAACACTTGTGTGCGCTCGCTGCTTAAATGTCCGGGTGGCAACCAGGAAGTGAGTCATGTGATCTTGTCAAAACTCAGGAGAGGGCTCCCTCTGGTGTTCAGTGTTCAGACAGGATGTGATATGGTTTGTTTATTTATTAATTGTCCAGAGACGAAGGAAAAATAAATAAATAAATAAAAAAAAAACACAAAGTGTGCTTAAACCAGCCTAAAATATCAACAAAAAGAAGTTCCTATGCGGAAAACCTGCTCTGTAGATGAAGAATAAGTGAAACACATTTTCAATTTAAATCATGACTTACTTTCAAACCCTGTATCTGGTCAGGCACACACAAAACTACCATTTGTGCTAGGCTGACTATTTGGGTGTCCAGCCAAAGAAACAACCACAGCCTAGACGGCTTTTGGTACCTTCAAACTGTCCAAACTGTCAAATTCTGCCTCATTAGATAGTTGCCTGTGTAAGATCCATCAGCATTGCACATGCCCTAAACAGAGTCACTCAGGCTTCTAGCAGACATCCAACAACTGCAAAAGAAAACACAACTGTGAAACTCTCAACTAAACAGCACTGAAAGTAGTCTTTCTAGACCTTAAATTCATCTTACCATTCAATGTAATAAGGATCAGATATATTAATTACCAGAGTTAAACACAACGCTGGATAATGATCTTCACCTTGCATAAAAAGTCTCAAATGGACCCACATGTGGTCAGCCTCAATATAACCAACTCAGTTCATTTGGATGCAGTCTAAACACAAAAAAATGTACCCAGGAATCTGGTATCTTCATGTTTACTGTACATCATACAAGTGCTACTCTGTCAAGTTTCACAAACTGTTGGTGAGTTAAGTAAACTTGCTCTCATGTTGTATGAACAGTATTGAAAAATAATTTTTTTTTTATCTTTATCTTTAATCTTTTACATGGGGGCATTGGTGGCTCAGTGGTAGGTTTCTCGCCTATCATGCGGAAGGCCCGGGTTCGATTCCCAGCCAATACCTCAACCCCAGCCACTGGATGCAGTGCCGGTCCCAAGCCCGGAAAAATGGGAGGGTTGCGTCCGGAAGCGCATCCAGCGTAAAACCTGTGCCAAGTTGTTGTGCGGACCAGTTGGTCCGCTGTGGTGACCCCGAACAGGGAGCAGCCGAAAGCAAATTTTAATCTTTTACACATAAATATTTACTCCTGCCTCCAGTTTCCTCTTTCATGAACCATCGCTACACTGGTGCCAAAACCAACATCAAATGCTCCCGAACTTGTGGACATAACAGGAACATTTGGAGGATGGCAGCTGCGCCGCACCCTGGTCCACCAAGGAGATGCTTTAGCACCATCCCTGGTGGCCATTCTAGAAGCCTGAGAGGACAGCCCTCTAAATTGTAAGCAAAAAGAAAATCAGTGTTCTGGGGAGCAGAGCTGCCTGATCTCCACCTGTCCTGGCACAGCATCAACAAGGGCCCATTGTGTGTGACATCATAAAATGTTACCCGAGAAGTTCAATAGCACTCAAATGTGACAATAAAAAAAAAATTTTGGTGGCTGAAATTTTTTTAAAATATTTCTTGTTTTGACATAAATCCATGTATCAAAACAATATTTATTTTTTTCTCGATCACAATTTACAGGGTTGCCCTCTCAGACTCCTAGCAAGAACACGCTTCCTCCCCAGGTCAAAATATTACTTATAAGGCAGCTGTGATTGACAGGGGTGAGTGAGTATACAATTCTGTTTGTCTTTGGCTTTTACATGCTAATTTGCAGTACTGTGGACACTGTATTCATCAGACTTTTTTTTTTATTATTATTATTATTTTTTACTAACTTAATATACATGTTGAGCTTGTGTAACACACATATTACATTTTACATTACATTACATGTAATATACTGTTGCGACTATCACTTGCATAATATAATAGTAATATCTGAGCACATCTTCAGCAGAGTGGAATAAACGGCCATTTCATGAAAAGACATTGATTAATGCAGAGTCCGTTTGGAATATTTGCAGAGTTATAGTTAATTTGAAGCACCTTCTAAACCACAGGTAAAACAGAGCATAAATAAATGGATTAATGGTAAAGTTTAAATTACTCACAATCATAAGTTTCTGAATAGTTTCTAACTGTAGTTCAATAACATCACCTAATAAACTGTAAATATAATATGGAAGTAAACACATCAGAAACACATACACTAAAATGCCGAGGACTTTAGCTGCTTTTCTCTCAGATTTCATGGAGTGTGAGGTGATTTTCTCTGTTTTTGGTCATGTGTGATTATTAAGCACTCTGATAGCAGTGGCATGTTTCTTAGCAATTACATAAACCTGAGTATACAATATGATTATGACAGAAAGTGGAAATATAAAAGTTACTACAAGATCAATTAAAGACCAAACCTCATTTACATGGTAAAAACACTCTCCAGGACACATTACAGTACTCTGAAAACTTCTATTAAAATAATAGAATGTTATATTATATGCCAGACACACACACCAGTTGCAGTAAACCACAATGGACATTATCCTTCTAGAGATCATATTTGTGTAGAGAAAGGGGTTTCAGAGAGCCAAATACCAATCTACAGAGATCAAAGCAATATTATAGATGGATAAGATCATGAGGAAGCCACCAATTAACAAAAAACTGATGCAGAAACATACATGTGACGTCATGCCTTGTTGTAACAGAAGGCCTACTAATTACCTGTTAGAGACTTTTATGCAAAATTGTCTGTAAACTACAACTAAATAATAAACATGTGATGGACAGATAACAAAACCACATTTTAAAAATAAATTTGAATTTGTGAAAATAAAAATATCATAACAAGATCAGTTTGTGATCCTTGATTAAGTGCACCTACCCAGCAGGCCACTGGTGTGAATGTCTCTGACCAAACAATCAGAAACAGACTTCCTGAGGGCAGCTTGAGGGCCTGACATCCTCTAGTGGGCCCTGTGGTCAATGCCTGGCACTGTTAAACTTGATTGACATTTGCCATTGAACACCAGAATTGGCAGGTCAGCCCCTGGCACATTGTGCTTTTCACAGATGGTAGCAGGTTCACCCTGAGTACATGTGACAGACGTGAAAGGGTCTGGAGAAGCCGTGGAGAACATTACGCTGCCTGTAACATTGTCCAGCATGACCGGTTTGGTGGTGGGTCAGTGATGTTCTGGGCAGTCATTTCCATGTCAGGATGCACAGACCTCTACAGGCTAGAAAATGGCACTCAGAGTGCCATTAGGTATAGGGATGAATCCTTGGACCCAATGTGAGATCCTACGCATAGATAGATATATCTATATATCTATTTATAGATAGATAGATAGATAGATAGATAGATAGATAGATAGATAGATAGATAGATAGATAGATAGATAGATAGAAAGATAGGTGTGTCTAAACGGTGTATATCTATATCTATCTATCTATCTATCTTGTTGTAACAGAAGGCCTACTAATTACCTGTTAGAGACTTTTATGCAAAATTGTCTGTAAACAACAGTTGGTGTAATGATGTGAAAGTACTGTTTCAACTCTGTTCCCCGGACCTGGAGGCCTTCATCATTAACTGCAAGCCCTTCTACTCTCCCCGTGAGTTCTCCTCGTTCATTCTCGTCGGTGTTTACATCCCGCCACAAGGTAATGTGCGCGAAGCGCAGCGCGCGCTGGCTGACGAGATACAGAGTGTGGAACGAACAAACCCGGATGCCTTGGTTATTGTCCTAGGAGACTTTAATAAAGGTAATCTCTCACACGAACTGCCCAAATATAAACAGTTTATTAAGTGCCCGACCAGAGAGGGGAACGTACTGGACCATTGCTACACCACCATCAGCGGTGCTTATCGTGCTGTCCCTCGTGCCGCACTGGGCCAGTCTGACCACATCATGGTGCATTTGATTCCTGAATACAGGCAGAAATTAAAACTCTGCAAACCTGTTGTGAGAACATCAAAGAAGTGGACCAGTGAGGCTGTGGGGGAACTTCAGGGGTGTTTGGACTGTACAGACTGGGATGTTTTTAGGTCTACCACCAACAGTCTGGATGAGTACACAGACACTGTGTCATCCTACATTTACTTCTGTGAGGACAGCATCATTCCAACATGCACCAGGGTGAGTTATAACAATGACAAACCCTGGTTCACAGCCAAACTCACACGGCTCAGGTCAGAGAAAGAGGCCGCATTCAGAAGTGGAGACAGAGGAAAATACAAGGAGGCTAAGTATAGATTTAGCGAGGAGGTGAGAAAAGCCAAAACAGAGCATGGTGAGAGAATGCAACAACAATTCCAAACCAACGACTCTGCCTCTGTCTGGAAAGGGCTTAAAGCGATCACCAACTACAAGCCTAGAGCCCCCCACTCTGTAAACGACCTGCGACTGGCCAACAGCCTGAATGAGTACTACTGCTGCTTTGAAAGACAATGGAACAGTCCTGACCCCCCCCAATCTTCCCCCCATCAGCTATCACCCACACAGCTCCACACCTCAGCAAAACCCCACCCTCCACCCCTGACACCTCTCACCATCAAAGAGGAAGAGGTGAATAGACTGTTCAAACGTCTGAACACCCGCAAAGCTACAGGCCCGGACTCCGTCTCCCCCTCCCTCCTGAAGCACTGTGCCAATCAGCTGTCCCCAGTGTTCACAGACATTTTTAACACCTCACTGGAGACCTGCCACGTGCCAGCCTGCTTCAAGACCTCAGCCATTGTCCCAGTCCCCAAAAAGACAAAGATCACAGGACTTTATGACTACAGACCCGTCGCTCTGACTTCTGTGGTCATGAAGTCTTTTGAGCGCCTCGTGTTGTCCTACCTCAAGGACATCACAGACCCTCTCCTGGATCCACTACAGTTCGCCTACAGAGCCAACAGATCTGTAGATGATGCTATGAACATGGCCCTCCACTTCATCCTTCAGCATCTGGATTCCCCAGGATCCTATGCCAGGATACTGTTTGTGGACTTTAGTTCTGCTTTCAATACGATCATCCCAGCCCTGCTCAGAGACAAGCTCTTCCAGCTGAATGTGCCTGACTCCATGTGCAGTTGGATCACAGACTTCCTGACAGACAGACGGCAGTTCGTGAGGCTGGGAACGCATGGCTCTGACCTCCAGCACATCAGCACTGGATCCCCCCAAGGCTGTGTCCTTTCTCCTCTGCTATTCTCCCTTTACACCAACGGCTGCACATCTGGTCACCAGTCTGTCAAACTTCTGAAGTTTGCTGATGACACCACCCTCATCGGCCTCATCTCTGATGGGAACGAGTCGGCCTACAGGGGTGAGATTGATCGTCTGGTGTCATGGTGCAGCACGAACAACCTGGAGCTCAACTCCCTAAAGACAGTGGAGATGACAGTGGACTTCAGGAAGGACCCAGCCCCCCGCCCCCCTGTCATCCTCTGTGACTCCCCGGTGTCATCTGCTGAGTCCTTCTGTTTCCTAGGCACCACCATCACCAAGGAGCTCAAGTGGGTGCAGAACATCAGCTCCCTCATCAAGAAGGCTCAGCAGAGGATGTATTTCCTGCGGCAGCTGAAGAAGTTTCTCCTACCTGTAAAGATGCTGGTTAACTTCTACACTGCCATCATTGAATCTGTCCTCACATCCTCCATCACAGTCTGGTTTGCTGCAGCTACAGCCAGGGACAAGGCCAAACTGCAGTGTGTCATTCACTCAGCTGAGAAGGTGATTGGCTGCAGTCTCCCATCTCTCCAAGAGCTGTACATCTCCAGGTCCCGGGGACGTGCAGCCAAGATCGCAGCTGACCCCTCTCATCCCGGTAATGAACTCTTTCGGTCCCTCCCCTCTGGAAAGAGGCTTCGGTCCATCAGGACCAGGACCTCACGCCACAAAAACAGTTTCTTCCCCACTGCAGTCAGTCTGCTGAACAGTGCCCCACTTATGTTTGGATATATATATATATATATATATCCAGTCTCCTTCAATTTCACTTACACTTACATTGTAAATCGCAACTTTATTTAATTTATTATAGTTTATTTTATTATTTTAAAATTTTATCTGTTTATATGTTTTGCACCTGACACCAAGACAAATTCCTAGTACTGTAAAGTGCTCTTCGCGAACCCTTTGCTGTACCTGGCAATAAAAACTTTTCTGATTCTGATTCTGATTCTGATTATCTATCTATCTATCTATCTATCTATCTATCTATCTATCTATCTATCTATCTATCTATCTATCTATCTATCTATCTATCTATCTATCTACAGTAGATATTTATATATGTCAGTCACAATATTAGCTTAGTAATAATAGAACTTAAAAGCAATGGCAAAGCAGCTTTTTGTTTGTATGACTATCAGAAACCATTTAGTAATAAATTCTAAATCTATGAAAGATGCTACATTGGTTAAAAAAATAGAATATAACAAATGTATTTGTGTATATGGTATATTTACTTATTTACTTATTGGGGGCATGGTGGCTTGGTGGATAGTATGTTCACTTCACACCTCCAGGGTTGGTGGTTCAATTCCACCATGTGTGTGTGGCGTTTCTCCCGCCCCGGCGGTTTCCTGCATGTACTCTGGTTTCCTCCCCCGGTCCAAAGACATGCATTGTAGGTTGATGGGCGTCTCTAAAATTGCCTGTAGTGTGTGTGTGTGTGTGTGTGCGTGTGTGCGTGCGCCCTTTTTGACTTGATTCCTTCTGCAAATGGAGTATTACGCATTTACACAAATAAAAAAAATAAATAAATAAAATAAAATAACAGGTTAGCTTTTTAGGTTGTGGTTTGTTTTTGATGTAACACATTGCTTCTTGGTGAATGATTCCCCTATACAATTGTATACTATTTTAATTCTTCTCTACAATACAACATTGGGTTAAAATTAGGTCATGTTGACATTAGTGCAATGATTATATTTTCATTTTCATGCACATTACAATCATAATATGAAATTCTGAACTTGCATAAAGTTCACACTGTAAATGTGTCAGATTATGAAGAAAAGATGCGTCCATTGAATCTAAAAGCTGTACATTTCACCAAAAAAGTATTCATGATCACTAAAAATAAGTCTCATTTTATGACTGTTTCTTTAGGTCAAAAAAGTGTCTAAAGTAGAGATTTTAAAAAAATAAAATAAAATAAAATCTCCACCACAAATATATATTTTATTATATTGTATTATATACAATATTGATCATATTACATTATATTGACTGTGGGAATCTGATGTGTTAGAGAAGCTTAGATATTTAAATAATAGTGATATTTTGGGGTTAGGATAAAAAATTCTGACAAAACTTAATTCATGAAATAACATTGATTAATGCAGAGTCTGACATGAAAATCTGCAGAGTTATGATTACTTTAATGCACTTCCTAAACCATGGATAAAAAAAAGCATAAATATAAGGATTAATGCTGGAATTAAGATGAACCACAACCAAAACTTTCAGCAATGTTTCTGCCTGAAGTTCAATAACATTCCCTAATAAACTGTAAATATAATATGGAAGTAAACACAACAGAAACACAGACACTAAAATGCCGAGGACTTTAGCTGCTTTTCTCTCAGATTTCATGGAGTGTGATGTGATTTTCTGTGTTTTAGGCCGTGTATGATTATTAAGCTCTCTGATAGCAGTGGCATGTTTCTTAGCAATCACCAAAACCTGAGAATACAAAATGATTATGACAGAACATGGAAAAATAAATGTTACAACAAGATCAATTACAGACCAAACCTCATTTAGCAAGTAATAACACTCTCCAGGACACATTAAAGAATTGTCAAAGCTTCCATTAAAATAATAAAATGTAATGCTATACATGATACACATACACCAGTTGCAATAAACCACAATGCACATCATCCTTCTAGAGACTGCACTCATGTAGAGAAATGGGTTTGAGAGAGCCAAATATCGATCTACAGCAATCAGAGCAACATTATAGATTGATATGGTCATGAGGAGACCACCAATCAACAAAAAACTGATGCAGAAACCTGTCCCAAAAATCCAGCATGACTCGATTGTCCAGATTAACATCGATGGCACCACTAACGCACCGACAAAGAAATCTGACACAGCCAGAGAGAGCACCAGCATGTTGGTCGGTGTGTGAAGCTGCTTGAAGTGAAGAACAGAGATGATGACCAGCAAATTTCCACACACTGTTAGCAGAACCACAGCAGCTGAACACACATACAGTAAGATATAAACTGCAGGAGATACAGATCTCTCTGGACAGGAATAATGTTCACAGAGATCAGACTGATTAAACTCCATCAAGTTCATGAATGCAGCATTCCTCAAATGTCTACAGTTTATAGAAATAGCTCATATACTGGATTCTCCCACTGTAAAATGTTAACTATAAAAAGTCATAATAAAGTATCTTATTACTCACATGCAGGGTTTTTATAGTATAAAAACTGATCACGCCTCCTTGAGTTTGAGTGACAGCATATGTATGAGGTCATGAATAGAGGAATAGAAGAGAATTAAAAAATTTCTATGCAGTTGTTTTTTGGGTAACCATGCTTCAATTAAATATATACACAAATCAGATGAATAAGATGAATAATATATACACTAAGATGAATAAGAAAGATGTCCCAGTGGATAAAGTATAAGAGTTAAATACATAAATCTGAATTTATTAAAAATAAAAATGATTATAATAAATAGGATATTATCTTTGATTTACAGGCACCTGCACTATTTGGTGCAGGAGAATAGTGATTTGATTAATATAATCTCTCTAATGACAAAGATTACTGCATAAAACCTTACCTTTTTATATTATAGAAACTGACAGCATACAATGACAGCATGAGGACTTTGGGAAAGGAAGAGTAATTATGCAGTTTTGTTTTGTTTTTCTTTTTTTGGAAACAAATCTTCAATTAAATAGCAACAGAAATCGCTTGTGTTGAATATAAATTGCCATATGCATAAAGAATACGTGATTAAGTAAATATGATTTTTTTGGAAAAAGAAAATGATTACAATAAATAGGATATTAACTTGTGTACTGCATCAGCTATACATGGTTGAAGTGACAATAAAACTTCTTTGACTTTGAAGGGAGTCAGACCACACAAAGCATCAACACTCACTGCATAAATGCAGAATGTGACCATGCTGACTCCTAAACATCACTGAAAGTTCCTACACTTGTCATGTTTGCGCCAGAAAATGGAGCAGTGGAAGAAGGGGGTCGGTGCATCACTTACCTGGGAAAGAGACGGTACCAAGTTGGAGTCTATAGAAGCAGATTGATGTTTTGAACAATGTTCTGCTGGGAAACCTTGAGTCCTGGAGTTCATTTGGATGTTACTTTGACAAGTATAACCTACCTAAACATTGTTGTAGACCAATTTCACCGCCTCATGGCAATGGTATTTCCTAATGGAAGTGTCCTCATTCAGCAACATAATGCTCACTGACATACTGTAGACATTGTTCAGGAATGGGTTGAGGAATATGACAGAGTTCAAGGTGCTGACTTGGCCAAACTCCCCAGAACCCAGACTGATACAGAAGTTGTGTCCTAAGAAATCTAAATCTAAGAAATTACATACAAGAGGCTGGACATTCCAGGAAACATAGTTGACTCAATGCTGAGATAGGGGAACCTGTGAAACACCACCAAAGTGAAACCTAGACAAGGCAATGTTTTAAAGCTAAGAGAAAAATGAGATAAAGGCTGGTGAGAGAAGCTGCAGTGAGGCCAACAGCCTCTGTGTGAAGTGCAATCTCATGTCAAGAATGCGCGAAGTTAAATGTCATATCCTTTCCTGGAGGATTGGATCATCAGTAGTCCCACTGGGTCTGATGGAATCAAGAAAATGTCTGATTGTGGATTAACTAATGCTCACAGCAACCAGACTGACTAAACTATGTCAGGTTCATTAATACAACACTTCACTAATATCTATGGAGTTTAAAGAAGTAGCTCATATATTCGATGACCCAGTAAAATGGTAACTGTAAAAGATGTCATTCTTTTACAAATAGTCCTTTTGAGGGAACTTGACGTTGCGTTATGGCCGATGCTATGGGAAAATTTCATTGAGGAAGTTGTGTCTGAAGCTGTGCACACATGCCAATTTAAAGGCGCGGATATGACGTGATGAAGGGAATGTGCCAACAAGTCCATATAAAGGCATCTATGTCATATTACTCCAGCTTCTTTGTTTTCAGGAAATTACTACTGTAAGTTTGTGTCAATTGTTTGTCCTGTCTGTCTAGACTAGGCAAAAAAGAAGATATATAAATGACTAAGCGAAAAAAGAAAGATATTGTGGCGAGCAAGCATTTTAACAGGTGTGTGCATCCATGCCCACATTATATTACAGAGGATGACATGCATGCACTTTACATTGTTTGTTTAAACGAGAAGCATACCTAATCGGCTCTTTATGGAGTAGGAGTAAGAGGCTTACTCTTCACAAGTTCCAATACCACTTGACTGTATTTTCTAGCTAAGCTTCTGTTCCTCTTAACTCAGGTCCTGAATCTGCTGAGGCAGCATGATGGCTTCAATCATAGGGATTGCAGGTTGAGTTGGCAGAAGTGAAACGAGAGACAGGTCCTTCCCTTTCTCTTGTCCTCTCCCCTGACTCTGATTTTCCCAGTTTGGAAGCTCACTCTGCGATTTCCCGTGATCCGGAAGAGGACATGTTGTCTGCATCTTTTCTACCTGGCCACCTCTAAATAATTCAGCCACTGTGGGGCTTGAAAACTATAGGTATGCAGCCATGTCTAGGGTTAAAGAGAAGCTCACGAGCTAGATCTCCCCTACATCGCCCGCGTAAAGGAAGCCTGCACTCCCTTCTATGCCATGTAGAGTCACCTCAGCTCTTGTACAGACGGTCTACAAAGCAGCAGGCCTGCTGGTGTGTTCAGTCTTGCAGGCCTACTGAAAGAACTTGACTGTGGTGAGGGATTGAATGCCAAGAAAATGTCTGATCTCTGCTGAGCCACAGATTTCACCTGTGCCATAGGCTAATCTATGGCTGAGTTAGTTGTGTTGTCTACAGGCACACAGAGTTAAAGCGGCAGTCGGTGGAATTCAGGCAATTTAACCCCTGCAGCCATGAGCAGCCTGGGCAGTCTTGTAGCCCCAACCATTCCCCTATCACCCACCCACAACTTGCTCAGTGCAGAAGGGCTACTTTTCCCGACAAACCTTTTTTTTTTCTACTTTTCAGAAAACAACCTTCTAGGAGGTAGTATGGGATTTCACAACAAACAAGGCATGTGTCTCCTGCTCAAATGGCTTTCATCCTGTCAGCAGTGAAATCCTTTCACCTAGGCCAAAGCCTCTCTGTCTCCAAGAACCAAAGAGTACTCCTGATGGCAGCAGCAGCCAACATGGGTTCACATGAGGCCTTCCAGCTCTGGCTCAAGGGTGTAGGCTTTCATCTCTGCAGGCAACCCTCAGGGTTATATGGGTTATGTGCCATGGCTTTGCACGGAATATTTCGTTGATCAGAGACTGGAATACTGCGGGGGCATTAGTAAGTGTAGGGCATGACTAAATACTCATAATGACCTCGGGTTGTGTGGAAGGCAGTTTTCCATTCATCACCCTCCTTGATACAGATGAGATTGTAGGCGCTGCGGAGATCAAGTTTGGAGAATATGCGGGCCTCCTGCAGTTGTTCCAGGGCTGCAGGAACCAACAGGAGAGGATAGGGGTAGCATACAGTGAGGGCATTTAGCCCCCGGTAGTCAATGCAGGGACAAAGACTACCGCCTTTCTTCTCCACAAAGAAGAACCCGGCCGCTGCCAGAGATCTAGAGGGAGGATATGTCCAGCCGCTAGCGCTTCCTCAATGTAATCTTCCATAGCTTTAGTCTCAGGGGGGAGAGAGAGGGTAGATTCGATTTTTTAGGTGGCATGGCATTGGGGAAAAGGTCGATGGAACAATCCCAGGGTCGATGAGGCGGGAGGTGTGTAGCCCTTTTGCTGAATACCTCCAGTAAATCACTGTATTCCCTGGGAAGTGTGACTGTAGCATCGGTTTCAGGACTCTCGACGGTTGTGTTGAGACATGGACAAGGTTGATCGGCGAAGAGGCAGGATTTGAAACATTGAGGTAACACGCGTGTGAGTTCTTTGTTCCTCCAGGAGATCAGAGGGTCATGGAGCTATAACCAGGGTAGCCTCAGGGTGATAGGATGAGCGTGCGAGCTGAAGACAAAGAGTAAAAGGTCTTCTGTGTGAAATGGTCCAATGGTGAGTGATACTGGTTTGGTTTTGAGGTAGAGATATCCCTATCATTGTTAAAGGCTGTCACCCGTAGAGGTGGGGCAGAGTGGACAGCAGACAGCTGGAGCGTGGGGGTTGGGCGGCACGACTTGGGCTTGGGACTGCTGCTGCAGCTGGATGAGTGTGCCTCGGTGGAGTAGCGCCGCTTGGAATCCTCTGGACTCACACCTGGCAAAGTATCCTGTGAGGGAGCACTCAAGGTGGAAGGTGTGCAGTCCATGAAGCAGATGTATTAAAGACAAGAACAGCGTGCAAAGTCAGAGTCGAGAAACAGGCAAAGTAATAACGGCAAGCAGCATCATAGGGTAAGCAAAACTCATAGTCAAGAAAATAACAGGCAAGGTCATACACAAAGAAAACGCAATAGCATGGAGAAAACACTCAGTATGTTACCTGGGGAATGATACTTTGCGAACACCTCTGTGTGTGCGCTGCTTAAATGTCCGGGTGGCTACCAGGAAGTGAGTCATGTGATCTTATCAAAACTCAGGCACACGCAGACAGCCCAGCAAAACCTACCATTTGTGCTAGGGTGACTATTTGGGAGTAAAGTCAAAGAAACAACCACAGCCTAGAAGGCTTTTGGTACCTTCAAACTGTCCAAACTGTCAAATTCTGCCTCATGCCCTAAACAGAGTCACTCAGGCTTCTAGCAGGCATCCAACAACTACAAAAGAGAACACAACTGTGAAACTCTCAACT
Source organism: Hemibagrus guttatus (assembly GCA_033459395.1). Lineage (NCBI taxonomy): Eukaryota > Metazoa > Chordata > Actinopteri > Siluriformes > Bagridae > Hemibagrus > Hemibagrus guttatus. Next base: position 10,214,879 of record JAUCMX010000030.1, on the reverse strand, counting down.
AAATAGCACTGAAAGTAGTTTTTCTAGACCTTAAATTCTTCTTACCATTCAATGTCATAAGGATCAGATGTATTAATCACCAGGGTTAAACACAATGCTGGATAGTGATCTTCACCTTGCATGAAAAAGTCTCAAATGGACCCACATGTGGTCAGCCTCAATAAAACCAACTCAGTTAATTTGGATGCAGTATAAAGACAAAAAACAAACAAACAGGAGTCTGGTATCTTCATGTTTACTGTACATTTACAATTACAAAATTACAATTTAGACTCCCTTTATCAGAGCTATTTAGAGAAATGCTTTTCTGTCTCTATTAAAAAAGGTATCCGCATGTTTATTCAATAGGTGAGGGATAAGAAAACCAAACATCCTAAAATGTTGTTGAAGAGGCTATCATGGTGTGAAAAAAACCACACACAAGAGAATTATTATTACTATTAGCATTTTTTTTCAAAAATGTATTAATACATAAGGTGGTATTTCAAGTGCTTGGTGAATAGGTTTGTCTTTGGTCATCGGTTGAAGTGACTCAGCTGTTTGGACAGTGGGGCCAGAGAAAAAACAGCATTTGTGAATATGAATGATGGAATAGCTGAATTTTATTGCTAACATACCCAGCAATAGAGTTTAATATTAAGAAGTGTAAGGGTGGAACAAACAGTGATTTAATTCTGTTGATAGAATTAGATATGATTAGATATAATTACGTTGAGATATGTTTTTAGGAAATCATACATATTTTTTTTTATCTTTAATCTTTTACACATAAATATTTACTCCTGCCTCCAGTTTCCTCTTTCATGAACCATCGCTACACTGGTGCCAAAACCAACATCAAATGTTCCCAAACTTGTGGACATAACAGGAACATTTGGAGGATGGCAGCTGCTCCGCAGCCTGGTCCACCAAGGAGATGCTCTAGCACCATCCCTGGTGGCCATTCTAGAAGCCTGAGAGGACAGCCCTCTGAATTGTAAGCAAAAAGAAAATCAGTGTTCTGGGGAGGAGAGCTGCCTGATCTCCACCTGTCCTGGCACCCCAGAAACAAGGGCCCATTGTGTGTGACATCATAAAATGTTACCCGAGAAGTTCAATAGCACTCAAATGTGACAATAAAAAAAAATTTTGGTGGCTGAAATTTTTTGAAAATATTTCTTGTTTTGACATAAATCCATGTATCTAAACAATATTTATTTTTTCTTGATCACAATTTACAGGGTTGCCCTCTCAGACTCCTAGCAAGAACACGCTTCCTCCCCAGGTCAAAATATTACTTATAAGGCAGCTGTGATTGACAGGGGTGAGTGAGTATACAATTCTGTTTGTCTTTGGCTTTTACATGCTAATTTGCAGTACTGTGGACACTGTATTCATCAGACTTTTTTTATTTTTATTATTATTATTTTTAAATTATTATTATTATTATTTTTTGTTTTCTAACTTAATATACATGTTGAGCTTGTGTAACACACATAATATTACATTTTACATTACATTACATGTAATATCCCTGTTGCGACTATCACTTGCATAATATAATAGTAATATCTGAGCACACCCAGCAGAGTGGAATAAACGGCCATTTCATGAAAGGACATTGATTAATGCAGAGTCCGTTTGGAATATTTGCAGAGTTATAGTTAATTTGAAGCACCTTCTAAACCACAGGTAAAACAGAGCATAAATAAATGGATTAATGGTAAAATTTAAATTACTCACAATCATAAGTTTCTGAAATGATTCTAACTGTAGTTCAATAACATCACCTAATAAACTGTAAATAAACTATGGAAGTAAACACATCAGAAACACAGACACTAAAATGCCGAGGACTTTAGCTGCTTTTCTCTCAGATTTCATGGAGTGTGAGGTGATTTTCTCTGTTTTTGGTCATGTGTGATTATTAAGCTCTCTGATAGCAGTGGCATGTTTCTTAACAATCACAAAAAACTCGAGAATACAATATGATTATGACAGAAAGTGGAAATATAAAAGTTACTACAAGATCAATTGTGGACCAAACCTCACTGAAATGGTAAAAACACTCTCCAGGACACATTACAGTACTCTTCTTCTAAACTTCTATTAAAATAATAGAATGTTATATTATATGCCAGACACACACACCAGTTGCAGTAAACCACAATGGACATTAGCCTTCTAGAGATTGTATTTGTGTAGAGAAATGGGTTTGAGAGAGCCAAATACCGATCTACAGAAATCAAAGCAATATTATAGATGGACAAGATCATGAGGAAGCCACCAATTAACAAAAAACTGATGCAGAAACGTGTTCCAAAAATCCAGCATGACTCAGTTGAACATATTAATATTGGTGGCATCACTAAAGTGCCAAAGAGGAAATCCGATACAGCCAGAGAGAGCACCAGCATGTTAGTCGGTGTGTGAAGCTGCTTGAAGTGAAGAACAGGGATGATGACGAGCAGATTTCCACACACTGTTAGCAGAACCACAGCAGCTGAACAAACGTACAGTAAGATATAAACTGCAGGAGATATAGATCTCTCTGGGCAGGAGAAATGCTCACAGCGATCAGACTGATTAAACTCCACAGGTTCATCAATACAGAAAGTCATTAACATCTACACAATTTGAAGAAATAGCTCATAGATTGGATGCTCCTTTTGTAAAGTGTTCATATATCTCATGACTAAAGCAGCTGCAGTTCTTTTGTAGTACAGAAATCATGATCACGCCCCCTTGAGTTTGAGTGACAGCATAATTCATACATGTGATGTCATGCCTTGTTGTAACAGAAGGCCTACTAATTACCTGTGGGGACTTTTATGCAGAATTGTCTGTAAACTACAACCACATATTAAAGAACCTGTGCTAGACAGATAACAAAACCACATTTTAAAAATAAATTTGAATTTGTTAAAATAAAAATATCATAGACAAGATCAGTGTGTGATCCTTGATTTAGTGCACCTAGTCTAGTATTTATTTTAAAAACTGCTTTCAATATACCTCTTCAGTTCAATAAAGATATTTATCACATCTCAACAGTAAGATATAAACTGCAGGAGATACAGATTTCTCTGGACTGATTAAACTCCATCAGGTTCATGAATACAGCTAATTTCTACAAAGTTTAATGAAATAGCTTATATACTGGATGCTCCCACTGTAAAATGTTAACTGGAAAAAAAATCATAATTAAGTATCTTATTACTCAGATGCAGGGTTTTTATAGAATATAAACTGATTATGCCTCCTTGAGTTTGAGTGACTGCATACGTATCATGCCTTTTTGGATGGGAAGAGAATTAAAACTGCTATTATGCAGTTTTCTTGCTAAATAAGCTTCAAATAAATATCTACACAAATTGCTTATGCTAAGATAAATGACTCTATGGATAAAGAGTAAACGATAAATAAATAAATCTCAATTTATTAAAATCAAAACAATTATAATAAATAGATTATTATCTTTGATTTACTGCACCTACACTATTTAGTGCAGCAGAATAGTGATTTGATCACAATCTCTGTAACATTAAAGGATAAAGCAATACATAAATGATATAATTGTATGGTAAAATCTTAAAACATCTCTTATTGCCAAGTACATCCCAACCTTTTACACTTCTTGTAAACGACTTTGGCAGCTTCTAAAAGGAGCTTAGTGACTTCTACAAGCAAGCCATTTTTTAAATACATCATCCAAATAATGTTTATAATAAAGTGTTTAAAAAAATAAGAGACAAATTATGCTTCTATAGATAGATCTATAGATGAATTATGCTTCTACAGGTCAATTGTTAGGTCAATTCACTGCCTAAACAGATGTAAAAATACATAGTGATATGATGTGATATAAAAACCCTGACCAATAGGCCATGACATTAAAACCTCTGAGAGGTGAAGTGAATAACATTGATTCTCTCTTTACAGTGGCATCTCGCAAGGAGTGAGCTATATTAGAAAGCAAGTAAACAGTTAGTTATCATAGTTGGTGTGTTGGAAGCAGTAAAAATGGCCAAGCATAAGCAACTTTGATAAGGGCCAAATTGTGATGTCTAGACAACTGGGTCAGAACAGCAAGTCTTGTGTGGTGTTCCCAGTATGCAGGAGTACCTACCAAAAGTGCTCCAAAAATGGACAAGCAGTGAACCACTAACAGGATCATAGACCAAAAAGCTCACTCTTCCATGTAGGGAACAAAGTCTAAGCCACCAGGTACGATCCCACAAAAAAGATTATGTAGCACTGAACTGTAGCTGCTGAAAAAATGAATACTGGCTCTAATATCAAGGAGTCAGATCACACAGAGCATCATCTCTCACTGTGTACATGCAAAGTGTCAGTGACTAGTGAACACCACTGAAAGTTCCTACACTGGTCATGTCAGCACCAGAACTGGACCATGGAGCAGTGGAAGAAGGAGGTCGGGTCTAATAAATCATGTTTTCTTTTATGTTATGTGGACAGCTGGGTGCATCAATAACCTGGGAAAGAGATGGCACCAAGATGGAGACTGATGGAGGCAGCATGATATTCTAAACAATGTTCTGCTGGGAAACCTTGGGGCCTGGAGTTCATGTGGATGTTACTTTGATGCATCACCTACCTTAACATTGTTGCAGACCTGTTCAGGGTATTTATCCCTCACCGCTGTGTGCAGCCTGGGCTATCTTCAAAGACCCTGGTTTCTGACCTTGGTGCTCCAAAAAAATCATTTTTAAAAATCAGACAGTGATTTTCTGGATTTTTTTTTCTCATTCTGTCTCTCATAGTTAAAGTGTACCTATGATGAAAATTACAGGCCTCTCTCATCTTTTTAAGTGGGAGAACTTGCACAATTGGTGGCTGACTAAATACTTTTTTGCCCCACTGTACATAACCTGGTGTAGTTTTATAATTTAGAAATTGAGTGCACCCGCTGAATTTGAGTGACAGCATAATACATATGATGTCATGCCATGGTTGAGCAAAAACGTCTAGTTAGTACTAGCCAAAGAATTAAACCAGTTATTATGCAAACTTGTGTGTAACAAAGCCTTATTTATGATCACAGCATTTAGCCTGAGAAAACAAACAAGGTCTCACAAAGAATCAGAGAAATAAGTATTTAATAATGTTTTTATTAATCATATTTTCTTTGTGGCTATAAACATGAAATGCAGCCAAGTCATGGGTATTATTAATGCAGTAACAGACAAACAGAGTAAGGATTTAATTCAGCATCCTCATCTGCCCTTTAAAATGCCACATCTGTACAACACTGTAGATGTGACGAATTATAAAGATTTGTCTTTGCATCCAAAAACTGTTCATTTCACAGAAAACTATTCATAGAATAGACTAAAAAATAAGTCTCATTCTATGACTACTTCTTTATATTTAAAATTGTCTACAGCACAGATTTCAAAAGAAAAAATTTAAATCTCCACCACAAATGTATCTTCTATTTTGCTGTATTATATACTGTATGCAGTCTAATAGCAACCAAAATATTGGTTATATATAATATAATACACTACAATACATTATATTGACAGTGGAAATTTGATGCGTCAGAGAAGTTTAAGTATATAACTATTTTTTTTCGATCTATGATTGAAAATAGTGACAAAATGTAATTCATGAATAAACACTGATTAATGCAGAATCTGTTTGGAATATTCGCAGAGTTATGATTAATTTAATGCACCTCCTAAACCACGGGTAAAACAGAGCATAAATAACTGGATTAATGGTGGAATTAAGATGAATCACAACCAAAACTTTCAGCAATGTTTCTGCCTGTAGTTCAATAACATAACCTAATAAACTGTAAATATAATACGGAAGTAAACAAGCCAGAAACACAGACACTAAAATGCCGAGGACTTTAGCTGCTTTTCTCTCAGACTTCATGGAGTTAAAGGTGATTTTCTGCATTTTAGGCCGTGTGTGATTATTAAGCTCTCTTATAGCAGTGGCATGTTTCTTAGCAATCACAAAAACTAGAGTATACAATATGATTATGACAGAACATGGAAATATAAATGAATATACAAGATCAATAACAGTCCAAACCTCATTTAGCAAGTAATAACACTCTCCAGGACACAGTACAAAACTTTCAAAGAGTCCATTGAAATAATAAAATGCTGTTATATACACCAGACACACACACCAGTTAGAATAAACCACAATGCACATTGTTCTCCTAGTGACTCTACATGTGTAAAAAAAAGGATTTGAGAGAGCCAAATACCGATCCACAGCAATCAGAGCGATATTATAAATTGATATTGTCATGATGAAACCACCAATTAACAAAAAACCGATGCAGAAGCCTCTTCCAAAAATCCAGCATGACTCAATCGTCCAGATTAACAATGGTGGCATCACTAAAGCTCCAATGAAGAAATCTGACACAGCCAGAGAGAGCATAAGTGTGTTAGTTGGTGTGTAAAGCTGCTTGAAATGAAAAAAAGAGATGATTATGAGCAGATTTCCACACACTGTTAGCAGAACCACAGCAACTGAACACACATACAGTAAGATATAAACTGCAGGAGATACAGATCTCTCTGGACAGGAGAAATGTTCACAGCGATCAGACTGATTAAACTCCATCAAGTTCTTGAAAATGGAACATCAGATTTCTAAAGAAATTAATTAGAAAGAAATAGCTCGTATGTTGGATGGCATTGTAAAATGGTAAATGCAAAAGTTAAAATGACGTGAAGCTCAAGCAGACCTAGTGGTTTTATAAGTTAGAAATTGAGCACGCCCCTAAGTTTGAGTGACAGCATAATACATATGAAGTCATTGCTTCTTGGTACTAGCCAAAAAATTAAACCTACTGTTATGCATATTTGTGTCATGAAGCCTAAATTAAATATTTCACAAATTTAATTAAATATACACAAATTTCACAAAACCAACAAGGTCTCACAAAAAAGATAAAGGGAAATAAGTATTTAACAAATATATTTTCATAAACATATTTACAATGTAGTTATGGGCATAAACTTCAGTTCAGACATACACAATTATTTTGTAAATCTAGACAGCTAAAGGAATTGTAATATTTCAATGAATGTGCAATAAAGTGGAATAGCTGGAAAATATGTTGAGGAGCCTGATATGACAGCTAGTTTCTGAATGAAGAAACTAATCTGTCATGGTTTTCACAGAGAAGATGTTGCCATTCTCCCAATCCGGACCCTTTAAGCTTTTTTGGGGTTTAAATGGGACTTGTAAAATCTTGTAAAAACTGGAGCCAGAGTCTGTGCATTAGATACACAGAGCCAGTTCATGTAGAGTAAACACTACACAACATCAGTGGGCTTATCTTTAACCATACACAATAGTTTTTACATGTGCATAGTGATTTATCAAATAACTGATTTAGAAATAACCATCATTCTAGCTAATAAAAAGTGGTAAGTACAATGTTAAGTAATATTTAAAAAGCTTAACCGTATAATTGTCATGATACACTTGCAGAGTCACATGCAATTGTTAGAACTACTCTTTACTGATATACTCAGGCCTTATAACCTGTTAGTAAGTGCCTGGGAAGTGTACATGTATTGTGGGGATTGTAGTTCAGGTTTGTAGGCTGTGGCATTTGCTAGGAGTTGCAGGGCAGAGATGCTGGTGACATGGCAGAAATCCCCCCCTCCCACAGCCCCGTCCCCTTCAAAGGGCTCACTCGGGAAACACTAATCTTTAAAGGTCTCCCCATGGGTAAATGACTAACATTGTTCCTCTGGCCAGTAACACATCCAGCTCACTGATGTACTCTAGGCAAACAGCTTTGCATCTAGAGTTTAGAAAGGTCTTGATTAGGTATGCAGTTTGGACTTTGATTTTGAGGACCCTCGCCTTTACCCTTTGGATTATTCGTTGTGTGTGAGACTGCTTTCCTGGTTACCGACCTACCTCGCGTGCTACTCAGCGCATGGATCCACCCTGCTTCAGCTGCCGGTGGGCAGCAGTCACATGAGGAGGGGTAGCAGGGTGGTAGCAGGCAGGTTGGTGGTCAGGGGGCAAGAGACAATTAGTTTGAGCCAGAAGACATGCAATGATGAAGCAACATACCAATGTCAGGAAAGGTCCAGCTACATTAGGTCTTTAATTTGTTTTTTTTTGTTTTTTTTTTATCTTGATGTACCCTGATGTACCTGGGGGTGAGTTTCTTATATTGGTGTAGTTGGCACCGGTCATTTGCCAGACTGTGTCACAAGGTTGATGAGGGGGCCGGAGGGGGGGTTCCTCTGTGGTGATCTGCTTTAGGCTTGGTGGCAAGTGCAATGAACCCGTAGGTGCCCAGTGGCAACAGATGTGTAAGCTCATGTTATGAATCTGGTTTGCAGGCATCTGGGAACAAAAAACGTGAGGAAATGCTTTGGGGATTTGCCTAGGATTGCCTGCAATGACGCTGACCAATTGCCAATAAATATCCCAACAATGCTGGATGGGGGGAGAGAAGTTTAGGCATGTAAGGAAAGAACGGCTGCTTTAGCATTAACATTTAGCGTTTAGAATTTAGAATCATGAATGGGTGTTCAGCCTTCTTCAAACAGTGTCTCCACTCCTTGATTTCAACTTGACGACTAGCAGTTCTCAATTTCAAATGTGATAATTGCAATCATCAGTCATCAGCTTCAGAGTAAAGGTGAAGGATTGAGCCTCTCCTTGAAACACTGGGACAGTAGAGCCTCCATTCCTGTTCCTGAGGCATCCACCTCTAGCACAAAGGGATGGATGGGTTGGGGTGCTTGACGATGGAGGCTGTGGTGAATGCCAGTTTAAGCTTGGAAATGGCTTTTGGCATTTAGGGATGAGTGAGGGCACTGAAGCCCTGAATGAGGCAAATTTTTAAGAAACCGAGTTAGTGTTAGCTGTCAAGGTTTGTGCTATAATTTCATTTACTTATGATGGTTTGCTATTTATAATATTTGTATAACAATTTAGCTTAGACATGAAAAGGAACCTGAAACAAACCTGAAAAAACATCCTGCTGATGGTCTTCTACAATATTTTAGAGCATAACAAAAGCTATCTTTGCTACAGACTGGAAAGAAATATTTTAAGTGGATATCATGCTCAACTGAACAATAATACTTTACTAAAATGATGGGAAAGGAATAAAATTGTGCTGAAGCCAGTCACTAGAGGGCCTCAGACATTTTGCAGTCAATGGGAATATCAAACAATAGCCCTACTTTCTCAGTTTTCAGTTTAAATCAAAAGACATTTTACATAAGCAGGTACAATGAAATAGTATAAAATTTATTATAGTAATTCTAAATGATGCAATAATAATACCAAAAATACACTGGTATATGAACAACAGAAAAGTTAAAAAAAAGTAGTGCAATCATGACATATTTTAGACACTGACCTGAAAAAAAGACTGTTATAGCGAAACTTCTTTATTATTTCATCATCTACTTTCTTAGCAGTTTGTATTATAATTCATGAAGAACCTAAACTGCTATATTTGAGTAAGTTGATTGCTTTTGGCCCATACAAATTAACTTGCTATTCTTGACATATGCCTTAAACGGTATAACTGTTTTTTTTTTTTTTATTTAATTTCATAAATCTGCAACAAATCAAAATCTCGTTATGACTATGTGTAATATTGCAGTGTATTACATATGTTAGCAAAACAAATTGTTTTTATATAACACTACAATATACCATAAATGATACATAAATACATGAATTATATTAGCCTTCTGGTGGTCCAGCAGCAGGATCCCATGGTCCCATTGCTGCAGCCTGGGTTTGATTCCCGGTCAGAAAGCTAACCCAGCCACTTAAGTGTTAACCCTCAGTGCCGATCCCAACCCCTGTGGTATGGCCCGTGGCATCCAAAAGAACAACAATACCGTATACATATTATATTGCTACCATTTGATTTATAAGAGTAGTTTAAATCGATGTGGTAGTATAGTGGTTAAGGTGTTGGACTACTGATTGGACGGTTTTGAAATGTTCAAAATGCCAGGTCAACCAAGCTGCCACTGCTAGGTCCCTGAGCAAGCCCCTTAACTCTCATTTGCTCAGTTGTATAAAATGAGAAATTGTAAGTCACTCTGGATCATCTGCCAAATGCCAGAAATGAAATTACAATTGTTTATAATTGGACATCAGACGATGTAGAAAGGGTATTCATGAAAGGACATTAATGAAGAGTCTTTTTTGAATAGTTGCAAATCATTGTAACTGTAAATGTCACACTCAAAAGACCTCTTGCATCTTGTGGGACAGGGTGATAGGCACTGCTTATTGTAGTGTAACAGGGATCCAGAATGATCTCTCTGGTCAGGCATTTAATAGATTGTCTGTATTTGGGGATTTTCTGTGTAAGGTTACCTTTGTTAAAGTCAACAAGGACAATGACAACTGAAATGGGGCATGTGCACTCCACACACAGTATCTGGTTACACTGCAGAACAGTGGAATTTTTCTCTTCACATATCCCAGCTTTTTTTTCCTGTTAGAATTTTAAGGTTCAGAAGCCTGAGTCGCATTGCTGCTGCTACCTCTGATGATATCAGGGAAGATACTGCTGAAGAACCACTCAGAGACAGTGACTGAATATTACTGAGATGAACAGGGAGTATTTATACAGAAGAAAGGTGTAATATTCAGTGTTTTATATATATATAGGTAAACAGAATATGTCAGCAGAATCAGACATGTTAGTTGATGTGTTTACTGACAGCTTGGTGAGTTTATTACATAAATGGTTATCTAAATTAATAAGAAGAAGAAACTGTCATACAGTGTCTGTGAAAAGAACTTGAAAGAATTTCTAAGACAAAGTATGTCACGATGATAAGATGAAGTCATAAACAAATGGTATCCCACAGTCAGCCAAGAGCCACAATCAGACAGAGTGAGCCAAGATATATACAAAATGGAAAGCCACATTCCTGCTGCCAATATAATATTTATGGTATTATATATAATAGCAAACCAAATATTGCTTTTATATAGTACTATATCAATTTGTTTTATTAATTTATTGGTACTGATTTCTTACATAAGTTTTTATATTTTAGAGTACGAAAGCAATATATGGGAACATCGGAAGGACAGAACAAAAAATGATTCATGCAAAAACTATTAATTACCACAGAGTCTGGTTGGACTTATAGTTAAATAACCTCTTAAACCACAGGTAAAACAGAGCAGTATAAATTATTAATGGTGGAGTTAAGGTACAATATGATTATCACATTATGATCAGTACAATACAATGTGAAACATGTATTGTTCTCTGCTGAGCCCACCTTCTCCCACATCTGGGAGAGGTACACTCTGGAGATGTCCCAAAGAAGCTCACTTCTCGGGCTGTTGCATACTCAGAGAGAAGCATGGGGTTGGATCAGTGATAGTTTGGGCTGCAATATCATGGCATTCACTAGGCCAATATTTGGGCATGTCACTGACTATGGAACCATTCTAGAGGCTCATGTGCACTCAATAGTTTGATTGCATCCTGAAAGATGTCATATCAGGATGATGATGCACTGATGCACACAACAAGACTGGGGACAGGGTGGTTTGATGAACACGCGTAATTCAGGAAACATTGATACTGTACTGGCCGCAAAAGGAGGACAATATTTAAGTATAAGGATATAATTACTTTTGCACACACACACACACACAAAAACACCACACTTTCTACAATGGAATGAAAAGGCTACTCATGTAAGCACATTGATAAATGTAGAGTCTGTCTGGAATATTTGCAGAATTATGATTAAAATAATGCAACTCCTAAACCACGGGTAAAATAGAGCATAAATAAATGGATTAATGGTAGAATTAACACAAACCACTATCAGAATTTTCAGAAATGTTTTTACATTTTGTTCAATAACATACAGTGGGGCAAAAAAGTATTTAGTCAGCCACCAATTGTGCAAGTTCTCCCACTTAAAAAGATGAGAGAGGCCTGTAATTTTCATCATAGGTACACTTCAACTATGAGAGACAGAATGAGAAAAAAAAATCCAGAAAATCACTGTCTGATTTTTAAAAAAGATTTTTTTGGAGCACCAAGGTCAGAAACCAGGGTCTTTTTCACATCAGAAGGGTATGAAGACAGAATGAGAAAAAAAAATCCAGAAAATCACATTGTCTGATTTTTAAAGAATTTATTTGCAAATTATGGTGGAAAATAAGTATTTGGTCACCTACAAAAAAGCAAGATTTCTGGCTCTCACAGACCTGTAACTTCTTCTTTAAGAGGCTCCTCTGTCCTCCACTCGTTACCTGTATTAATGGCACCTGTTTGAACTCGTTATCAGTATAAAAGACACCTGTCCACAACCTCAAACAGTCAGACTCCAAACTCCACTATGGCCAAGACCAAAGAGCTGTCAAAGGACACCAGAAACAAAATTGTAGACCTGCACCAGGCTGGGAAGACTGAATCTGCAATAGGTAAGCAGCTTGGTGTGAAGAAATCAACTGTGGGAGCAATTATTAGAAAATGGAAGACATACAAGACCACTGATAATCTCCCTCCATCTGGGGCTCCACGCAAGATCTCACCCCGTGGGGTCAAAATGATCACAAGAACGGTGAGCAAAAATCCCAGAACCACACGGGGGGACCTAGTGAATGACCTGCAGAGAGCTGGGACCAAAGTAACAAAGGCTACCATCAGTAACACACTACGCCGCCAGGGACTGAAATCCTGCAGTGCCATACGTGCCCTCCCTGCTTAAGCCAGTACATGTCCGGGCCCGTCTGAAGTTTGCTAGAGAGCATTTGGATGATCCAGAAGAGGATTGGGAGAATGTCATATGGTCAGATGAAACCAAAATAGAACTTTTTGGTAAAAACTCAACTTGTCGTGTTTGGAGGAGAAAGAATGCTGAGTTGCATCCAAAGAACACCATACCTACTGTGAAGCATGGGGGTGGAAACATCATGCTTTGGGGCTGTTTTTCTGTAAAGGGACCAGGACGACTGATCCGTGTAAAGGAAAGAATGAATGGGGGCCATGTTTCGTGAGATTTGGAGTAAAAACCTCCTTCCATCAGCAAGGGCATTGAAGATGAAACGTGGCTGGGTCTTTCAGCATGACAATGATCCCAAACACACCGCCCGGGCAACGAAGGAGTGGCTTCGTAAGAAGCATTTCAAGGTCCTGGAGTGGCCTAGCCAGTCTCCAGATCTCAACCCCATAGAAAATCTTTGGAGGGAGTTGAAAATCCGTGTTGCCCAGCGACAGCCCCAAAACATCACTGCTCTAGAGGAGATCTGCATGGAGGAATGGGCCAAACTACCAGCAACAGTGTGTAAAAACCTTGTGGCGACTTACAGAAAACGTTTGACCTCTGTCATTGCCAACAAAGGGTATATAACAAAGTATTGAGATGAACTTTTGTTATTGACCAAATACTTATTTTCCACCATAACTTGCAAATAAATTCTTTAAAAATCAGACAATGTGATTTTCTGGATTTTTTTCCTCATTCTGTCTCTCATAGTTGAAGTGTACCTATGATGAAAATTACAGGTCTCTCTCATCTTTTTAAGTGGGAGAACTTGCACAATTGGTGGCTGACTAAATACTTTTTTGCGCCACTGTAACAGACTGTAAATAAAATATGGAAGTAAACACATCAGAAACACAGACACTAAAATGCCGAGGACTTTAGCTGCTTTCCTCTCAGATTTCATGGAGTGTGAGGTGATTTTCTGTGTTTTAGGCTGTGTGTGATTATTAAGCTCTCTGATAGCAGTGGCATGTTTCTTAGCTATCACAAAAACTCAAGTATACAATATGATTATGACAGAAAGTGGAAATATAAATGAATATATGAGATCAATTACAGACCAATCCTCATCCAGAATTAATTAACACTCTCAAGGACACCGTAGAAAACCTGAGGAAAGTGAGGATTCCATTGAAATAATTGTGTTATATGCTAGATTCATACACCAGTTACAATAAACCACAATGCACATAGTCCTTCTAGAGATTGTGTGTGTGTTGAGAAATGGGTTTGAGAGAGCCAGATACCGATCCACAGCAATCAGAGCGATATTATAGATGGACATGTTCATGAGGAGCCCACCAATCATCAAAAAACTGATGCAGAAATCTGTCCCAAAAATCGAGCACGACTCGATTAACCAAATGAACATTGGTGAAATCACAAAAACGCCAATTAGAAAATCCGACACAGCCAGAGAGAACACCAGTGTGTTGGTTGGTGTGTGAAGCTGCTTGAAGTGAAGAACAGAGATGATGACGAGCAGATTTCCACACACTGTTAGCAGAACCACAGCAGCTGAACACATGTACAGTAAGATATAAACTGCAGGGGATACAGATCTCTCTGGACAGGAGAAATGCTCACAGCAATCAGACTGATTAAACTCGGTCAGGTTCATTAATACAGCATTTCTCTAATGTCTACAGAGTTTAAAGAAATAGATCATAAATTACATGCTACCAATACAAACATTCAGTGTAACATCATAATCAAATGACCCATGGCTCAAACAACTCTAGTCTTTTATAGTTTAGAAACTGGACAAGCCCCCTGAGTGGCACCAAGATACACATGAGGTCATGTGTTGAAATAAAATGTCCAGTGGGTACTTATTAAAAAATAATTAAATCTGTTGTCATGCAAATTTGTGTGTGACAAACTAAATATCAACTCCTAGTGCTTATGCTTTGAAAGCTAGGGAAAATGCGAGCATCCGTGCCCTGCTACATTAAGGAGTATGACTTACAATTTTTCTGTGTTGTTTGGTAGAGGAGCATGCACGCACAACTCCTCTGCATAATCTCCACTCTCTGCCTCGTGGCTCAGGTCAGTCATCTGCTGAGGCCGCACGGCAATTTAGATCATGGGTCTCGCAGTTCGAGTTAGTGTAGTCGGAACAAGAGACAGGTAATCCTCTGTCTCTTGTCCTCTCTCCCAACTCGGATTTCCCTGCATCGGCTCTGGCAGCTAGTTTTGTAATTTCTCCTGACCAAAACGAGGAATTATTATTGTCTTCATCAGACTCTAAGAAGCTTAATGTGGGTGATGAGCGGTATGCCACTAAATTGCTTCTAGAGAGAAAACAATCAGTGGCGTTTGTCCTGTCGAGTTTTGCTCTGTCACTAAGCTCATTCCACGTTCGCTTGCCTGTATTTCTAGCCTAGTGCTTACGTTGCGTGGCACAAGCAACATGTCTGTCGAGGCAGTGCATCGGGTTTGGTCATGGTATTTCCAGCCGAGCACTTGCATCATGTGGCAAAAGTAACACATCTGTCAAGGCAGTGTGCCGGGTTCTGTCATGGCTTCACAGCCCTGGGAGCTTGGTTTGTGATTTCTCCTGACCTAGTTAACTATATATAATACTATGCATCATACTCTAAAGAGCTCGGTGTGAGCAACAAGGAGCAAGCTGCAAGTTTGTTCTCCTCAGCCACTGCAGACTATTCAGCCATTGTGGGACTTGGGTTTGCAGCAAAGCCTAAGGTTGAAGAGACACTTGTGAGCAATCTCTACCCTTAATGGCAGTTTTGCAGGCATACCAAGCTGACCTGCTAAAGGAGCTTGTCTGTGGTGAGGGGCTCATCAATGAGGTCTAAACTCCTCCAAGCCACAGATTTACCCCTTGTTGAAAATTTCCTTGAAGAATTGCATAAATCAAATTCTAATCAAGTCATAATTCTATGTTTAGCCTAATTATAACTACAGAAAATTAATCATTAATTAATTATTATTATTATTATTATTATTATTATTATTATTATTACATTACTCTAATTTACCTTAGTCAGTTAAAATAGTAGTCTTTAAATAAGATTTAATCTAATTTACTATCTACTCAAATCATGTAAGCATTTAATAATAATTAGACTGATATCTACGTTAAGCAGTAATCATCTAATAATCATAACAAACAAATTACTCAGATTAAGCACTGATTATTTTAAGTCTTTATTATCCTTACTTTATTATCCTCATCTTAAATCAATAGCAAAGCAGTGTAACCTTTAGATGACAGTTGAAATTTACTGACAAGAGCATATGGATAAAAAATGTAATAAGAAAGAGTAAAATAAATAGAGACTCATAAGCAAGTAGTGAGTAGTTTATTAGATAGTAGGATAAAAAAGGGAGAATGAAGAATCTTAAGAGGCGAGCACTCTCAAAGCGGCGTCACAGGCTTCGGGGGAGAGGCCTGTGGCCTGCGAAGTGAGAATCAGCAAGGCCAACGTTCTTAAAAACAGAGTATACGGCAACCCTAGAAACAGGAGAAGGGAACGTCATAACAACCCTCAGATAGGACAATAACAAGATATGAAATTGACTGGTGGAACAGAACAACCAAATGAGAAGTCAATATAATATTAATAGAAGTACACAGTGTACTAAAAACAAAGTATGCCACACAGAGAGAGAGTAAGGAGTAGGTAAAGAGATAAATAGGGAAATTGACTTACCTAGGTAAGGTGGGTGCTGTAAGGTCCGGTGGGGAAAAACCAGAGGTGTCAGAGATGGAAGAGGCGAGATGATGCGGAGGCGAATGGCAAGTAGCGGTGTTTATAGATTAGGTGGGGCAAGGCAGGGCCCAAGTTAAATCAGAACAGTGAATGAACCTTTTCTAGTGGCTGATATTACCCAAAACATGGAACAAAGTAAGCAATCACCGAATGACAACTAAGCACAGAAGTAATGTAATGTACAGGGGAAATACAAAAAAAGGGGTGTTATAGAAAATAACTACACTAAACCTAACTGAACTAGCTGCAGAGCAAAAATAAGGTTAAGCCTCAGATAATAAAACCAACAGTGAATAAAGATAAAGGAATAAAACCTAATTAAATGTTGGGAAGGGAAACATCTCAGTACTCTAAATAAATGCACAAAACAAGCCCTCAAGTACTCTGATATAGGGGATATGATAAATAGGTTCCTAAAATATAAAGTAGTAAAAAACCTAATTTCTGCAAATACTGTGACCTGGTAACTTCTTTTGTGATCAGAAAATATCAGCGAGAATCAAGGGGAAGGTGTACAGGACAGTGGTGAGACCGGCCATGCTGTATGGTTTAGAGACAGTGTCACTGAGGAAGAGACAGGAGTCAGAGCTAGAGGTAGCAGAGCTGAAGATGTTGAGGTTCTCTTTGGGAGTGACAAGATTGGACAGGATTAGGAATGAGTACATCAGAGGGACAGCTCATGTTGGACGTTTGGGGGACAAAGTTAGGGAGGCCAGATTAAGATGGTTTGGACATGTTTCAGAGGAGGGACAGTGAGTATATTGGTAGGAGAATGTTGGACATGGGGCTGCCAGGCAGGAGGCAAAAAGGAAGGCCAAAGAGGAGGTATATGGATGGAATTAATGAGGATATGAAGCTAGTGGGTGCAAGGGTTGAGGATGCAGAAGATAGGGATAGGTGGAGAGAGATGATTCGCTGTGGCGACCCCTGAAGGGAAAAGCCGAAAGAAGAAGAAGACTGTGACCTGGTAACTGTGATAGACAGGCCTTGGCCTGACCCACAGGGCCAGCCATTGGTATCCTTAAGGCTATCAGGTATGGACAAACGAAGGGGGTTTGATTTTATGGGGGCCTATTCAGCAAAATAATCATCTATCGTCAAAACAAGCGCTGACAAACAAGTGTAAGGAGGGGTGAAGAGGCCTATATATATAGGGGACATTTATGTGGGGGACTTTGCACTTCACTGCATCAAGCTCGAAGCTGTGTTTTTGAGTGCCAATAAAGCTGGTTTGCTTCTTCTCATTCAAGCCTGAAGGAGTTTCATTATTTTCTTTCTTACAATTTAGCAAAGTGTTTGGTAAATATAGGTAATTGCAGAAGACTTCAGAACCACCCAGAAGAGTGTCCACTCAGAGGGGACTCTGAGTTCCGACACCCTCTGTGCCACAAAGCAGCACTGCGTTTGGTTGCCACAGAGAGACAATCTGACAAAGATAAAAGAAAGGGACAAAAGCTAATGAGCTAATGGAGTCAGCCCCTGAGGAGTTTCTGTCCCTGGAAAACGGCTCTGTGATAAACCGCCTGGCTGGCCTTACTGCAGTCCTTCTGCCCAAGCTGCACCTTGTGCTGGGAAGTGGTAGCTATCTCCTAGGCCTATGAAGTGCACTGAGCGCACAGGATGGGCCTCTCCACACACCCTTATCAAGTTCTATAACTTGGACCTGGACCTCAATCCTTGGTCCTGGGTCTTACAGGGCTAATGGTGCTCTGCTCCCGGCTCACTTGTGCCCTTTCACAACATGCGGGACAGGCTTCTTCCCTCAAAAGAGAACTACACCAGGTTACGCATGCAACCCAGGGTTCACTGAGAAGGAAATGACCATGACAGAGTGTCTTATTCCCTTCTCAGGGAACCGGGTTACATACATAACCTGGTGTAGTTTTCACACAGTGCATGACAAAGATATTGCCATCCTCAGATTGCTAGACCAGTTCAATTCAATTTTATTTGTATAACACTTTTAACAATGGGCATTGTCTCAAAGCAGCTTTATAGAACATAAGAAACATAGTACAAAAGTCCTAGATTAATGTTAGACAAAATCATCCCTAGTGAGCACGCCTGAGGTGACTGTAGCAAGGAAAAATGCCCTTAGATGGTATGAGGAAGAAACCTTGAGAGGTTTCTGATGTTGATTATGCCGGTATTATGCCTGTTATTTCATGAAGATGCCACATTATATTATTACACATTATATTATTACTATACAGAAATATAATATTTTCAAGTACAAAACGGTCAATTGAAACTGAAAAATCAAGCTCTTCACTTGAGCATTCATCTAGCTTTCATTACTTGCCATAATTTTGCTGGCATGATGCTTTTATGTTACATTAGTATGTACATTTTAATGATTAAAAAGTTCAATCATTTAATTCTACTTTAACATTTCATATTTTCATATTTCTGAAGCATTCTGACTGCATTTTTTACTATACACTGTAGAGCACGTTAGATTTTAAACATCTACAGTAACAACAACAACAACAACAATAATAGTGTAACAAACCAATTTCCCAATATCCATAAAATAATCTATATATATTTATATTTTATTTGACTGGATTATAACCAAATATGCTATCCAAATATTGCCTTTATAGAATAGAATAAAAAAACAATACAATATAATAATGATGAAGAGAATTTGGCTTGTTAGAGAAGCTTTACATATAAAATTAGCAATATTTGGAGACATTATCAGATAGAGTAAAAGGCTCTTCATGAAAGAACATTGATTAACGCAGAGTCTGTTTGGAATATTTGCAGTGTTATAATTAATTTAAGGCACCTTCTAAACCATGGGTAAAATAGAGCATAAATAACTGGATTAATGGTGGAATTAAGATAAAGCACTATCAAAATTTTCGGAAATGTTTCTAGTTGTTGAATATCGCCACCTAATAAACTGTAAATAAAATATGGAAGTAAACACATCAGAAACACAGACACTAAAATGCCGAGGACTTTAGCTGCTTTTCTCTCAGATTTCATGGAGTGTGAGGTGATTTTCTGTGTTTTAGGTCGTGTGTGATTATTAAGCTCTCTGATAGCAGTGGCATGTTTCTTAGCAATCACAAAAACCTGACTATACAATATGATTATGACAGAAAGTGGAAATATAAATGAATATATGAGATCAATTACAGCCCAATCCTCAGTCAGAATTAATAAACACTCCCCAGGACACAGTACAAAACCTGTGAGGATTCCATTGAAATAATAAAGTGCTGTGTTATATGCTAGACTCATACAGCAGTTACAATAAACCACAATGCACATAGTCCTTCTAGAGATTGTGTGTGTGTAGAGAAAAGGGTTTGAGAGAGCCACATATCGATCTACAGCAATCAGAGCGATATTATAGATGGATATGTTCATGAAGACACCAGCAGTCAAGAAAAAACTGATGCAGAAATCTGTCCCAAAAATCCAGCATGACTCGATTGACCAGATGAACACAAATGGCATCACAAAAATGCCAATTAGGAAGTCTGTCTCAGCCAGAGAGAGCACCAGCATGTTGGTTGGTGTGTGAAGCTGCTTGAAGTGAAGAACAGAGATGATGACGAGCAGATTTCCACACACTGTTAGCAGAACCACAGCAGCTGAACACACATACAGTAAGATATAAACTGCAGGAGAAAAAATCTCTCTGGACAGGAGAAATGCTCACAGCGATCAGAGTGATTAAACTTTGTCAGGTTCATCAGCTCAGCATTTCTCTAATGTCTACAGAGTTTAAAGAAATAGATCATAAATTACATGCTACCATTACAAACATTCAGTGTAACATCATAATCAAATGACCCATGGCTCAGAAAGCTCTGGACTTTTATAGTTTAGAAAATGCACATGCCCCCTGAGTGGCACCAAGATACACATGATGTCATGTGTTGTTGAAACAAAATGTAAAAGAAACAAAAGAATTAAATCTGTTTTCATGACAATTTGTGTGTAACAAACTAAATATCAATTCCTAGTGCAAATGTTGTCAAAGCTGCCCTAGGGATGAATAATATATGCAGAAATGGTGATAAACTCATGTGAATGTGTCCCTTGACACTTCATGGCTACCTAACACACCGTCATACAATATGAAATAAATATCTAATATATCAAAAAATATATCAAAAACATTCTGTATTTAGAATAAAGTAAACTGCAGTGATACACACTTGAGTATGCGTATGATTAATAAGAACCGTTTGACAAAGTATTATATTAAAAGTATTTAGTGTAAAGTGTGAAGTGCGATATGAACACCACAGGCCAGGTGTAATGATGTCTAATCTTGTGTGTGTATCACAGTGTAAAGTTCTGTCATGCCAATTAATATTATTAGTCACTTGCACATGTACAGAGTGCAGGGTGTATGGCATTTAATATCTGACAGTGCAGGGGTACTTTCTGTCTTCTTGAAAATCCTTAAAAGTCCTGGATGTTGTCATTACTCAGTTTTGTGAATATACACAAAGGCTGCTTTTACACTTGGCTTCCATGTATCCTAGCTGCCATTATATGCATGTAATTCTATGTGATGCTGCTGAATGGTGGATGGTAAAAACTTTTGAGTTCGGTCACAGCAGGCCGAAAAAAAAGCATCTAGTGAAATCGAGTGCTTTAGCAACTCCCGCTCAATCAGGTCACCATTTCTGGTGACCTTTTAGTGAATATGTTTGCTTGAATCACCATCACTGAGTAACATAAAATGTGTAACTTTGTGAAATTACAAATGCAGTAAAACAATGCAAATGCAGAGCAGATAAACATTAAGTGGTGTGTTAAATTCCAGGAATCCAACTGACACATGAGAGAGTGTTTATGTGTATGGTAATTGGTCAGCACATTCCAAGGTTATGGCCAAGCACGATTCACACACGATTTACCACATTACACCACTGAATGGGTTACTGGTAGGTTCCCATCGACAAGAACTTCAGGCCTCATACCACATTCTGGACACTGCTATATTCAGTTCAGTTTACGGTCTCCCAGTTTGGAATGCATGGAGCAGCTGCAAGGGACCAAGTGATCCAAGGCTGTGAAGAGTGGCTGGCTGCATATTGATGATGTGGCGATTTACAGCATCTTGTGGTAAACATTTTGCGATTTTGAATCCCGAATTCAAAATACAGAAACATGCTCTCATTTTAGCAAAGGGGCCACTGTGACCCACCTTTGTCCAGGATGAAGTAATTACAGACGATTGTATGAAATACATTATGAGTCGTGGAGACTGTTAAACTTTCACCTCTGGTGTAAGCAGCATCATCATCTAGTTCACTGCCCTGTTAGTACAGTGCTAGAGTTCCTGCAGACATGCCCCTTTGAGGTCCTATCACACTCTACATTGAGTTGTATGTGACAGCCATTGCTGTTGTAAACTCGAGTATACAATATGATTATGACAAAGTGGAAATATGAATGTTACTACAAGATCAATTACAGACCCAACCTCAGTCAGAAAGAGAACACACTCTCCAGGACACATTTCAAAACTTGTAAAGTTTTCCACTGAAAAATTTAAAATGTTATAGTATACACCATACACACCAGTTAGATGAAACCACAATACATATTGTTCGCACAGAAATTGTGTTTGTGTAGAGAAACGGGTTTGAGAGAGTTAAATATCAATATACAGCAATCAGAGTAACATTATAGATGGATAAGATTGTATGGAATCCAGCAATCAACAAAAAAACAATGCAAAATACTTTCCAAGAAATCCAGCAAGACTCGATTGACCAGGTTAACATTGACAGCATCACAAAAGCGGCAATGAAAAAAATCTGACACAGCCAGAGAGAGCACCAGCATGTTGGTCGGTGTGTGGAGCTGCTTGAAGTGAAGAACAGAGATGATGACCAGCAGATTTTCACACACTGTTAGCAGAACCACAGCAGCTGAACACATGTACAGTAAGATATAAACTGCAGGAGATACAGATCTCTCTGGACAGGAGAAATGCTCACAGCGATCAGACTGATTAAACTCCGACAGGTTCATCAATACAGTATTTCGACTTTTGTATAAAACATTTAAAGAAATACCTCAGAAATTGGATCTTACCACTGTAAAATGGTAATTGTAAAAAGTCACAGTCAAAAGACTTCTGGCATAAGTAGCTCTGACACTTTTATAGTTTAGAAATTGATAACTCCTCCCAAGCATTGAATGAGAGCATTATACTCATGTCATGCCATATTGGAACAAAATGTCCAGCAGTTACTGGCAGGAGAATCCTGATCCAATTTTAGTCATTTGCATATGCCATACTACCAAATGAAAAACTATCAAGTTCTCCACCTATGGTGAAGTAAACTGATGTGCTATTTAGACACACTTTGTGAAAGATTATCATTAATGGGAGCTATTGACATTCAATGCTTCAATAAATCTGGATATCTATGCAACACTGAAGATGTGTTGATTTGCAAAGATCAAATGTGTATGTATTCAAATGCTGTTTATTTTTTGTAAAGAATTCATTAGTATTAAAAAGTAAGAGTCTACTATAGCATCTTTGTTGTCTTATAAGAGTTTAAAACAGAGTTCACAGGTTAAAAAATGAAATAAATTTAATTTACAAGTTCTGTCACCAGTTTCATGTCCTCACAACAAGATTGAGAGCTTTAACGTCTGCCTCTATGCAGGAATCAGATAGACCACGACGTGGTCAGAGTTTCACAGTGCATCTTGTGGGACAGGGTGATAGGCACTGCTTATTGTAGTGTAACACGGATCCAGAATGTTCTTCTCTCTGGTCGGGCATTCAATAGATTGTCTGTAATTGGGGATTTTCTGTGTAAGGTTACCTTCGTTAAAGTCAAAAAGGACTATAACAGAGAAGAAGAAGAAACTGAAGGAGAAACTGTCATGGAGTGTCTTTGTTCGGCACATGTTCGAAAGAATTTCTAGGACAACCAAAGTACATCATGTTGGTATCACACAGTCAGCCAAGGGCCACAATCAGCCCAGGACAGAGCATGCCGAGATATATTCAAAATATATCTTCTTTTTTTCCTTGAAGGTTGGGGTCAGAGCGCTGTCAGAAATTTAATCATGTGAATTGTCAGTACTCTGAATTTCATACCACATTGGTCAAGGCCCGGGTTAACAAGACCGTCATCAGCACTGTTGACCTACAGGGTGCCGGTGGAAATTGGGCTAGTGTTGGTTGAAGAAGTAGAGGAGGGAGGAGAGTGCATAGACAGAGAGAGAAGATGAAAGTTAAGAGTGTAGGACTGAGAATAGGAACTCTGAATGTTGGTACTATGACAGGGAAAGGTAGAGAGCTGGCTAATATGATGGAGAGGAGGAAGGTGGATATATGTCGCATCCCACAAGGACATCATCCTAAAGTTTGCTGACGACATTGCAGTGATAGGACAGATCACTGGTGGGGATGAAATGGCCTACAGGTAAGAGGTGGCCAGTCTTATGAGAACAACAACCTCACCCTCAACACAGACAAAGGAGATGATAGTGGACATGAGGAAGGAGAGGAGAACTCATCAGCCACTGTTCATCTGAGAGCTTGAAGTGGAGAGGGTGAGCAGCTTTAAATACCTGGGGGTCCACATCAGCGTGGACCTCACATGGACACTCAACACCATCCAGCTGGTTAAGAAGGCACAACAGCAGCTGTACTTCCTGAGGAGGCTGAGGAAGTTTGGCATGCCACTTAAGATCCTCAACAACTTCTACAGCTGTGTTATTGAGAGCGTCTTGACAAACTGCATCGCCGTGTGGTATGGCAGCACTACTATGAGGGACTGCAAACATTTGCAGAGTGTGGTGAAGACTGCAGAGAAGATCATCAGGGCTCCACTGCCCTCTCTGCAGACCATTTACCACCAGAGTCCACAGGAGTGCTGTCTCCATCCTTAAGGACCTCACCCATCCCCAACATGGACTGTTCACACTCCTAATCTCAGGACGGAGGTACAGGAGTGTGAAATGCAGGACCTCCAGATTAAGGGACTCCTTCTTTCCTTCAGCCATTAGACTTTAAAACAGGTAGCCACAGGACATAGATGAAACTAGTCTATCTCGTAGATCAGCTGAGCTAAATTGCTCCTCTTCATATTGCACATTTGTTAACATTACTGTTGTATTATATCAAGTAGCTGCATCTCACTCCAAATGGTTAATGTTAATGCTTCCTCTATTATTATCCACAGCTGCATTCAATTTGCACATTGTAATGTTACCGCTGTTATTACCATCTACAGTTGCATTCAATTTTTGCACAGTAATATTGCAATTACTACAGTAATATTGTTTTGCACATAAGTAAATATTGTACACTTGCACATGCAGATAACAGTCTATATTTCTATATTTACATAGTCTATATCTAATTCTGCTGCATAGCTTCTTTTTATTTTTTAATTAAGTTTGTATTTATGTGTGTGTTTGATATATATTTTAATTTTACATTTTTACAGAGGTTTTTAAAGAGTTTCATTGTACAGGGAAACTTGTTTAAATCACTGTGCACATGACAAACGCTTTGAATATTGAATCTATTTTGAATACTGTGTGTACAGGAGGCCAGGTGGAAGGGTAGCAAGGCTAGTAGTATAGGAGCAGGATTCAAGCTGTATTATTATGGTGTGGATAGTAAGAGAAATGGGGTAGGTGTGGTAGAAGTTTGGGAGGAATGTTCTAGAGGTGACAAGAGTGTCAGGGTGATGAGTCTGAAGTTAGAGATTGAAGGGGTGATGTTGAATGTTGTTAGTGGTTATGCCCCACAGGTAGGTTATGAGTTAGAGGAGAAAGAGAGATTCTGGAGTGAATTAGATGAGGTGATAGAAAGTATTCCCACGGGTGAGCAAGTGGTGATAGGAGCAGATTTTAATGGACATGTTGGTGAGGGGAACAGAGGTGATGAGGAGGTGATGGGCAAGTTTGGAGTTAAAGAAAGGAACCTTGAAGGACAGATGGTAGTGGACTTTGCTAAGAGGATGGACATGGCTGTGGTTAACACTTATTTTCAGAAGAGGGAGGAGCATAGAGTGACTTACAGCACACAGGTAGACTATATCCTATGTAGAAGAGGGAATCTGAAAGAGATTATTGACTGTAAAGTGGTAGTGGGAGAGAGTGTAGCCAGACAGCATAGGATGGGGGTGTGTAGGATGACTTTGATGGTCTGTAAGAAGAAGAGGTCAGAGATAGAGAAGAAAAACAAGTGCTGGAAGCTGTAAAAGCAGAAGACATGTGGTGAGTTGTACACTAGGTTGGATACTAGAGTAGGACAGAAGGACTTGTACAGGTTAGCTAGGCAGAGGGATCGAGATGGGAAGGATGTGTAGCAAATTAGAGTTATTAAGGATAGAGATGGAAGGGTGCTCACAAGTGAGGAGAGTGTACAGAGGAGATGGAAGGAATACTTTGAGGAGCTGATGAATGAGGAAAATGATAGGGATAAAAGAGTAGAAGGGGTGAACTCTGTGGAACAGAAAGTAGATAAGATTAGAAAGGATGAAGTCAGGAAGGCTTTGAAGAGGATGAAAAGTGGAAAGGCAGTTGGTCCTGACGACATCCCGGTGGAGGTCTGGAAGTGTCTAGGAGAGGCAGCAGTGGAATTTTTAACTAGTTTGTTCAACAGGGTTTTAGAGAGTGAGAGGATGCCTGAGGAATGGAGAAGAAGTGTGTTAGTGCCGATCTTTAAGAATAAGGGTGACGTGCAGAGTTGCAGTAACTATAGGGGGATAAAGTTGATGAGCCATACAATGAAAGTATGGGAAAGAGTAGTGGAAGCTAGGTTAAGGAAGGTAGTGGAAATTTGTGGGCAGCAGTATGGCTTCATGCCCAGAAAGAGCACAACAGATGCAATTTTTGCTCTCAGAATTTTGATGAAGTATAGGGATGGTCAGAGGGAGTTGCACTGTGTGTTTGTAGACTTGGAGAAAGCATATGACAGGGTGCCAAGAGAAGAGCTGTGGTACTGTATGAGGAAGTCAGGAGTAGCAGAGAAGTATGTCAGAGTGGTGGTGCAGGACATGTATGACAGGAGCAGGACAGTGGTGAGGTGTGCTGTAGGTCAGACAGAGGAGTTTAATGTGGAGGTGGGACTGCATCAGGGATCGGCTCTGAGCCCCTTCCTGTTTGCTATAGTGATGGACCAGTTGTCAGAGGACGTCAGACAGGAGTCTTCTTGGACAATGATGTTTGCAGATGACATTGTGATCTGTAGTGAGAGCAGGGAGCAGGTGGAGGAAAACCTGGAGAGGTGGAGGTTTGTGCTGGAAAGAAGAGGAAAGAAAGTCAGTCGTAGTAAGACTGAGTACATGTATGTGAATGAAAGGGAGGGAAGTGGAACAATAAGGTTACAGGGTGAAGAAATGAAGAAGGTACAGGAGTTTAAGTGAAGAAGGTACAGTCCAGAGTAATGGAAAGTATGAGAAAGAGGTAAAGAAGCGAGTGCAGGCAGGTTGGAATGGGTGGAGAAAGGTGTCGGGAGTTCTGTGTGATAGAAAAATATCAGCGAGAATCAAGGGGAAGGTGTACAAGACAGTGGTGAGACCGGCCATGCTGTATGATTTAGAGACAGTGTCACTGAGGAAGAGACAGGAGTCAGAGCTAGAGGTAGCAGAGCTGAAGATGTTGAGGTTCTCTTTGGGAGTGACAAGATTGGACAGGATTAGGAACGAGTACATCAGAGGGACAGCTCATGTTGGACGTTTGGGGGACAAAGTTAGGGAGGCCAGATTAAGATGGTTTGGACATGTTCAGAGGAGGGAGAGTGAGTATATTGGTAGGAGAATGTTGGACATGGAGCTGCCAGGCAGGAGGCTAAGAGGAAGGCCAAAGAGGAGGTATATGGATGTAATGAATGAGGATATGAAGCTAGTGGGTGCAAGTGTTGAGGATGCAGTATATAGGGATAGGTGGAGAGAGATGACTCACTGTGAAGACCCCTGAAGGGAAAAGGAAGAAGAAGAAGAAGAAGAAGAAGAACAAGAAGAAGAAAAAGAAGAAGAACAACAACAACAACAAGAGAGTATAAGATCAATATTTGTGCACATCAGATAGATAGATCATTTTATTTGTCCTCAGAGAGGAAATTCATTTTCACAGAGGGTGTGTAAATAACACAAGAACAACTACACATGACATATGAACTTGTTAACATACATTCAAAAACAATTAAAAAAAACACATGCAACAGCGTTAAATTATGGCTGATTTCCTATGTGTTTAAAGCACGTATAGCTGCAGGAACAAAACTCTTGCTAGAGTTAGTTCTACACATAGGTAGACTATACCTACAGCCAGTTGGAAGAGGAATGAAATACTGATGGAGTGGGTGATCTTGATCGTCTAGGATTATGTGTGCTTTCCGGAGCATGGCTGAAGTGACAGTCTGATATATTAGGAGTAGGAATACCAATAAACTTACTAGCCAGCTAAGGTATTTTTAAAAGTTTGTTCTTATTAACAGCTGTATGCATATGAAAGAAAGAAATAGCACCATACATAAGAACTGGCTCAATAATACTCTGATACAGGAGAAAAAGCAGAAGAGGCTGAACAGACAACTGCTTGAGTTTACAGAGAACTGTAAGTCTCTACAGTTCTACTCAGCATGTAGCAGTTCTACATACATAAGTATGCTTATTAATGTTGAGATGATCATCCAAAGAAATGAGATATTTAAAATTCTCCTTTCAACCATTTCTCCATTCATAACAACACTGGGATGGATATGTGTTTTGGAGGAGATAAAAACCAGTACTTTAGTCTTTGGAATGTTAAGGCGGAGAAAATTATATCATCACACCATGTGCTAAAATATGTTACAGAACAATGATAGTCCCAAAAAGAATCATTATCATTGTTATTGAGAAGACTTGCTGTGATAAATGGAACCATGAATTCTGCTGTCTACCAAAAAAATCCTGAAAGAGAATGTCTGGCCATCTGTTTGTGACCTCAAGCTGAAGCGAACTTGGGTTCTGCAGCAGGACAATGATCCAAAACACACCAGCAAGTCCACCACTGAATGGCTGAAGAAAAACAAAATGAAGACTTTGGAGTGTCCTAGTCAAAGTCCTGACCTCAATCCCATTGAGATGCTGTGGCATGACCTTAAAAAGGTGGTTCATGCTCGAAAACCCTCCAATGTGGCTGAATTACAACAATTCTGCAAAGATGAGTGGGCCAAAATTCCTCCACAGCGCTGTAACAGACTCATTGCAAGTTATGGAAAACGCTTGATTGCAGTTGTTGCTGCTAAGGGTGGACCAACCAGTTATTAGGCTTAGGGGGCAAACACTTTTTCACACAGGGCCATGCAGTTTTGGATTTTGTTTTCCATTAATAATAAAAACCTTCATTTAAAAACTGCATGATGTGTTTACTTGTGTTATCTTTGACTAATATTTAAATGTGTTTGATTATCTGAAACATTAAAGTGTGACAAACATGCAAAAAAATAAGAAATCAGGAAGGGGGCCAACACTTTTTTGCACCACTGTATGGTTGAAATGACAATAAAAGCTTCTTTTTTGACTGTGCCCTGGCTCTGCAATGCACCTTAGCACCTTAAGAAGACTTCACTTGTGTGATTGGTGTTTTCACCAGACAAAGCACTACAGTCATATGTATTCTGCCCAATCACCAAATGCAGACACAATGACATTCTGGGACCTTTGTAACACCTATGGTGCATACAGGTAATGTGCGATTAGAATTTCTACTCCAGTATAACATGACTCAAAAATCAAAAGGAGGGCAAAAAGTTTTCAAATCTGGTTGGACAGTCTCTAGAGGACATTAAAAGTGTAGAAGCAAAAGTGGCACACAAATCTTGCACAGACCCAGCATCCCTTCAAAACACCAAACTCCCTGCTATTGACACAAGCAGCAGGCATGCTGAACAGAAAAAATAATCAGACAATGGCTCCCAAAGATAATGTTACAGGAGATCAAATTCCTGTTTTGCTAACTTTTTTGGGCCCATCAAGTTCTTTTTCTATTAGACTAAGATGATATTAAAAGAGTAGACCCTACTCTATTTTCTTTAATCTGTCCATCGGTGACTAGTGATAAACAACAGTTTTCATGAAGTACAAGAGAGGTGCACATAAAGGGAAAACTAATTGAACAATGAAACCAACAGTTTTTTTAAAGGGAAACAAATGCCCAAACTTACAGGATATTTCAAACCAGCAGAGTGTATTACCTCTGCAACAACTGATGTTAATCAACTTTTAGAGAATGCAAGCTGAACTGATGGGCTGCATGGATCTTAAATAGGTGAAAGAAGGACTGGTTGTGACTCGTCCATAATGAAATCGACCCTACTGCGAGAATCAGATAGTAAAAAAGATAACAAAAAAATGGAAATTGGTATCTGTATTACCAAATATAGATATCGATCTCTGCTTAATTCTCATGCTGCTATTAACAAATGCAACCAATGAACAAGCATTTTCAAAATTGGCCTTGGTGAAAAAAACAGGCTCTGATCTGTCATGGGGCAGGCACATCTATACCATGTAATTCTAATGACTTTCGAGAGTGACATTCTCCAAAAATTGTATGTTCATGAAGTTATAGTGAGAAAAAAAATCTAGTACTAAAACCAACCACAGAATTTATTGAGAATGTAGACCAAATAGGTGCCCTATACACATATATACACATACATACGTACATAATATATATGTTTATATATATATATATATATATATATATATATATATATATATATATATATATATATATATATATATATATATTATATAAATATATAATATATATATATAATATATAATACATTATATATATATATATATATATATATATATATATATATATATATATATATATATATATATATATATATATATATATATTTTGTGTGTGTGTGTGTGTGTGTGTGTGTGTGTGTGTGTATATATATATATATATATATATATATATATATATATATATATATATATATATATAAATAAATAGTTTTTTAAACCAGGGATATTTTTACATCACTGGTATGATGGGGTGCTCACTGACCACAATGGTGTTCTCAGATTTCTGAAATTTCCTTTTCCACTATAGCATAGATGCAGTGCATCTTGTCTGTGATGGTTTCTCCTTGTTAACAAACAGAGTAATGTGCAAGGAATGATGTGTTTTCTGCCCTGCTCTTAACTGGTTATTTGTGACAATGGCCTGTTGAGAGATAAGAGACTGGAATCATCATGGCAGGCTTACTTAATAGTGCTTCCTTAAGAACATATTAGAACCCTGGTTAAATGTGGTCTCATTTCAGCCGGTTTAAACCAGTTGCAGTAGTCGGTGCATAATCAGCGATCGACTGTTTATCCAGTTTAAGTGTGAAGAGTCACTTACCTGCATATTTTCCTGAAACTGGTGATCAAATACAGTACTTCCCAGAATTCTTTCTTGAACACCCAGTTTTGGTGTTTTGTCAAATACAGCTGTAGCCCAGATGAGAGCTTTTCCAGTGAGCAGTGAGCAGCTCAAAAGCTGCTGGGTGTGGTCCAACCTGTGAATGAGATTATGGCAAAAATTTTGCAGCTTTGTTAAGCACAGAGTAAAATTACAGGCCAAGATCAATACACAGAAATATATCAGCATAGGCAATACCAGAAGGGACATCTAAAGAGTAACAAAAGCTAGCCAGAGATCAGACAGGTACCCAGGTCTAAGGAAATCATTTAAAGCTAAGAAAAATGCAAGATCATACACAAAAAATTGTAGAACTTACACGCCTGAAAGCAATTGTGAAGGTTTTGCAGAATATTTAGCCTTGGGATAAAACAAATGTGCTTCAAATGCCAAACCAGGAAATAAGAATGACAATAGAAGAAAAGTCCAAGATTGGGGCAGGGAGCCATCTGGTGTTGTGGCAGTGAAATGTCTTATGGCGTCGGAAAAAGCTATTCGTGTCTGGAAAATTCATTCATTCATTCATTCATTCATTCATTCATTCATTGTCTACCGCTTATCCAAACTATTCTCAGGTCACAGGGAGCCTGTGCCTATCTCAGGCATCAAGGCAGGATACACCCTGGACAGAGCACACACACACACACTCTCATACAATACAGACAATTTAGAGATGCCAATCAACCTACCATGCATGTCTTTGGACTGGGGGAGGAAACCAGAGTAGCCAGAGGAAACCCCCAAGGCACGGGGAGAACATGCAAACTCCACACACACAGCAGAGGCAGGAATCGAACCCCCAACCGTGGAGGTGTGAGGCAAACGTGCTAACCACTAAGCCACCGTGCCCCCCTCTGGAAAATTCACAGAGAAATAAATAATTTATTCCATGTCAAAGTTATTTGTGCTAAAACAGAGCATAAATAACTGGATTAATGGTTGAATCAACACAAAACACAAGCAAAAGTTTTTAGATGTTTCTGCCTGCATTCTAATATATATTCATTTGAATATTTCTTTAAACATATATAATGTATCATCAGTAACTTTTATTTATTTTATTTTCTTAACTCCCAGAACAGGTTACTAAACTATAGGTTTTTTGTGTGTCTTTTAGTAAAATATTTATTTTTAACCTAGAAAGGGGCATATCATGTACCTTTAAAAAATTGATTTTTAAGCTAAATGAATTGATTGTTGACATCTTGAAGGTATTCCACAAAAGACCATCTAAAATATATACATTAAACCTGCAAAAGATGTACCATTGAGTGTAACACCCCACTGACAACATATATGGTACATGGAAACACCCTTTGAATGGTCCATCTCTCAGGATAATTTCTAGAGTCTGAAGCTGATAACTTACTGTAGTTCATATTTAGATTTTCAGTTCTCTGTACAGGAGTTACGATCTTGAGTCAGTAGGTGCTGCCTAAAAGCACATGCACTTACTGCCTCACTTAAACAAATCTGAACATCAAAACACCCCACATTTTCAAAATAAATACTTAATGCTTTCAGAATAATGCTTTTGGTTATGGACTTTTTTTCCAAGCAGATGTTGTGCCTGAGGGAAGCCTGATAAAATTATAGCCAGATACTAAACTTTGCTTTTGTAAGAATGGAGATCTAAAAAGGTCAAATGTAGAACATCTAAGTACTGCAATGAAAGTACATTTAAGAAGCACAATCCTTCCTGCCTTGGGTCTGTTAAAATCATAATTCATAATATATCTTTATGTATTTTTTTTCTTTCCTTTTTGGGTTGATGCAGGATGATGTAGTTTGTACCTATTAAAATGTCTTAATCATAGTATTTATTACAGTATTTGATTATTTAAAGTAATAAAGATGTCCATGATTAGTCAAAAAACCAGTGTGTCCACATCCCTCCTCCAGCTAGAGGCTGTGTTCTCCTCTGTCGCTGCTCTAATCTGATATGAAAGCTGTTAATGTATTTCTGTCATTCCTGGTTAACATGCTTGATTTTCTTTCATGTTTGCTGGGTACTCACAACTTTATACCATGCTGAGAGTCTTTTTTTTTTATTTATTGACTTGTTTAAACAAATCTCACTCACCAGTGTCTGATCTCTGTCCTTGTTACAGAATGACATCTCTTATAGTCATTAATGCAAAATAGTTTTATAAAAAAAACAGAACCACTTCAGATATAAATAGTTCAGAAGCCATGGTTCTTGTATATGAACTGAATTTTGTGATTATACATCTTTAGTAAAAAGAAAAAAGCCACATTTTCCAGAAAGTTGAAAAATAAATTCTTATCATTTCCTTTTAAAATTATGTTACACAACTTTTATTAATGCAGAGTCTGTTTTGAATATCTGCAGACTTAAAATTAATTTAACACACCTCCTGAACCATGGATAGAATAGAGCATAAATAACTGGATTAATTGTGGAATTAAGATAAAGCACAAACATG
This sequence comes from Hemibagrus guttatus, assembly GCA_033459395.1. Taxonomy (NCBI): domain Eukaryota; kingdom Metazoa; phylum Chordata; class Actinopteri; order Siluriformes; family Bagridae; genus Hemibagrus; species Hemibagrus guttatus. The sequence continues at coordinate 10,181,477 of JAUCMX010000030.1, read as the reverse complement.
AGTTTTTGAAACGATGCTAAGTAAAACTCAATAACATCACCTAATAAACTGTAAATAAAATATGGAAGTAAACACACCAGAAACACAGACACTAAAATGCCGAGGACTTTAGCTGCTTTTCTTTCAGATTTCATGGAGTGTGAAGTGATTTTCTGTGTTTTAGGTCGTGTGTGATTATTAAGCTCTCTGATAGCAGTGGCATGTTTCTTAGCAATCACAAAAACTCGAGTATACAATATGAATATAAGAGCACATGGAAATATGAATGTTATTACAAGATCAATAGCAGACAAAACATCTCTTAAAGTAACAAAACACTCTCCAGGGCAGACCACAATATTCCAGATATCCCTATTAAAATACTGAAGCATTAAATTATATACCACGCAGACAAACCAGTTAGATAAAACCATAGTGCACATTGTTCGCACAGAGATTTTGTTGGTGTATAGAAACGGGTTTGAGAGAGCCAAATATCGATCCACAGCTATCAGAACAATGTGATATATGGATAGGCTTGTGAGAAAATATCCAATCATCATTACACAGATGCAGAAATCCATCCCTAAGATCCAGCATGACTCGATCATCCATATTAACATTGACGGCATCACTAAAGCTCCAATGAGGAAATCCGACATAGCCAAGGAGAGCACCAGCATGTTGGTCGGTGTGTGAAGCTGCTTGAAGTGAAGAACAGAGATGATGACGAGCAGATTTCCACACACTGTTAGCAGAACCACAGCAGCTGAACACACGTACAGTAAGATATAAACTGCAGGAGATACAGATCTCTCTGGACAGGAGAAATGCTCACAGCGATCAGACTGATTAAACTCTGTCAGGTTCATTAATATAGTGTTTAAAGATAAAGGTACAACAAAAGAAAAACTTAGATATCAGCTGTTTGCCATGTAAAATGGTATTGATTTAAATTCATTGTCAATAATTATAGCAACAATTATATTATTAATTATAGATAATTTGAGCATCTGGGTTATTTTATAGAGTAGAAATTGGTCACACCCTCACATTTAATTGGATGTTGGAAATATGATGTCATATATATATATAAATGCACATGCACACATAAATTTGATGTTTATGTCGCCACAGATTTTTAAAGTGTAAAACTGCCCACTGATCCTCCCCAACTGGATCCCCATTAGCCCTTGTTACTGTCCATTTTGCAAATAGGTGAGCAAGTGGGCCATCTAGAAAGGTGAGCAATGCAACATTTTTTATTGTGTCTGCCAGATGAAAATGAGCTCCCTTTTAATTCTGGTTTCTTTCAAGGTTTTTTCCTCATAAATTCTCATTCCAGAGAGTTTTTCCTCACTACCATCACCTTTGGTTTGCTTATTACGGATAAATTTACACAAGTAAAATTTATATGCTGAATTTATATATTGGGGGGGCACGGTGGCTAGCACGTTTGCCTCATACCTCCAGGGTTGGGGGTTCGATTCCCGCCTCCGCCATGTGTCTGTGGAGTTTGAATATTCTCCCCATGTCTCGGGGGTTTCCTCCGGGTACACCGGTTTCCCCCCCGGTCCAAAGACATGTATTGTAGGTTGATTGGCATCTCTAAATTATCCGTAGTATGTGTGTGTGCACCCTGTGATGGGTTGGCACGCCGTCCAGGGTGTATCCTGCCCTGATGCCCAATGACGCCTGAGATAGGCACAGGCTCCCCATGACCCAAGAATAGATCGGATAAGCGGTACACAATGAATGAATTTATATATTGCTGTAAAGCTGCATTGTAGCAATTGTTAAAAGTACTACAATACAAATAGAATTCAGTTGAAATTAAATAAATGAATTTGTTGCTCATTCAAAAGAGGTAACTTGTATTTTAGTGTTGTTTTAAATAGCATTTTAAAAAGAGTTTTGACTGAGGATCGCTTTGACCCCCTTCACCACAATGTGCTTAATGAGTCTTATTATGACCCAAATCAAATCAATAGACCCAACCTTGCGCCACCTTGCTTACAGGGAAAGTATGTAAACTGAGGATGCTATCTCTATCACACTCCTATGAAAAATCTGAAAGAACAAGAATACCAGAATAGAGTTTGAAAGCAAAAAATTAATTTGTTTAAAAAGAAAATAGAAATGTCACAATTAGCACACAGGCTCAGCACAGAGTACAGATAAAAACTGAACTGATTTAGAATGATACTACTCTAGTACATCCAGGACTCTTAAATCAATTTATAACACACAAGATTTACCTGGCATCCAGACTGTAAGATGTCATACACAATCCTACAACTGCTCCTGTAACCTTACTTGTTCTGGAGTACTGTGACCTCCAGCTGCTTAAAGATGAAGAGGCGCAGCAAGAGGGTAGTTTTCCTATCACCCTTTTCCAGGGGCAAATTGCTTGAACCAGTTGCCTGTTGAACTGTTAAACTGTTAAGATCAAACCTATAAAATGTGTGTATATTTAAGCTGTAGAAAAGCGGCACTTGTCCTCAATGTGGTTTTTGGTCTGGAAAATGGAATCAGGTTTTTCAGTGAGAAATTGCAGATTTCTCTTGACATGAAATCTTGACATGAAAACTGAGAGTGAAGAGCCAGATTTTCACTCTAGGGACAAAAACAGACCATAAAGAGAAGGAGAACATTACTGCATTGATATGTTTTACAGATTTATGCTATTAGCAGACATACTTGTACAGTGCTGTACAAAAGTGAGAGACCACCATTTTGTTGTCAATTAAACGGCCATTTAGTTCTGTTCACTATTTCTAGGCAAACGATAATAGTGTGAAAATGTACAATACATCACTTCTAGTTTCAGTCCAACAGCCATGCAAAACTTATTTAAAATAAAAAAATATATATATATTTACAGATTTCATACTGTTTTCAGTGTTTAAGTAAATCTGTGTGTATTTTACGAGTAATAACAATGATGACTACAACGAAGGATAGATGAAAATTTATTTAACAGAAATCACAGGATAAAAATCAAATGAAATCAGACAGAACTTTAATATTGACCTCCAGAGATACAGTGATTACATTGTATATAAAATGGATTTATGTACACCTTAAATCTTCATTGTTCTTGTTTATCACCAAATACATTGGGGCAAAAAAGTATTTAGTCAGCCACCAATTGTGCAGGTTCTCCCACTTAAAAAGATGAGAGAGGAGTGTAATTTTCATCATAGGTACACTTCAACTATGAGAGACAGAATGAGAAAAAAAAATCCAGAAAATCACATTGTCTGATTTTTAAAGGATTTATTTGCAAGTTATGGTGGAAAATAAGTATTTGGTCAATAATAAAAGTTCATCTCAATACTTTGTTATATACCCTTTGTTGGCAATGACAGAGGTCAAACGTTTTCTGTAAGTCGCCACAAGGTTTTTACACACTGTTGCTGGTAGTTTGGCCCATTCCTCCATGCAGATCTCCTCTAGAGCAGTGATGTTTTGGGGCTGTCGCTGGGCAACATGGATTTTCAACTCCCTCCAAAGATTTTCTATGGGGTTGAGATCTGGAGACTGGCTAGGCCACTCCAGGACCTTGAAATGCTTCTTACGAAGCCACTCCTTCGTTGCCCGGGCGGTGTGTTTGGGATCATTGTCATGCTGAAAGACCCAGCCACGTTTCATCTTCAATGCCCTTGCTGATGGAAGGAAGTTTTTACTCAAAATCTCACGATACATGGCCCCATTCATTCTTTCCTTTACACGGATCAGTCGTCCTGGTCCCTTTGCAGAAAAACAGCCCCAAAGCATGATGTTTCTACCCCCATGCTTCACAGTAGGTATGGTGTTCTTTGGATGCAACTCAGCATTCTTTCTCCTCCAAACACAACAAGTTGAGTTTTTACCAAAAAGTTCTATTTTGGTTTCATCTGACCATATGACATTCTCCCAATCCTCTTCTGGATCATCCAAATGCTCTCTAGCAAACTTCAGATGGGCCCGGACATGTACCGGCTTAAGCAGAGGGACACGTCTGGCACTGCAGGATTTGAGTCCCTGGCGGCGTAGTGTGTTACTGATGGTAGCCTTTGTTACTTTGGTCCCAGCTCTCTGCAGGTCATTCACTAGGTCCCCCCGTGTGGTTCTGGGATTTTTGCTCACCGTTCTTGTGATCATTTTGACCCCACGGGGTGAGATCTTGCGTGGAGCCCCAGATGGAGGGAGATTATCAGTGGTCTTGTATGTCTTCCATTTTCTAATAATTGCTCCCACAGTTGATTTCTTCACACCAAGCTGCTTACCTATTGCAGATTCAGTCTTCCCAGCCTGGTGCAGGTCTACAATTTTGTTTCTGGTGTCCTTTGACAGCTCTTTGGTCTTGGCCATAGTGGAGTTTGGAGTCTGACTGTTTGAGGTTGTGGACAGGTGTCTTTTATACTGATAACCAGTTCAAACAGGTGCCATTAATACAGGTAATGAGTGGAGGACAGAGGAGCCTCTTAAAGAAGAAGTTACAGGTCTGTGAGAGCCAGAAATCTTGCTTTTTTGTAGGTGACCAAATACTTATTTTCCACCATAACTTGCAAATAAATTCTTTAAAAATCAGACAATGTGATTTTCTGGATTTTTTTCCTCATTCTGTTTCTCATAGTTGAAGTGTACCTATGATGAAAATTACAGGCCTCTCTCATCTTTTTAAGTGGGAGAACTTGCACAATTGGTGGCTGACTAAATACTTTTTTGCCCCACTGTAATAAGAAGAATAATCCTCACTGAATGGCTATTTAAATTCTGCAAAATTTTTTGTATGACTTTTACACAGTACTGTATATGTATTTTTTTTCCCCAATGTCTGTACTGCTTATCCAATCTATCGTTGTGTTACGGGGAGTCTGTGACAATCTCAAGCGTCATCGGGCATCAAGGCAGGATACACTCTGGACGGAGTTATTGAATATGTGTACATGTTAATTCAGTAACATGCATTTAGTCACATATTATTCAAACCACTGTAACAAACTGAATTTATGAATCTATCTGTGTGTTCTTTCAGTAAAATATGAATGTAATTCCACTGAATATTTCTCACTCATATATGGGTTGATGTTCATTATGAAGTGTCTGGGCTCAATCTATGTTTATCAGAACAGAAATAAAAAAATGTCCAAGCCAAATAAAAGGATATCACAATTTTAGATGGTGTCCTAGATGAGGTCATAAATGGTATCACACAGTCAGCCCATGCCATAGATATATTCAGAATATATCAGAATTTATTTTTTCAAAATTTGCCCATTGTGGAAAAACTGATAATAAATTAACTCTCGCACCTAACATGTATCTTTGAAAATGCATTTTTGAATCATGAAAGAACATTGATTAATGCAGAGTCTATCTGGACTATTTCCATAGTTAGAATTAAGTTAATGCACCTCCTAACCATGGGTAAAACAGAGCATAAATGAGGGGGTTCAAGGCAGAATTAAGACAAAACACAATAAGGACTTTCGGAAATGTTTCCCCTGGCATTTCAATAACATCACCTAACAGACTGTAAACAAAATATGGAAGTAAACAAGCAAGAAAAACAGATATTAAAATGCCAAGGACTTTAGCTGCTTTTCTCTCAGATTTCATGGAGTGTGAGGTGATTTTCTGTGTTTTAGGCCGTGTGTGATTATTAAACTCTCTGATAGCAGTGGCATGTTTCTTAGCAATCACAAAAACTTGAGTATACAATATGATTATGACAGAGAGTGGAAATATAAATGAATATATGAGATCAATTATAAACCACAGCTTATTTAACATGATAAAACACTCTCCAGGGCATATTACAAATTTCATGAAGTTTCCATTAAAATACAAGAGTGCCAAGTTATAGACCACAACCATACATTGGTCAAAAGCAATTGCAGCACAACTGATCCTCACAGACGCTCTTGTCATGTAGACAAAGGTCATGTAGACTTTGAGAGAGCCAAATACCGATCGATAGCAATCAGAACAATATTATATATGGATAAGGTCATGAGGAAACAGGCAATCATCATGACACACATGCACAAACCTCTCCCAAAAATCGACCAGACTCGATCGACCAGATGAACACCGGTGGCATCACTAAAGCACTAATGAGGAAATCTGTCACAGCCAGAGAGAGCACCAGCATGTTGGTTGGTGTGTGAAGCTGCTTGAAGTGAAGAACAGGGATGATGACCATCGGATTTCCACACACTGTTAGCAGAACCACAGCAGCTGAACACACATACAGTAAGATATAAACTGCAGGAGATGCAGATCTCTCTGGACAGGAGAAATGCTCACAGCGATCAGACTGATTCATGAATACATTTAAAAATCTCTAAAATCATTTAAAATGACTGATATTGGGTGTTGCCTTTGCAAGACAGTAACAGAACAAACTCAAAAGAAATTAATTATAGCCTAATCCAGCTCTGACATTTTTATAGCTTAGAAATTGTTCACGCCACTAAGTTTGATAGACAGTTTGATAATTATGATGTCATCGCTTGTTTATAAAGAAGCTTTACATATTGTTTGGCCACCTGTTTTCATTTTATGTTTACAAACCAGAGCATTTTATTAGTTAATAGAATTTTATAATCAATACAACATTTTACATATCAGCCAGGGAATGTTGAATGTTCAGTAAACAATTTGAATTTCTAGCTCTCACTCTTGTCATTGGCTGCTATAGGACTCTGTCTGCTGATAGTGGTGCGTTCCTCTCTTTTTTCCAGCTCTTTTCAGAATAGGATTTTATAGAATTGGTACTTCCCTTTCAAGATTCCGTATATAGATTCAAGATGGCTGTGCGGCAGTAGCATGCAGTGGCCACGTTGGATCCAAAATGGTGCTTTTTGTTTGTTTTAGCCCGAACCTCGAGGTGCATCGACACCAAAGACAGTGGATGTAAGAGCCAATTCAACATGTCAATAATTTGTATTTGAACTGTTTGCTTAAAGTGTTGATTTGCAAGTAATAACGTAAAGTATGTCTGTAACTTTCTTTAAGAGGCAATTTTGTTATTTCCTATGTATATGTTTCAGCATTATTTCTTATGTTTCTGATGTATAATTAACGGCTGGAATGGTGTGGGCAAGGATAGGAGAGAAACAGTTTTCTTAACATTTTATTGTCCTAATGTTTTACCATCTTGTGGTCTTTATAGGTAAATTTGTGTTTAATGTTTGAGGAAACACAAGTTAAAGGAACTACAAGTGTAATGGCATAGGATATAATAACTAACCGGATTTTGAATTTTTTGTGTTTTAATTAAACTTGTATTTGTTACGAATTTCCTTGACTGATTTTTGTGACGAGTAAGAAACCCCCTTTTTTAGTTAATCCAGGACGTTATGCTACAGTGGTGTTCATGCATACAACCACCAGACGCTCATACAGTACAGAAATCATGCAATTACCAACCTGCATGATGAAGTACTTGAAAATCTTTGCGACCTCAACTTGCTGTGAAGACCAGGCCTTCAGTCCTTGGCATCGCCTGATGCCGGTGGCCGGGAGAGAGGACATCGCAAATAATGCTTAAGGAAGCTGAAGCGCATAAAGTGGGTGGGTGTCTGTTCTAGGCAAAAAAACAAAACCTCCCATCCTTCATTCTGTCCAACATTTGCTCACTGAACAACAAACTGGACTACATCCAACTCCAGTGAACCACATGGCAAGAGGTCAGACTGCTGAGTCTTTGTTTTCACGAAGACGTGGCTCAGCGACAGTGTTCCAGATGCCGCCATTTAGTTAGCCGGGCTCACCTCATTTCATGCCGACAGAAATGCAGCTCTGTGTGGTAAGACTCGCAGTGGCAGTGTGTGTTTACATCAACACAGAATGTGTGATGTAAGATGCAGGCCATTTTATTTACCATGTGAATTCACGACCACTTTCATTTTCAGAGTGTAATTTACCCCCAGAGCTAATGCTGAGGAGGCTCTGTGTGAGCTCTATGGAGCTATTAGCGAGCTGCAGAATGCTCAGTGTGGTAGTGCTGTTGATGCTGTTCCTGATTCCGGACTGACTGAGGTCTCCCAGTCAGGAAGTCAAAGATCCAGTTGCAGAGGGAGGTGTTCAGGTCCAGCAGGTTCAGTTTCTCAATCAGGTGCTGAGGAATGATTGTGTTGAATGCTGAACTGAAGTCTATGAACAGCATTCATACATATGTGCCCTTATTGTCCAGGTGTGTGAGGGACAGATGGAGGGTTGTGGTGATGGTATCGTCCATGGAGCGATTTGGATGATAGATGGGACTAGCGGGTCCAGTGAGGGTGGTAGCTGGGTCTTGATGTGCCTCATGATCAGCCTCTCGAAGCATTTTATCACAATGGGTGTGAGTGTGATGGCACGAAACTGTAGACTTCTTTGGCACGGGGACGATGGTCATCGTCTTGAGGCATGTAGGAACAACGGCGCTGCTCAGGGAAATGTTGAAGATGTCCCTGTAAAATTCTGTAGACATTAGATAAATGCTGTATTAATGAACCTGATGGAGTTAAATCAGTCTTGTCGCTGTGAGCATTTCTCCTGTCCAGAGAGATCTGTATCTCCTGCAGTTTATATCTTATTGTATGTGTGTTCAGCTGCTGTAGTTCTGCTAACAGTGTGTGGAAATTTACTTGTCATTATCTCTGTTCTTCACTTCAAGCAGCTTCACACACCAACCAACATGCTGGTGCTCTTTCTGGCTGTGTCAGATTTATGTATTGGGGCTTTTGTGATGCTAGTGGTATTCATCTAGACAACTGAGTCATGCCATTTTGGAAATGGTTTGTGCATGTGTGTTATGATGATTGTCTACCCCTCTCAAACCCCTTAATGTTGTTAGTTAAATGTGGGGTCAAATTGTCAGCTAAAGGTCAAAGATTAATGGCTGTAATGATGTTTGTAATGATTAGATGTACAACAAGGCATAGAGCATTGCTTCATCTTTGTTAACATGCACGCTATGCCAAGTATGCCAAGTATTACAGCGACTCCTACAACACAGCTTATTTGTCAAAGGGGAGAAATGTAAATTCCACCATCACACAATCACATTTCTGGGGTACGTCATCAGCCACCAGGGAGTACAGATGGATGCAAGCAATGTCAGCGTGTTAATGGAGTGGCCCATTCCATAGAACATCAAAGACCTACAATGGTTTCTAGGCTTAATTAATTTCTACCGCTTATTTATTCAGGGTTATAGCTTAGAGGCCACCCCACTTAAGTCCTTACTTAAGGGGAAGCCCAAGAAGTTATGTTGGTCCGACATCGCTCAGCAAGCGTTCGATCAACTTAAGAAAAGATTTATCTCAGTCCCCATCCTGTGTCACCCTGACCCCAATCTCCCATTCACTGTAGCGGTGGATGCTTCATGCTGTGGTATAGGAGCAGTGCTAACACACCATGGGGACCCAGGGAAACTTCACATTTACATTTCTACATTTATATTTCTGGCATTTGGCAGACGATCTTATCCAGAGTGACGTACAAAAGTGCTTTAGTTTTCAGTCAATGAATACATTAGCACTGGTTCAATAGGACACAAACTTGGGATACCATTAGCCTAAACTGAGTTGGTTTTTTTTTTTGTTTGTTTTTGTTTTTTTTTAAACTTTGCAACATAATACATAAACAGGGATTCACCCATGTGCCTTCTTTTCTGGTAAGTTAACCCCTGCAAAAGCTAACTGTGACTTGATAGCAGGGAGCTGCTGACCATCAAGGAAGCCCTGGAGGAGTGGAGGCACTGGCTAGAGGGTGTCCTTCACAGGTTTCAAGTTCTTACTCTCCGCAAAAACCTAGAATACATATAAGGTGCAAAGCAACTCAATCACAGGAAAGCACGATGGGCAGTATTCTTTACATGGTTCCAGTTCACAGTCACCCACTGACCCGGATCAAAGAATGGTAAAGCCAATGCCTTATCATGCCGCCATGACCCCACCCTCGAGGAACCCATCCTACCAGGAGTTGGGAAGTAAAACCAGCAAACCTATTGTAGCAGAGAACAACAGCAGTGGAGTAAGTTTCCCCCCTGGGCTGAGTATGCACAAAACTCACTCACCCACTCCTCTTGGGAGTGTGTATAATATACTAGGCTAGCAACCCTCCATTTTCTCCATGGGGATGTGGTAGCTTAGTGGTTAAGGCATTGGACTACTGCTCGGAAGGTTGTGTGTTTGAATCCCAGGTCCACCAAGCTGCAGCTACTGGGCCCCTGAGCAAGGCCCTTAACCCCAAAAATACTCAGTTGTATAAAAAATGAGATGAAAATGTAAGTCGCTCTGGATAAGGGTGTCTGCTAAATGCCGTAAATGTAAATTTTCCCATGGTCAGGAGAGACCTCTGAGGTACTGCTGGTGGACAATTGGTTTCACCGGAGCTAAGAGGTATGGAACAGTGCTCATCTATGCCTCCAATGAGCGGTATGCCCTGATAGGCCTGTGCCCAGACCTCAAGGCCGACCAAGAAGGACACTGGGAGGTGTTCTTAGGAGGGGGGATTCTGTTACAACATGACCACTGTTTCCCCCATCATCCAGCAGAGGGACCCCTCACCCGAGTTCTTACACTTCCGGTTGTATAGACATTTGTTACACTCTGGCTGTGTCAGATTTCTTCATTGGGACTTTACTCATTCTATCTATGTTCATCTGGACAACTGAGTCATGTTGGATTTTGGGGAGAGGTTTCTTTTTTTTTTATTTATTGGTAGTGTCCTCATGAGCTAATCCATCTATAATATTGTTCTGATCTCTGTAGATCAGAACAATATTATTTATCTTTTTATCTCAATTTCAAATGAAATTGGCTTTTTCCTGCAGGGCTATGAGGAAAAAGATGAAGACTTAAATGTAGTCTCTCTTGTAGTCTGTCAACATGGGGTGGAGAACAGAAGGCCTACACAGAAAATAAATCCGACATAGCCAAGGAGAGCACCAGCATGTTAGTTGGTGTGTAAAGCTGCTTGAAGTGAAGAACAGAGATGATGACGAGCAGATTTCCACACACTGTTAGCAGAACCACAGCAGCTGAACACATGTACAGTAAGATATAAACTGCAGAAGATACAGATCTCTCTGGACAGGAGAAATGCTCACAGCGATCAGATTGATTAAACTCTGTCAGGTTCATGACACAGCATCCTGTAACAATCAAATGACTTATGGTTCAAACAGCTTTAGTGCTTTTATAGTTTAGAATTTGTTCATGTCCCCTGTGTTTGAGTGACAGTATGTTACATTTGATGTCATACTTTGTTGGAACAAAAGGCCTCATTTGTGGAAATTCAATATATTAATATTATATGTACATTCCTGTGGAACAAAGCCTCATCTAATTAAAAAAACAAATTGATTATGCTATTTGCGATATGAATAAATAATGCATCTGAACAGGTTAAAAAAAGTTCTGATATAAAATCATGATGCCCTAATGAGTGTGATTATCTGCAAAAACAAAATCAAGTGTGGTAGGCAAAATCTCCAGAAGAACTCCAAGATACTCTACTAGCCAATTTTGAATGATACATGTATCTGATGTACAGATAGATAGATAGATAGATAGATAGATAGATATGTAACCCTGGTTAAAATGTAGCTATTTCTTGAGAGGAGTAGAGATATGACTCATTAATGATTAAGCTCATATGTTTCTTTGTTTAATTCTATTTTCATGTTTATAATGTTTCTAACACTGTGTAAAGAGTAAGCTTAGCAGTTGCTTTTTATATTCTATCTATCTTATGCATTTATTTGCATATGTAATGTAAATTTGTAGTATGGCCCTTTAAGAGTTTTTTTTTTTTTTTACATACATTAGCTTTTGCCGCATGCATGAGTTGGAAAAATGTGATGATGTGACAGAATGTGATGTGACTCACACCACCTAGAGTAATAATTAAATTCTAGCCCTGCTTATATGTAACAAGTACTGTTTTTATTCTGTCTTGCTAATTAGTACTTCTAGTGCCCTAACTCTCACAGCTCAGTGGGTGGGTTTTTCAAAATCTGACAGCTCAGTGGTATAATTTGACTTGGATTGGAACTTAAAAAGTCTTATATCCTATGACATCTGCAGGTCTTTTGATCTCCCAGCCTGACACTGCCTGTAAGCCCTGTGAGGTCTAAAAGTTGGTTTGTTTGTTTTTTTAATTTAACACAAAAGGTTTTTTATTAAAAATGATATTCTCCAATAACAAATAAAATTTTCAGAAATATTTATGAATTTTAAAATACTACAGTGTGGGCACAAGCTAACACAGACTCCACAAGTTTATGTAAATATTGTTGATTTATATTAGATTATATTTCACCTGAATACCTGCCTCAATGGAAGGGATAAGACCCACTGTCACATTTTCCAGGGTCCATGTCATGAAGTAACAGACCCAGCGGGCAGATAGACAAAAGACAGGGGTTTTATTAACTGAAAACAAGCAAACATAAACACAAGACTGACACCACACGAAGACGCTACACAACGACGATACGACGACCAGCCCCGAACCCTGGCAAAAGGCCACTATAAATACAAAACATAATCATGACAACATTAGGGACAGGTGAACAGCAATCAGGAAAACAATGGGAACAGGCGGGGCTAAAACAAAGCACATGACATGACAAACAATGACAAAACATGACATCACACAACCCCTGCCGGAAACTCCCCCTAGTGGCCCAACACAGGGCCTACCTCCCGTAACACCCACGAAAAATCTGACCTTTTGTACAAAGCGGTTAACATAGTAAATATCACCAATTTGTTTAAACGGTGACAACATCTTGAATATTGACCAAGATTCAAGCATGAACATCCTTTGTGTGTGCACTATATCTTGGGTCAGATCAAGGTTAAATTGCTGCTTAACCATGCTTCCATATCAATTCAATTGATTTCTTTGCTTGTGGCTATGTTTATGCAAACCCTTGCTCAATTTGCGTGTAATGCATTGTACAAATGGTATGAAAGCTTTCAGAAACCGCAATTACATTTTTGAGTCTTGTGCTGTTTTTTAATAATTCCCCCATCCAAGTATGACCTTTTGAAGGATCAAAGTATCTAAGTACACAACAATTTATTCAGAAACTACAGAAAATATAATGAACTATATTTAAATGAGGTAATATTGATGTTGATGTAGTAGTTCATTTCCCTCATCCATATTTTTTCACTGTAGCCAGATGTCATTCACACAGCATCTCATCTACCCTTTTAAATTCCTTACTATACTTAAATATCTATAAAACACTGATGTGTTGATTTACAGAGTCACGTGACAATAATGAGTCTTTGCATCTACCCATATTCATTTTATTGAAAGAATTGAATAATATGTCTACTATTCTTTATTGTGTTATAAGGATTTAAACTGTGTAATTTAATGGTACTGTTAAATAATAATGGTTCACGTTACTCTTTCATCGTCGGATGTTCAGATAATCACAGTTCTTATTGTAAAACCTATTTGGCCTATATATTTTTTAATTTGTAGTATTATTGATATTACTCTGATAATGTACATCTGTATTTTATTATTATATTAATATTATTATATTATATTAATATTATTTCAAGCTTCTGTAACAAATCAAATTTTCATCTATATAATACAGTAAATAATGAGAAATAAGTACTCATACAGTATTGATTTGGTTTACACATATCACATCTTTTAGTTTTGTACTTCAGATGTCCATGTTTGCAAGACTCACTGTTTAAAAATAATTCTTTAATTGAATTTTAAAAATGTTATACAAGGTATTCAAGATTCAAGATTGTCTATTGTTTTTGGGGGGTCTTAATCTTCTCCCAACTTTCCATTGGTGAAGACCACACAATTGTTATTTATGCGATTATGAATAAAAAGATTTGAAGCAAGGTGTACTTTTTTTCCCCATGACTTTATGTGCTTCAGATCATCAGAAGCAGTGAAAATATGTTCATGAAAGAACACTCATTAGTGCAGAGTCTGTTTGGAATATTCTCATAGTTATGATTAATTTAATGCACCTCCTAAACCACAGGTAAAATAAAGCATAAATAACTGGATTAATTGTGGAATTAAGATAACTCACAATAATGAGTTTCTGAAATGTTTCTGTCTGTAGTTTAATAACATCACCTAAAAAACTGTAAATAAAATATGGAAGTAAACTGGCCAAAAACACAGACACTAAAATGCCAAGCACTTTAGCTGCTTTTCTCTCAGATTTCATGGAGTGTGAGGTGATTTTCTGTGTTTTAGGTCGTGTGTGATTATTAAGCTCTCTGATAGCAGTGGCATGTTTCTTAGCAATCACAAAAACTCGAGCATACAATACGATTATGAGAGAAAGTGGAAAAATACATGAATAAACAAGATCAATTACAACCCAATTCTCATTCAGAAAATAAATACATTCTCCAGGACACATTAGTAAATTCTTGAAGTTTCCATTAAAATAAAAGAGTGTTATGACATACACCAGACTGACAGACCAGTTAAAATAAATCACAACACACATCCTCCTCCTAGTGCCTGTGCTTTTGTAGAGAAAGGGGTTTGAGAGAGCCACATACCGATCTATAGCAATCAGAACAACATTATAGATAGATAAGCTCATAAGGACACCACCAGTCAACAAAAAAATAACGCAGAAATCATTTCCAAAAATCCAACATGACTCAATTGTCCAGATGAACATAGATGGCATGAATAAAGCCCCAATAAAGAAATCTGTCACAGCCAGAGAGAGCACCAGCATGTTGGTCGGTGTGTGAAGCTGCTTGAAGTGAAGAACAGAGATGATGACGAGCAGATTTCCACACACTGTTAGCAGAACCACAGCAGCTGAACACATGTACAGCAAGATATAAACTGCAGGAGATACAGATCTCTCTGGACAGGAGAAATGCTCACAGCGATCAGACTGATTAAACTCTGTCAGGTTCATGATACAGCATCCTGTAAAAACACAGATTTGGTGCTTTTATAGTTTAGAAATTGTTCACGCCCTCCTGTGTTTGAGTGACAGTATGATACATTTGATGTTATACTTTGTTTGAGCAAAAGGCCTCATTAATGGCAATTCAATATATTTATAATATTATATATACATATCTGGGGAACAAAGCCTCACCCAAATATCGACACAAACTGATTATGCTAAGAAAGTGTGTCATATCAAAAAATAATGTCTGTGAACAAGTTAAAGAAAAGACATTCTGATCTAAAATCATGATGCCCTAATTAGTGTGTGTACAGATGAACTATGGACATTTTAACATAACCAAACTAGTCCATGCCAAAGTTTGAGAAAAAAAAAAGAAAACAAAATAGTTTAGTTTACTTTTACTTAACTGACTTTTACTTTTATTGATATTTAATAGAATCCATTCTTCCTTCTATGTAAGGCTTCCTGTCTCAATTTTGTCAGCCAAGAACAAAAAGCTGAGGCTTCAGTTGGCAAATGCTCACCAAAACTGGACAGCTGAAGACTAGAAAATTGTAGCCTGGTATGATTGGACCTTTCTAAATCTTTGTTTCTGCTGGGGTGACAAAGATGGTAAAGTTGGGCTCCAACGGCATTAATTGATAAATCCAACCTGCCTTGTATCCACAGTCCAGGATGGTGAAGTTAGTTTAATGGTGTGGGGGAATGTTTCCTAGTCACAGAGTCTGCCAAGAGTAATGTTTTGGACAAGCTGATGGGATCTGGTATCATGGGGTCCATTTCCCAACAATGCAGTTACAGAACGGCTCCTGCATCCATCTCAAAGGTATATTGGCATCTATCTCCATGATGAGTGGCCTTGACAGGTCTGGGTGTTTGAGGATAGAGGCTGTGGTGAACTTCACCAAGAACAAAACTCTATTTACAAAACCCAGGAAACACTGCAGCTCCTTTGTTAAATTATCCTGGTTCATAACCACTCCTATGTGGCTTATGATGTACTCCAGAAATGAGATAAAGTTTTGACATTTCTCCCCCTTCACATGAAGGTGATGTTCTAGAAGCCTCCGGAGCACCAGCAGACATAAAAAACATGGGTCTCGAAGGACGGGGAGTAGATGAGAATGTTGTCAATGTAGGTCACTGCAAATTCATCCAGCAAGTTTCACAGCACATCATTGAGGAGGCACCGAAACACAGAGGAGGCACTAAAGAGCCTATATGGATAGATACAATGCTTGTAATGACTGCTAGAGGTAATAATTGTCATCTCATTCATACCAAATTGTATGCACTGTGTAATTTAGTAAGGTTAAAGGCCTCCTCATTTAATTCCAGAAAAAGGAAGCCTATGGATCTGGGTGATGTGGAGGTAAGAAACACAATGTACAGAATGCTTTGTTATGATAAACAGAAAAACTCTGGATTAAGGACTACCTAACCTACACTCAAAAAAATTAAACATACAAAAAGACAATTACCTTCCCTAAACTCCCTTACCAAGAAAAACAGAGACAAAAAACCCACACTCCTACTATTGGATAAATATACACTGTATCAATATTTGCAACCACAAGCAAAGAGTATACACAGTTAACGCAGCTAAAACTGATACAGGGAACAAATCGGACCCGTAGTCAAGTCAGGCAAGAATCAAAACCACAATGACAGAAGAAAAACATGACACAGAACATCACACAACACAACCACAACATGTCAAGTGAGCATTGAAGCTGCTGGTACTGGCTTTTGTCCCAGTTTTATACAGTCGCCATTACTGACTTGTTGGGGAAGTAGCTGGAACATCAGGAAAGCCCAGGCTGGAGTACAGAGTGGACCAACCTGAAGGAATAATGACACCCACACATAGGACAGGACACATGACACAACCTGTAACACACTTCTACACAAAAGTGAACATTTTACAGTGGTTTACAATCAGTAAGACAAACAATATGGCATTAGCAGAGTGTTAGCAACTATAATGAGTGTACCTTTACGGTGAGTGATAACTAAACTGACCTCCTGAACAATTAGAGACCAGCACATCAGCCTCTGGTTGGTGTTTCACATTTGATATAGGAACACTAATGCGTTGTGGTCCATATACACATATGAATTGAGGCAGGACTGTCAACAAGATATATGTCAAAATGCTGTAAAGCCATCAACAATGCAAGGGTCTTATTTTCAATAGTGCTGTAGAAAAGCTGGTGTTTCAGGAATTTACATTTCTCTGACTTGGCATATGTTCTTATCCAGAGCGACTTACAATTTATCTCATTTTATACAACTGAAGGTTGAAGGGCCTTGATCAGGGGCCCAGCAGTGGCAGCTTGGTGGACCTGGGATTCAAACTGACAACCAAACACCCAAGTAGTTCAACAACATAATCACTAAGCCACCACATCCCACATTAAGCTACCACATCCCACTTTGAAATTTCTTTGAAAAGTAGCACACATGGTAATCCACTCCATGCTAGTGTTCCTGAATGAGCACAGCAGTGGCACCGACACCACTGGCATCTACTTCCAACTTGAATGTGTTGGTCATATCAGTAAGAACTGGAAAGCTGGTTAACAGGAGTTTCGCAGAGTCAAAGGGAGTCTGGCACTTAAACAAAACACTCTGGCATAACAAATTATTAAGGGGTAAAACAACATCAGAGAAGTTTTTACAAAACAATTATAATAACCAGCCATGACTACAAAATGTTGGAGAACTTGTATTGTCTTGGAAAAGGGAAATGCACAAATGGCTTGGTCTTTAGCACCCAAAGATTTCACCATACCCTGACCAACCATTTTCCTGAGCTAAGAGACCACCCCCTTACAAAAATCACACTTTTCCAAATTCAATACCAAGGAAGCCTCAGAGAGTCTTGTAAATACAAGCTCCAAAAGTTTTAAGTGCTGCTCCCACATATCAGAGTACACCATCACATCATCAAGGTAAGCAGCACAATTCAGGACCTCCCACAATACATGACTCATAAGTCTTTGAAATGTGGAAGGGTCATTCCAGAGGCCAAAAGCCATGACCGTATACTGGAGGAAGTTTCCTGGGGTAGAAAAAGCAGAAATTTCAGATGCCTGTGGAGTGAGGGGTACCTGCCAATAACATTTTAACAGGTCAAGCTTGCTAGTAAATCTAGCTGTGCCAACACAATCTACACAATCCTCCATTCTAGGAAGAGGGAAAGAGTCAGGTTTAGTGACAGCATTCCCTTTCGGTAATAAGTACCAAAACAAAATAAGGCATAAGCCTTGGGCAATAAAATACAAGGTGAACACCAAGGGCTCATACTATGGGCAGGTAGACTATGCTTAAGTATGTACTCTGTTTCTTGCATCATAATCACTCACTTAGCTTGCTCTATATGGATGCAGCCTAATAGGGGCCTGATCACCTCCATCAATGTTATGCTCTATTAACATTGTGCAAGATGGGACATCAGCGAGCAGACCAGGGAATCTTTTACTCAAAGCTTTGATATCCTCCTGAAAAGATCTAAGCAACCCTGCCAATTTCTTGGGCAAATGCCGCAACAACTCAGAGTTGAACAGAAAGAGCTAATAATGGAACCACAAGAGAAACAGGATCTGACCCAGGTGATATAAGGTGAGCATGGTACTTCTTCAACAAATTTACATGGCAGATACAAGTTTTAAGGTTGCAGTCAGGCATATTGATAAAATAATCTGTGGTGCTGAGTGTCTGTCTAACTTCATATGGGCCAACAAATCTGGTCTGGAGAGAAGAACCCGGCACCGGCACCTGACACCCTCATCCCAGTATTTCTAGTTACCATACAATATGAGCACAACATGTTCTTAAATGTCTGATGAAGCCATTCAAGTGAGCCTTGTGACTGGCACTTGAGTAATAGGTACTGGGGACCTGATGGCTAATTTGTAACTCTTTAACTGCCTGAGAGAACAGCCTTGACATAAAGTTCAAGCCATGATCTGTCTGTATACATTTGGGCATACCAAACGTAGTGCAAAACTTTATGAGTGCTTTGATGACTGTCTTAGATTTGAGAGAACACACTGGAATAGCCTCTGGGAAACGAGTGGCAGCACACATGAGCATCAGCAAATAACAATTGCCAGAACGGGTCTTGGGCAGGAGGCCAACACAATCGACTATAATATGTTCATAGGGCTCACTCTGAATCAAAATGGGCTGTAGTGGTGCAGGTGGGATGACCTGACTGGGTTTACCTACTACTTGACACGTATGACAGGTTTGCCAATAATGTGCTACATCACCCTTCAGTTGTTTGTGTGTGTGTGTGTTTGTGTGTGTCTGTGTCCAGCTCAGTTCAGTTCTCTGTTGAGACACCTGATTGCTTGAAGGAAGAAGCTGTTCAACAGTCTGGTTTTGTGGTTCCGAGTGCTTCGGTACCTTTTTCCAAATGGCAGAAATGTGAAGAGTGTACCAACTACCTTCAAGAAGGGAATAACAAGGGTTATTCCCATCTTGCATTGGTCCTACAGATCAGTATCACTTCTCTCCTTTCTTTCTAAAATTCTTGAATGCACTGTTAAAGCTCTGTGCAACCTTCAGGATCCCAATCAGTCTGGATTCAAAGCAGCACATTTTACAGAGACTTTCCTTTTGGTGGTCAGTGAGAAACTACATGCTTCTAGATCAGCCAAACTGTCATCAGTCTTTGAATATATCTGTATTCATTTTATAGAAAGGAATTATAAGTCTACTGTTCCCTTTTTATTGTGTTATAAAAATGTTTACAGCAGAGATTATTCTTGCAGACTGTATAATTCAATGTTAATGTTAAATAATAATGGTCTACATTACCTTTTCAACATCAGATGTTCAAATAATCAAGGTTCTTATTTTGGCCTCAAAATTTGTACTCATATTGATATTACTCTGATAATGTATTTGTATTTTATTATAATATTAATTTTATTTCAAACTTCTGTAACAAATTCTGATTTACATCATACAGTAAATAATGAGAAATAAGTATTCACACAGTATTGTTTTTGTTTACTCACATCTTTTAGTTTGTACTTCAAATTTCCATGTTTGCAAGAGCCACTGTGGTTGACTCATTATTTCAAAATAACATTTAAATTGAATTTTAAAAACATTATTCAAGACAGAATATTGTCTAGGTATTTCTGAGGTTTTTTATTTTTTTTATGGGGGTATAAGTGATACATTAATCTTCTCCCAACATTCCACTGGATTAGGGTTAGCTCACTTATTATAAATAAAAAGATTTGAAGCAAGGTGTACTTTTTTCCCGCATGACTTTATGTGCTTTTAAAAAGCTTTCGGGCAGATCATCAGAAGCAGTGAAAATATGTTCATGAAAGAATATTGATTAATGCAGAGTCTGTTTGGAATATTCTCATAGTTATGATTAATTTAATGCACCTCCTGAACCATGGGTAAAACAGAGCATAAATAAATGGATTAATGGTGGAATTAAGATAAAGTATGATAATGAGTTTCTGAATAGTTTCTGTCTGTAGTTCAGTAACATCACCTAATAAACTGTAAATAAAATATGGAAGTAAACACACCAGAAACACAGTCACTAAAATCCCGAGGACTTTATCTGCTTTTCTCTCAGATTTCATGGACTGTGAGGTGATTTTCTGTGTTTTAGCCCGTGTGTGATTATTAAGCTCTCTAATAGCAATAGCATGTTTCTTAGCAATCACAAAAACATGAGTATACAATATGATTATAACAGAAAGTGGAAATATAAATGAATATATGAGATCAACTAAAGACCAATCCTCATTCAGAAAATAATTACATTCTCTAGGACACAGTACAGAATCCATGAAGTTAAAATAAAATATTGTTATGACATATACCAGACACACAGAGCAGTTAGAATAAATCACAATGCACATCCTCCTCCTAGTGACTGTGTTGGTGTAGAGAAATGGGTTTGAGAGAGCCAAATACCGATCTACAGAGATCAGAACAACACTATAGATTGATAGGGTCATGAGGACACCACCAATCAACAGAAAAACAATGCAGAAAACTTTCCCAAAAATCCAACATGACTCAATTGTCCAGATGAATATAGATGGCAAAAGTAAAGCCCCAACAAGGAAATCCGATACAGCCAGAGAGAGCACCAGCATGTTTGTAGGTGTGTAAAGCTGCTTGAAGTGAAGAACAGAGATGATGACGAGCAGATTTCCAAACACTGTTATCAGAACCACAGCAGCTGAACACATGTACAGTAAGATATAAACTGCAGAAGATACAGATCTCTCTGGACAGGAGAAATACTCACAGCGATCAGACTGATTTAACTCCATCAGGTTCATTAATACAGCATTTATCTAATGTCTACAGAATTTTACTAATTAGTTCATATATTGGATAATCTAGCCATGGGGGTCACAGTCCAGTGACTTCTGTGCCGGTCCCAAGCCCGGATAAATAGAGAGGGATGCGGCGTAAAACATTGCCAAATTTAACCATGCGAATCGTCAGTACGAATTTCATACCGGATCGGTCGAGGCCCGGGTTACAACGACCGCCATCGGCACCGTTGACCTACAGGGCACCGGTGGAAATTAGGCTACTGTTGGTCGAAGAAGTAGAGGAGGGAGGAGAGTGCGCAGACAGAGAGAGAAGAGGAAAGGTAAGAGTGTAGGACTGAGAATAGGAACTCTGAATGTTGGTACTATGACAGGGAAAGGTAGAGAGCTGGCTGATATGATGGAGAGAAGGAAGGTGGATATACTGTGTGTACAGGAGACCAGGTGGAAGGGTAGCAAGGCTCGTAGTATAGGAGCAGGATTCAAGCTGTTTTATTATGGTGTGGATAGTAAGAGAAATGGGGTAGGTGTGGTCCTGAAGGAGGAGTTTGTGAGGAATGTCCTGGAGGTGAAGAGAGTGTCAGACAGGGTGATGAGTCTGAAGTTAGAGATTGATGTTGAATGTTGTTAGTGGTTATGCCCCACAGGTAGGTTGTGAGTTAGAGGAGAAAGAGAGATTCTGGAGTGAATTAGATGAGGTGATGGAGAGTATTCCCACGGGTGAGAGAGTGGTGATAGGAGCGGATTTTAATGGACATGTTGGTGAGGGGAACACAGGTGATGAGGAGGTGATGGGCAAGTTTGGAGTTAAGGAAAGGAACCTTGAAGGACAGATGGTAGTGGACTTTGCTAAGAGGATGGACATGGCTGTGGTTAACACCTATTTTCAGAAGAGGGAGGAGCATAGAGTGACTTACAAGAGTGGAGGTAGGAGAGCACAGGTAGACTACATCCTATGTAGGAGAGGCAATCTGAAAGAGATTAGTGACTGTAAAGTGGTAGTGGGAGAGAGTGTAGCCAGACAGCATAGGATGTTGGTGTGTAGGATGACTCTGATGGTCTGTAAGACGAAGAGGTCAAAGATAGAGAAGAAAACCAAGTGGTGAAAGCTGAAAAAGGAGGAATGTTGTGAGGAATTTAGACAGAAGTTGAGGCAGGCTCTGGGTGGTCAGGTAGTGCTGCCAGATGACTGGGAAACTACAGCAGAAGTGATCAGGGAGACAGGGAGAAAGGTGCTGGGTGTGTCATCTGGAAGGAGGAAAGAAGATAAGGAGACTTGGTGGTGGAATGAGGAAGTTCAGGATAGTGTCCAGAGGAAGAGGTTAGCCAAGAAGAAGTGGGACATGGACAGGACTGAAGAGAATAGACAGGAATACAAGGAGTTACAGCGTAGACTGAAGAGGGAGGTGTCTAAGGCCAAGCAGAAGGCATATGACGAGTTGTACACTAGGGTAGACACTAGAGAAGGAGAGAAGGACTTGTACAGGTTAGCTAGGCAGAGGGATCGAGATGAGAAGGATGTGCAGCAAGTTAGAGTTATTAAGGATAGAGATGGAAGGGTGCTCACAAGTGAGGAGAGTGTACAGAGGAGATGGAAGGAGTACTTTGAGGAGCTGATGAATGAGGAAATGAGAGGGAAAAAAGAGTAGAAGGGGTGAACTCTGTGGAACAGAAAGTAAATAAGATTAGAAAGGATGAAGTCAGGAAGGCTTTGAAGAGGATGAAAAGTGGAAAAGCAGTTGGTCCTGACGACATCCTGGTGGAGGTATGGAAGTGTCTAGGAGAGGCAGCAGTGGAATTTTTAACTAGTTTGTTCAACAGGGTTTTAGAGAGTGAGAGGATGCCTGAGGAATGGAGAAGAAGTGTGTTAGTGCCGATCTTTAAGAATAAGGGTGATGTGCAGTGTTGCAGTAACTATAGGGGGATAAAGTTGATGAGCCATACAATGAAGCTATGAGAAAGAGTAGTGGAAGCTAGGTTAAGGAAGGTAGTGGAAATTTGTGAGCAGCAGTATGGCTTCATGCCCAGAAAGAGCACAACAGATGCAATTTGTGCTCTGAGAATTTTGATGGTGAAGTATAGGGATGGTCAGAGAGAGTTGCACTGTGTGTTTGTAGACTTGGAGAAAGCATATGACAGGGTGCCAAGAGAAGAGCTGTGGTACTGTATGAGGAAGTCAGGAGTAGCAGAGAAGTATGTCAGAGTGGTGCAGGACATGTATGAGAGGAGCAGGACAGTGGTGAGGTGTGCTGTAGGTCAGACAGAGGAGTTTAGTGTGGAGGTGGGACTGCATCAGGGATCGGCTCTGAGCCCCTTCCTGTTTGCTATAGTGATGGACCAGTTGTCAGAGGAGGTCAGACAGGAGTCTCCTTGGACAATGATGTTTGCAGATGACTGTGATCTGTAGTGAGAGCAGGGAGCAGGTGGAGGAAAACCTGGAGAGATGGAGGTTTGCGCTGGAGAGAAGAGGCATGAAAATCAGTCGTAGTAAGACTGAGTACATGTGTGTGAATGAAAGGGAGGGAAGTGGAACAGTAAGGTTACAGGGTGAAGAGGTGAAGAAGGTACAGGAGTTTAAGTACTTGGGTTCAACAGTCCAGAGTAATGGAGAGTGTGGGAAAGAGGTGAAGAAGCGGTTGGAATGGGTGGAGAAAGGCGTCAGGAGTACTGTGTGATAGGAAAATATCAGCGAGAATCAAGGGGAAGGTGTACAGGACAGTGGTGAGACCGGCCATGCTGTATGGTTTAGAGACAGTGTCACTGAGGAAGAGACAGGAGTCAGAGCTAGAGGTAGCAGAGCTGAAGATGTTGAGGTTCTCTTTGGGAGTGACAAGATTGGACAGGATTAGGCATGAGTACATCAGAGGGACAGCTCATGTTGGACGTTTGGGGGACAAAGTTAGGGAGGCCAGATTAAGATGGTTTGGACATGTTCAGAGGAGGGAGAGTGAGTATATTGGTAGGAGAATGTTGGACATGGAGCTGCCAGGCAGGAGGCAAAGAGGAAGGCCAAAGAGGAGGTATATGGATGGAGTTAATGAGGATATGAAGCTAGTGGGTGCAAGTGTTGAGGATGCAGAAGATAGAGATAGGTGGAGAGAGATGATTCGCTGTGGCAACCCCTGAAGGGAAAAGCCAAAAGAAGAAGATGTCAGCAGCAGCCAACATTATCCCTTTATGTCTGCTACACAAGAGACCATTTTATTTCTGGCTCAGGAGCAGGGGATTCCACTCCAGCAATCTTCCCACTGTCCCCTATGGTTCTCCCATACCCCACCAGCCCCTGTGGAGTTAGAGGCCATGGTACAGACATGGCAGAGGAGTCATCTGTACACCTTTCCTCCAGTGGCTCTGTTTCCAGGAGTCCTGGCCACAGTGTTCCAGGACCAAGTTTTGGCTCCATGCTGGCCCGCTCAGGTCTGGTTTTGTGGACCTGATGTCCCTCATAGACAGGATGCCTTGGAAGATTCCTGTCAGGAGGGACCTTCTATCTCAGGGACAAGAGGTAATTCTCCAACCCTGCCCAGAGATACTGAAACTCTGGGTCTGGCCCCTAAAGGGGACTAGCTCTTAGACTGTAGTCTTTCAGCTGAGGTTGTAGAGACCAAATTAAAATCTAGGGCTCCATCCACAAGAAAATTGTAAGCCGTAAAATAGAAAGTATTTTGCCTCTGGTGCGACCAGAGCCAAGAGGACCCAGTCCACTGCTCCATTGGTTCATTGTTGGAATTCCTGCAAATGCACTGCTCTGAGGGCCTAACAACCTCCACTTTAAAAAGTGTATGTGTCAGCCATTGCTGCAAACCAGAACCTGTTTTAGGGGCCTTCCTTGGGACTAAAAACAATAACGGACTACAGAACACCATCTTCCAGAATGGTAAATGTGGACACTTCTCTGGTAGATGAGATAAATACCTTTTACACTCACTTCAAGGTTGCTGGATCTCCAACTTCCTGACGGACAAACCACAGGCAGTACGGGTGGGCAAACATGTCTCATCCTCACTCACCCTCAGCACTGGAGACCCCCAGGGTTGTGTTCTGAGCCCCCTGCTGTACCCACTGTACACCTATGACTGTCTGGACACTTCTCCAGCTCCACCAACATCATCAAGCTTGCGAACGACACTGCTGTGGTGGGCCTGATCTCCAACAAAGATGGGACGGCCTATATAGAGGAGATTAAAAACCTGGAGACATGGTGCCAGGACAAGAATCTCCTCCTGAACGACAGCAAGACCAAGGAACTTATAGTGGACTTCAGTACAAAGCAGGAGAGAAATTAGGTCTGTATGTCCATCCATGCATATGCCTCCACAGACCATCATTGACACACCATCAAACTGGTCATGCTGAACAATGTTACAGGCAGCATAACGTTCTCCATGGCTTCTCCAGACACTTTCACGTCTGCCACATGTGCTCAGGGTGAACCTGTACTCATCTGTGAAAAGCACAGGGCACCAGTGGCGGACCTGCCAATTATGGTGTTCAATGGCAAATGCCAATCAAGCTCTACGGTGCTGGACAGTGAGCACAGGGTCCACTAGAGAACGTTGGGTGATCAGGCCACCCTTATGAAGTCTGTTTTTGATTGTTTGGTCAGAGACATTTACACCAGTGGCCTGCTGGAGGTCATTTTGTAGGGCTTTGGCAGTGCTCATCCTGTTACCCCTTGCACAAAGGAGCAGATACTGGTCATGCTGATGGGTTAAGGACCTTCTACAGCCTTGACCAACTCTCCTAGAGTAAATGTCTGTCTCCTGGAATCTTCTCTATGCTCTTAAGACTGCTGGGAGACACAGCAAACCTTCTGGCAATGGCACGTATTGATGTGCCATCATGGAGGTGTTGGACTGCCTGTACAACCTCTGTAGGGTCCAGGAATCGCCTCATGCTACCAGTAGTCATACTGACACTAGACAAATGCAAAACTAGTGAAAAACAGTCAGAAAAGATAGGTAGGGAAAAAATGTCAGTGTCCTCCACCTGTAAAACCAGTCAGATTATGGGGTCATCTCATTGTTGCCCATCTAGTGCACCTGTTGTTCATTTCATTAACACCAAAGCAGCTGAAGCTGATTAACAACCCCCTCTGCTACTTAACGGACCAGATCAATATCCCAGGAGTTTAACTGACTTGATGCTATTCTCAGATTAAAAATTATAATTTAAAACATGGAAAGTAAATGTTCAATATCTTAAAAATTTATTGTTCAAGATTCAGCACTATTTCTGATCACTTTTTAAATATAAGCAAATTTATGATACAGACAATGTTAACTGGCTTGTAAAAAAAAAATAGTCAGATGCTCATGCTTACTCACTTCTATTGAAGCATGTGTTTAGATTTTGATGAATTTGAAGCAAAATCGTTCATAATGTTTTACACAAACTTGGAGTCCTGCTAGAGTGCACAAAAAATTGCAAAGAAGGGATTGTACCAAATAGTCAGAAAATCTGAAATGCTTGTCAAAACATTCTACTGTGTGTTTTACTTAAGCTGCTGTGAATAATATAATGTGTAATAAAAAATGTTTTAAATTAAATTTTTAGATGTTTGTGTGTGTACAGGAAAATGGTAAAAAAGGCTTTTCATGAAAGAACATTTATTAATGCTGAGTTTGTCTGAAATATTTGGAGAGTTATGATTAATTTAATGGACCTCCTAAACCACGGGTAAAAGAGAGCATATATAACTGGATTAATGGTGGAGTTAAGACATCCGATGATCAAAACTTTCTGAATAGTTTCTGTCTGTATTTCAATAACATAACCTAACAAACTGTAAATAAAATATGGAAGTAAACACACCAGAAACACAGTCACTAAAATGCCTAAAAAGGACTTTAGCTGCCTTTCTCTCAGATTTCATGGAGTGTGAGGTGATTTTCTGTGTTTTAGGCCGTCTGTGATTAATAAGCTCTCTGATAGCAGTAGCATGTTTCTTAGCAATCACAAAAACCTGACTATACAATATGATTATGACAGAAAGTGGAAATATAAACAAATATATGAGATCAATTACAGCCCAATCCTCATTCAGAAAATAAATACATTCTCCAGGACACATTATAGAATCCATGAAGTTTCCATTAAAATAAAAGAGTGTTATGACATACACCAGACTGACAGACCAGTTAGAAGAGATCACAATGCACATCATCATCCTAGTGACTGTGTTTGTGTAGAGAAAGGGGTTTGAGAGAGTCATATACCTATCTACAGAGATAAGAACAATATTATAAATAGATAAGCTTGTGAAGACACCACCAATCAACAGAAAAACAATGCAGAAATCTTTTCCAAAAATCCAGCATGACTCAATTGTCCAGATGAACATAGAAGGCATAAGTAAAGCTCCAATGAGGAAATCTGACACAGCCAGAGAGAGCACCAGCATGTTGGTCGGTGTGTGAAGCTGCTTAAAGTGAAGAACAGAGATGATGACGAGCAGATTTCCACACACTGTTATCAGAACCACAGCAGCTGAACACATGTACAGTAAGATATAAACTGCAGGAGATACAGATCTCTCTGGACAGGAGAAATGCTCACAGCGATCAGACTGATTAAACTCTGTCAGGTTCATTAATACAGCATCCTGTAAAAACACAATCACAATCAAATGACTTATGGCTCAAACAGCTTTGGTTCTTTTATAGTTTAGGAATTTTTCACACCCCCTGTGTTTGAATGAGAGTATGATACATTCTATGTCATACTTTGTTGGCGCAAAAGGCCTCATTAATAGCCTCATTAATAAAAACCAGGTATGTAGTTACATATATGTTTGTAAACATATACATAGCAGAATGACAGTGTGAAGTGTGCAATAATGCAGTAGCAAAACAACAAATAACAAGTAAATCATTATAACAGTGAGTTGAAGTAGTGCAAAAAAGAAGTAACAATAATAAGTAACTAGATTTGTAAAGTTGGTCGCAACAAACTTTGATGTTGGCTTGACGAAGCAAGCAGTCGTGATGTCTGACACTTTTCTGAGGCGAGTGGATAGACAAGTCTCCTAATTGTGCTGAGCGTTTTGATATGTCACGTGTATGTTGCTGTGATTTTGGGATTCTGCTTATTTTTGGGGTTAGTGCGCATGTAACGTCATGTGATGTCATAGCACATGTCACGAAGTTCCCCTCATTGTGCTGAGTGTTTTGATATGTCACGTGTATGTTGCGTTAGCTTGCGATTTTGATAATTTGGGGGTGTGGCGCCCACGTGACATCATGTGATGTCATAAGAACACACGTCACGAAGTTCCCCTTATTGTGCTGAGCATTTTGATATGTCACATTAGCAACTTTGTGCTTTCACTTAGTATTGAATGAATACATACAGGTGCATCTCAATAAATTAGAATGTCATGGAAAAGTTCATTTATTTCAGTAATTTAACTCAATTGTGAAACTCGTGTATTAAATAAATTCAATGCACATAGACTGAAGTAGTTTAAGTCTTTGGTTCTTTTAATTCTGATGCTTTTGGCTCACATTTAACAAAAACCCACCAATTCACTCAACAAATTAGAATATGGTGACATACCAATCAGCTAGTCAACTGAAAACACCTGCAAAGGTTTCCTGAGCCTTCAAAATGGTCTCTCAGTTTGCTTCACTAGGCTACACAATCATGGGGAAGACTGCTGACCTGACAGTTGTCCAGAAGACAATCATTGACACCCTTCACAAGGAGAGTAAGCCACAAACATTCATTGCCAAAGAAGCTGGCTGTTCACAGAGTGCTGTATCCAAGCATGTTAACAGAAACTTGAGTGGAAGGAAAAAGTGTGGATGAAAAAGATGCACAACCAACCGAGAGAACCGCAGCCTTATGAGGATTGTCAAGCAAAATCCATTCAAGAATTTGAGTGAACTTCACAAGGAATGGACTGAGGCTGGGGTCAAGGCATCAAGAGCCACCACACACAGACGTGTCAAGGAATTTGGCTACAGTTGTTGTATTCCTCTTGTTAAGCCACTCCTGAACCACAGACAATGTCAGAGGCGTCTTACCTGGGCTAAGGAGAAGAAGAACTGGACTGTTGCCCAGTGGTCCAAAGTCCTCTTTTCAGATGAGAGCAAGTTTGGTATTTCATTTGGAAACCAAGGTCCTAGAGTCTGGAGGAAGGGTGGAGAAGCTCATAGCCCAAGTTGCTTGAAGTCCAGTGTTAAGTTTCCACAGTCTGAGATAATTTGGGGTGCAATGTCATCTGCTGGTGTTGGTCCATTGTGTTTTTTGAAAACCAAAGTCACTGCACCCGTTTACCAAGAAATTTTGCAGCACTTCATGCTTCCTTCTGCTGACCTGCTTTTTGAAGATACTGATTTCATTTTCCAGCAGGATTTGGCACTGCCCACACTGCCAAAAGCACCAAAAGTGGGTTAAATGGCCATGGTGTTGGTGTGCTTGACTGGCCAGCAAACTAACTAGACCTGAATCCCATAGAGAATCTATGGGTAATGAGAATCTATGGGTATTGTCAAGAGGAAAATGAGAAACAAGAGACCAAAAAATGCAGATGAGCTGAAGGCCACTGTCAAAGAAACCTGGGCTTCCATACCACCTCAGCAGTGCCACAAACTGATCACCTCCATGCCACGCCCAATTGAGGCAGTAATTAAAGCAAAAGGAGCTCCTACCAAGTATTGAGTACATGTACAGTAAATGAACATACTTTCCAGAAGGCAAACAATGTTTTTTTATTGGTATTATAAAGTTTTTTTATTGGTCTTATGAAATATTCTAATTTGTTGAAAGACTTAAACTACTTCAGTCTGTGTGCATTGAATTTATTTAATACACGAGTTTCACAATTTGAGTTGAATTACTGAAATAAAGTAACTTTTCCATGACATTCTAATTTATTGAGATGCACCTGTGGATAAATAGATAGAGAGAGAGAGAGAGAGAGAGAGAGAGAGGTGAGTGTATAGCTAGGGTGCCAATACTTTTAGAGTTGAGTGTATAGATAGTGTGGAGTGGGAAGGTAAATGAATAGTCTTATGAGAGAAGGACAGAAGAGGGGCCTCTCAGCTCTGTGCACGCTGCGTCTGTGATTTTTTTTTCAGGATTCTAAGTTCTGTCAATTCAAGTCTATGGGAATTTTTGGGATATTCGATCTTCATCTACGTGGAAATGAGCTTTCATACCGGGAATACCGGAATTACGATTGCTTAGAAAAGTAAAAGCATAAAACCTCAGACCAGGAAAAACAACCATGCCGAGTTTGGATGTTGCTTGAAAGCTGTAGGAGGAGTTACTCTTGAAAAATAATTCTCTAAGAATAAGAATAATAAGCTTATTAAGCAAAACAGAATGTTGGCTTTTTCAAGCCAACATAATAATATTGAACATATCGTGAGTCTGTTCACACAGGTGGGTGTGTGTGTGTGAGAGAGAGTTGGTATGGTTCAGTTCTGGGTTTTGAGGAGCCTGATGGAAACTCCAAAGAAAACTACCAAAGAAACTGTTACATAGCCTGGTTGTGAGGGCTCAAATGCTTTGGTACCTCTTTCCAGATGGCAGGAGGGTGAAGAGTGTGTGTGAGGTCATCCACATTGCTGTTGGCTTTGCGGATGCAGCTTGTGGTGTACATGTCCCTGATACAGTGGAGAGAGACTCCAATGATCTTTTCAGCTGTCCTTGCTATCCGCTCCAGGGTGACGCAGCTGCTCGGCAGTGATGCAGCTGCTCAGGATGCTCTCAATGGTCCCTCTGTAAACATGTAAACATCTCTTTAGTCTTGTTGATGTTCAGAGACAGGTTGTTGGCTCTACACCAGGCTGTTAGTCGTTGCACCTCCTCTCTGTACGCTGACTCGTTGTTCTTGCTGATGAGA
Organism: Hemibagrus guttatus; assembly: GCA_033459395.1. Classification (NCBI taxonomy): domain Eukaryota; kingdom Metazoa; phylum Chordata; class Actinopteri; order Siluriformes; family Bagridae; genus Hemibagrus; species Hemibagrus guttatus. Next base: position 10,150,387 of record JAUCMX010000030.1, on the reverse strand, counting down.
CCCACCATGGTCGTGTCATCAGTGAACTTGACAATGTGGTTTGAACTGTGCATTGCTGCACAGTAGTGAGTCAGCAAAGTGAACAGCAGTGGGCTGAGCACACAGCCCTGAAGGGCTCCAGTGCTGAGTGTGGTGGTGCTGGGGAAGCTGTTCCTGATTCGGACTGACTGAGGTCTCCCAGTCAGGAAGTCCAGGATCCAGTTGCAGAGGGAGGTGTTCAGGCCCAGCAGTTTCTCAATCAGGTGCTGAGGGATGATTGTGTTGAATGCTGAACTGAAGTCTATGAACAGCATTCATACATTCATTCATTCATTATCTTCCACTTATCCGGAGGGAACAGCCGCAGGGGCAGCAGTTTTAAGCAGGGATGCCCAGACCTCCCTCTCCCCAGACACTAACTCCAGCTCTTCCGGAGGGACCCCGAGGCGTTCCCAGGCCAGCCGAGAGACATAGTCTCTCCAGCGTGTCCTGGGTCTTCCCCGGGGCCTCTTCCCGGTGGGGCATGCCCGGAACACCTCCCCAGGGAGATGTCCCGGAGGCATCCGAAACAGATGCCCGAGCCATCTCAACTGTCCCCTTTTGATGTGGAGGAGCAGTGGCTCTACTCTGAGTGACAGAGCTCCTTACCCTATCTCTAAGGGCGCCCCGCCACCCTGCGGAGGAAGCTCATTTCGGGCATGACCCAGAGCTCATGACCATAGTTGAGAGTAGGAACGTAGGTTGGCTGGTAAATCAAGAGCTTTGCCTTCCGGCTCAGCTCCTTCTTCACCACAACAGACCGGTACATAGACCGCATTACTGCTGCCGCTGCACCGATCCATCGGTCAATCTCACGATCCATCCTTCCCTCACTCATAATCAAGACCCCGAGATACTTAAACTCCTCCATTTGAGGAAGGAGCTCCCCTCCAACCTGGAGGATGCAAGCCACCTTTTTCCGGTCGAGAACCATTGCCTCAGATTTGGAGGTGCTGACCCTCATCCCAGCCGCTTCACACTCAGCTGCAAAATGCCCCAGTGCATGCTGTAAGTCCAAGCTTGAAGGAGCCAACAGGACAACATCATCTGCAAAAATCAGTGATGAAGAGCTGCATTTCTATCATCACAAAACGGTTAGCTAAATGGTGACGTCCGGAACTCTGTTACTGAGACACGTCTCCGTAAAAACAAAAATGCAGCAGTCTCTGTACTCACTCCATGTAGTTCACTGGAGTCAGATGTAGTCCAATTTATTAGACTACTCTCATTACACTTATGCCCATGGAATCTACCGAATGATTGTTACATCATACTTTGCTAGAAAGGAGTCCAGCTGAAGTAATGCAAAGTCTTTCCTGTTGCTGTTCAGCAGGGGAAACTCATTTCAAAACACCAACACACTCACTACAAGCGCTATGAGCACCCTCGCTTTCACATGTATTCACGATGATGGCCCTCCCCAAAAAAACTCTGTACAGGATTTCTACGTCAATGTGAGACTTGTTAACACATCTCCTACCAGGGGTTTGGGTTTACTCTCTCTCCATTCCAGAAACCCAGGCTATGGAAAAATATATTGAGGAAGCACTAAATGTGGGGTTCATCCATCTGTCCACATCCCCAGTGGAAGCCAGCTTCTTCTTAGAAAAAAAGGATGAAGGACTATGGCCATGTATAGATTACCGAACGACTCAATGCTGTAACTATTAGATATCCGTATCCCCTCCCTCTGGTTCTACAACTTCGAGAGGCATGCATTTTAGACCTGAGGAGAGCGTACAACCTACTTTCCTCCTGGGCGCCCCAATAGCACCCCAGGGTCTTGTCAGTGCTACTGTTAATACCATTGTTGATAGGTTTCAAAAGTTTGAAACGCCAGTCAGCAGGGTTCAGAGAGTTTATCCCCTGGTGTGGCCAGGAGCCCGGGCCATCCTCTAGACAGTGGCCACAGCCTAGCACCAGCAGGCAGGAGTAGTGTGCTTCTAACTGTGTGCCCCTTGTAAAAATAGGGTGAAGTGGTGAGCACACTCAGGTCCAGGCCCGTCAGACAACAAAGGACCTGAGGGCTATCATTTCTGCCATGCAGGCCAACAAGGAAACCTGATGCCTGAGGTTTAGGGATCCAGGGAGCCATGACTCTGAGGTTAAGCTAGCGTGTCATGCCACCCTTGGGGACAGGCCCCTCTAGTAGGTTTCCTTTGACACCACTGCCTTCCCCATCACTGACAGTGTTTTCAGGGCAGTTATGTCTACTGTGGCTCCTGCACATTCCTTACCTCCACTCCCTGAGGTTGCCACTGCCAGTACACTATTTCAGGGCACCATGTATTGTGGTGACATGTTGAGGCTTGTGCCTCTGTCTGACCTTCTGGCAGCATGGAAACTACTGATGAATGTGTCTCAGTGGGTTCTGAGCACAATAGAGAAAGGGTCACAAAGTGCATGAATGCTGCTGTGGCTTCACTAGGTCTCCTGGGCATTTGTGTACTTAATCAAAGATGACTGTCTAATTTTAGCCCAGTTGAAAGATATGGTGGCCAGACATCGAGATGTTGTGCTAGCCCACATGAGGTCTTTGGGACTCAGATTCAACCCAGAGAAGAGCGTGCATTCCCTCTCTCAGAGAACCACCTTCCTGGGGGTGATTTGGGATTCGAACACAATGTGGGCATGCTTGTCTGCTGCTCAGGTGAATTCTTTCTGCAGTAAAGGGCATTTGGTTAGGCCAGCACCTCTCTACTGCTCCAGGTTATTGGGGCTCATGTCAGTAGCAGCCAACATTATCCCTTTATGTCTGCTAAACAAGAGACCATTTTATTTCTGTCTCAGGAGCAGGGGATTCCACCCCAGCAATCTTCCCACTGTCCCTTATGGTTCTCCCTCCCCCCACCAGCCTTTTTGGGGTTAGACGCCATCTGTACACCTTTCCTCCATTGGCTCTGCTGCCAGGAGTCCTATCCAGAGTGTTCCAGGACTGAGTTTGCCTTCTGTTGGTGGCTCCATGCTGGCCCGCTCAGGTCTGTTTTTGTGGAACTGATTTCCCTCCTAGACAGGACTCTTTGGAAGATTCCTGTCAGGAGGGACCTCCTATCTCAGGCACAAGGGGTAATTCTCCACCCCCGCCCAGAGATACAGAAAGCCTAAAGGGGACTAGCTCTTAGATTGTAGAGACCAAATTAAAAATTAGGGCTCCATCCACATGAAAATTGTAAGCTGAAAAATAGAGACTATTTCGTCTCTGGAGCCAACAGGATCCAGGCCACTGCTCCATTGGTTCAGTGCTGGAATTCCTGTAAATGCACTGCTCTGAGGGCCTAACAAGTTCCACTTTAAAAAGTGTATGTGTCAGCCACTGCTGCAAACCAGAACCTGTTTCACGGGCCTCCCTTGGGAGGCACCCTCTGGTCTCTCAATTTCTGCATGGTGCTAGAAGGCTGAAGCCTTTCTGTAGACTGTGTCTCTCCTCTGGGGACCTCTCTGTTGTCCTCGAGAGGCTGCTAGAAGCCCACTTTGAGCCTATGGAGGCATCCTCTGACAAGTTTTTGAGCCTAAAAACAGCTCTCCTTTTAGCCATAACATCTCTAAAGAGATTGGGGGACTAAAACAAGAGGAGGTGGAGTGTGTCTGATGGTAAACAACAGCTGCTGTGACAGCACAAGCATTTCACCTATTTCACGCTCCGGCTCACCCAACCTGGAGCTTCTGAGAAACTAGAGTCACAATTTCATCAAAGTGGCTCTAGGACTCTGTGGCAGGGACTAAGAACAATAACAGACAACAAAACACCATCTTCCAAAATGGTAAATGCAGACACTTCTCTAGTAGATGAGCTAAACACCTTTTACGCTCGCTTCAAGGCTGCTGGATCTCCAACTTCCTGACAAACAGACCACAGGCAGTATGGGTGGGCAAACATGTCTCATCCTCACTCATCCTCAGCACTGGAGCACCCCAGGGCTGTGTATCCCCTGTACACCTATGACTGTGTGGCCACTTCCAGCTCCACCAACATCATCAAGTCTGCGGACGACACTGCTGTGGTGGGCCTGATCTCCAACAAATATGAGACGGCCTACATAGAGGAGATTAAAACCTGGAGACATGGTGCCAGGACAAGAATCTCCTCCTGAATGACAGCAAGACCAAGGAGCTTATAGTGGACTTCAGTAGAAAGCAGGAAAGGAATTACCAGCCTCTAATTATCAATGGGACCCCAGTGGAGAGAGTGGACAGTTTCTGGTATCTAGGTGTTCACATCACGCAGGACCTGTCATGGTCCTTTCACATCAACACCCTGGTGAAAAAGGCCTGGCAGTGTCTTTACCACCTCAGATGCTTAAAAGACTTTAAACTGCCCTCAAAGTTGCTAAAGACATTCTACACCTGCACCTTTGGGAGCATCCAGATGGGAAGCATCACAGTCTGGTTTGGAACAGCACCAAGCAGGACAGGCAAGCTCTCCAGAGGGTGGTGCGATCAGCCAAAGGTACCATTAGCGTCGAGCTTCCTGACCTGCTTCTAACTGCATATGGTCCTAGTACAAGCACCTCTGTCTTGTCAGAGATAAGCAGGAGGAAGTTAGTAAGCATCCACTGTCTAATGTACTTTACACATTCTTCAATCTTAATAATCTGCTATAATCTGGCATATTTACATTGTCTTAATGTTCATTAATATGCATTGTTCCCCCTTTTCTTAAATAAATAAACAATAAGCTGGTGTGTCTCATCTGACTTAGCTGAAACATATAGCTGTGTGTCATCCGCATAAAAGTGGAAGCTGATACCATGTTTACGTATAATACTACCAAGGGGTAGCATATATAAGGAGAAAAGCAGTGGGCCTAAGACAGAACCTTGTGGAACACCAAACATAACCTTATTAGACTTCTGCTCTGCTTTGGTGACCTCAATAAAGGCAATCCGGTCTAGAAGCAGTGCCTAGCGCACTGGGTAGTGGAGGCACATGACATGTCTTTGCCTCCAAGCATTAGGGCTCACTCTACTCGAAGTGTTGCCTCATGTAGTGCCTTGGCCCTTTTGCTGATATCTTTGCTGTGGTGGGCTGGTCCTCTACGCACACCTTTATCAGATTTATAGTTTGGACTTGGACCCAACTCCGGGATCCTGCATCTTAAAAGGCTAGTCAGCGTTCTACTCCAGTAAAATAATAAATAATAATAATACGTTTTATTTGTGGGCGCCTTTCAAGCTCTCAAGGTCACCTTACAAAAATACATTTAAAAAACACAGCATAATATAAAACATACAGATAGAAAACAAATAATAAAATATTTAAAAATAAATTAACAAAGGAAAAAATAATGGACAAGTTTCAAATATAAAATGCAATTCTAAACATGTAAGTTTTGAGTCTGGATTTAAAGGTTGTCAGAGAGTCTATACTTCTGATGTCAGCAGGGAGACTGTTCCAAAGGCGGGGTGCAGAGCGACTGGATGCTCTAAACCCCATGGTGGACAGTCGAGCTGATGGTGTGGTGAGCTGGTTAGCAAAGAAGATCTGAGTGTACGGGAGGGTGTGTATAATTGGAGAAGGTCAGAGAGATATGGTGGAGCAAGATTATGAAGAGCCTTGAAAGTGAATAGCAGAATTTTATACTCAATGCAAAACTTCACAGGAAGCCAGTGAAGCTGGTAAAGAGCTGGTGTGATATGGTCAATAGAAGGAGTTCCAGTAATAATGCGGGCTGCAGAGTTCTGTACCAATTGAAGTTTATGAAGAATTTTTGCAAGCCAAAAAGAACAGAGTTACAGTAATCCAGACGTGATGTAACAAGGGCATGGACTAATATGGCAGTACTGTGCTGTGTCAAGATTGGGCGGAGGCGATTGATATTGCGGAGGTGAAAGTATGCAGACCGAGTGACATTATTAACATGAGCCTCAAAGGATAGAGTGCTATCAAGAATGACACCCAAACTCTTTACCTGAGGGGAAGGAAAAACAGTGGAATTATCAATATTTAATGAAAAACTATCATCCTTGGCTAAGGTGGAATTAGAGCCAATGAGAAGGACTTCTGTTTTATTGGTATTCATTTGGAGAAAACCAGGATTTAATTTCATTTAGACAGACCAAAAGAACAGCAGGAGGAAGCATGGAAGTAGGCTTTGTGGACAGGTAGAGCTGAGTATCATCCGCATAAGAATGAAAATTAATATTATGTTTATGAAAGATTTTGCCAAGAGGAAGGAGATAAATGATAAATAAAAGAGGGCCTAGCACGGAACCTTGAGGAACACTTCTAATAACAGAAGATGATTGCGATCTAAAATTTTTAAGCTGAACAAACTCTGAATGGTGGGAAAGATATGATTTAAACCAGTCATGACATGTGCCAGAGATGCCAAGAGAGGCAAGCCGTTCAAGGAGAATGTTATGAGAGATAGTGTCAAAAGCTGCACTCAGATCCAAAAAATAAGAATTGTTAAAAGACCAGAATCTGCTGCCATTAGAAGATCGTTTGTGATTTTTACGAGTGCCGTCTCAGTGCTATGAGATGGACGAAAACCTGACTGAAATTCTTCAAACAGGTTGTTGGTAGTTAAGTGATCATGAATCTGACCTGCAACTATTTTTTCAAGTATTTCAGATAAAAATGGTAAATTTGAGATAGGACGAAAATTATTAAGGTTATTGGGATCCACACCAGGTTTTTAAGTATAGGTGTTATTGCAGCAATTTTAAGGGATGATGGAACATGACCAGAATCCAAAGAAAAATGTATAATGTTAGTTATTAAAGCGGATAAAGAAGGCAAGCAGGTTTTTACTAAATAGGTTGGGAGAGGATCTAACTGACTAGTTGAAGGTTTGGATTCATGAATAATCTGTGAAACTTCAGCAATAGTTGGCAGTTCAAAACTAGATAATGAAGAAGCAGAGGGTGTAAGAAGAGAAATGGAAAATGAGGTGTTCAGAGAGGTTAGCTGATGATGAATATTGTCAATTTTAGATCTAAAAAATGTCATAAAATTATCACAATGAGCAGTTGAGTAAAGGTGAGGTGGGAGAGTATCCAGCGGCCGTAATAACCTGTTAAAGGTTGAGAAAAGAACTCTTGTATTACCTGCACCTGACTTAATCAGAATAGTAGATAGAGTTTGCAGTAGAAATAGCATCCTTATATTGAAGCAGATGGTTATGATACATTTGTTTATGAACAGTAAGTCCAGTTTTTAATTGAAGACGTTCTAATTGACTACCTCTAGCTTTAAGTTGACGGAGCTCAGGTGTGTACCATGGTGCAGAATGAGTAAAAGAGGCAGTCCGGGTTTTCAGAGGAGCAAGAGCATTGAGAAGGCTATGAAGACTATTGTTGTAGTGAAAGACGAGGTCGTCAGTGGTGAGTAAATCCTCAGTTCCAGGCAGGCTGGTGATCCCATTAGAAAGAAGAGATAAGTCAATGTGTTTAATATTGCGGAAAGAAACTGAACGTGACTGTTTTATTTGGGATAAGGTAGAACTGATACTGAAATATATCAGCAAGTGATCAGAGAAAGGAAGATCAACTGAAGAACAGTCACGAGGCACAAGGCCAGAACAGCAAACCAAGTCCAGAATATGTCCTTTCAAATGAGTCGGGAAATCTATGAATTGCTGAAGACCAAAACTATCCAGACAGGATAAAACGTCCCTGGTGAGAACATTGGTGGTACTGTCCATATGTACATTAAAATCTCCCAACAATAATATATTTGGAGAAAGTGCACTTAAATGAGTAAGAAACTAGGCAAATTCAATCAGAAAGTCGGTGTTTGGCTTAGGTGGGCGATATATAGCAGCAAGAATGATAGGGTGACAAGTAGATCCTATCAGTCTAGATACTATGGCTTCAAATGAGGGAAACACCGGTACTGACACAGACAAGACTTTCCACCTCTCACGATAGATTATCGCGAGACCTCCCCCTCTTCCAGAGGCACGGGGTTGACAGACATAAACAAACCCAGGAGGAGTAGATTCATTCAACTGTGAAAAGTCATTAGGCTGTTGCCAAGTTTCACAAACAGTCAAGTTTACGGTCCATCAGGAGATCTTGCACAAGATGACCCTTGTTCGTAAGAGAGCGGATGTTAAATAGGCCAAAGTTGATATTGGCATTGTCATGTTTGACAGTGTCATTAGCTGACCTAGCTAGGCTAGCTAGAACACAGTGGTTACCTTTCTGACCAGTGTTTCCTGAAGGGTGACAAGTTGAAGACCAGAAAGATTTTATAGCCTTGGAGTCATCATAGTGAAAACTCCTACGGGACCCACGGTGAATGTATTTCCGACAAGGGTGACGAATGTTGTCCAAGTGAGCTTGTAAAGCCGGTGGCAGCTCCGACTGGGGAAACTGTAGTTGCAGGAGCTCAGCCGCAGAATATTGAATTACTGCTGTCAGTGGATGAAATTCATTCATTGTCTACCGCTTATCCGATCTACTCTCGGGTCACGGGGAGCCTGTGCCTATCTCAGGCGTCATTGGGCATCAAGGCAGGATACACCCTGGACGGAGTGCCAACCCATCGCAGGGTACACACACACTCTCATTCACTCATGCAATCACACACTACGGGCAATTTAGAGATGCCAATCAACCTACAATGCATGTCTTTGGACCGTGGGAGGAAACCGGAGTACCCGGAGGAAACCCCCGAGGCACGGGGAGAACATGCAAACTCCACACACACATGACGGAGGCAGGAATCAAACCCCAACCCTGGAGGTGTGCAGTGGATGAAATATGAGAGACAATGCAGTCCAAACGAGCACGGTCCGCACAAACGGCTTATTAATCCAAATTGTTTCAGGAAAAAAACATGAACCGGCGTATGCTTTCTGGTAGTAGCAACGGTGAATGTAGCAGGAACCAACAAACAGGTAATCCAATCCAGGTAATAGTCCAAACACGGGCACAAAAGGCAGGAACTCCGGAGAGTAGCGGCAGCTAACAGCGCCAGCATTCACTCAATCGGGTCACGATTTATGTAGTTGCCCATGCCGCTCTCACGCCCTTGCAGGACAGACATCTGGCATGTGGTGGCATTGGTATTGACATTCCCATAGCATCAAGCCATGACACAGCATTGAGTTCCCTCAAAAGGGAACAGTGCTGGGTTACATTTATAACCCAGGTCACTTAGCAGGGAACGAGATGCTGCATTGCTTGCCATGGGTAACATTAGCCTCTGCACTACTATCTCACTACAGAGCTAATAGTAGAACCATAGGAGAAACAGGATCTGACCCAGGTGATATGAGGTGAGCATCATACTTCTTCAACAAATTTACATGGCAGATAGAAGTTTTAAATTTGCGGTCAGGTGTACTTATTACATATTCTGTGGTGCCGAGTTTCTGTCTAACTTCATATGGGCCAACAATTCTGGTCTGAAACAAAGAATCTGGAACTGGCAATAAAGCCAAAACTTGATCGACAACACAAAATGAACAAGGGACTGCCTTGCAGTCTAACCTCTCCAGTGTGTCATCCTGAGAGGTGCTTATGCTTTTCAAGTGGTGTCCCTCGCTACCCTTACACACTCATGAAGAGCATGAAAATATGTCAAAATGGACTTCTGGTGACCTGATGCTGGTGACAACCATTGTTCCTGCAGAACCTTTATTGGTCCTCGCACTGTATGTTCAAACACACTTGGAAGGACTAACTCCAAGAGATGCCTGCACAGCATGGACAGCAAACAACAGTAGGGGAACACCCTCATCCCAGTCCAATTTCCATATAATGTGAGCACAGCATGTTCTTAAATGTCTAATGTAACCGTTTAAGGGCACCATGTGACTGGCACTTGAGTAATAGGCACTGGAGACCTGATGGCTAATTTGCAATTCTCTAATTACCTGAGAGAACAACTGGGACATGAAGTTCGAGCCATGATTTCTTACAAGCAAACTCCACATAGTTTCTAAAACATAGTTTTAGAAACTATATTAAAGCAGACAGCCAAAGTCTTCTTTAATATAGTTTCTAAAACTCTGCCTGTAAGCTTCAGACACACACTCATTTGTGCAAAGAACATCAGCCTTAACAATTTCATATTGTAGACTTCGTTTAAGAGTGAGACCAGAGTAGGCTTCCTACACTTTCCCTGACAGTTTACACTACAACGTCAGCATCCACAAACTTTTAGGCCAGTTTAACGTTGTGGCTATTCGCTCAAACACAGAAAACTAAGCATTCACTTCATCTCTATATACAGTGGGGCAAAAAAGTATTTAGTCAGCCACCAATTGTGCAAGTTCTCCCACTTAAAAAGATGAGAGAGGCCTGTAATTTTCATGATAGGTACACTTCAACTATGAGAGAAAAAAAAAAATCCAGAAAATCACATTGTCTGACTTTTAAAGAATTTATTTGCAAGTTATGGTGGAAAATAAGTATTTGGTCAATAACAAAAGTTCATCTCAATACTTTGTTATATACCCTTTGTTGGCAATGACAGAGGTTAAACATTTTCTGTAAGTTGCCACAAGGTTTTTACACACTGTTGCTGGTAGTTTGGCCCATTCCTCCATGCAGATCTCCTCTAGAGCAGTGATGTTTCGGGGCTGTCGCTGAGGCAACACGGATTTTCAACTCCCTCCAAAGATTTTCTATGGGGTTGAGATCTGGAGACTGGCTAGGCCACTCCAGGACCTTGAAATGCTTCTTACGAAGCCACTCCTTCGTTGCCCGGGCGGTGTGTTTGGGATCATTGTCATGCTGAAAGACCTAACCACGTTTCATCTTCAATGCCCTTGCTGATTGAAGGAGGTTTTTACTCAAAATCTCACAATACATGGCCCCATTCATTCTTTCCTTTACATGGATCAGTCGTCCTGGTCCCTTTGCAGAAAAACAGCCCCAAAGCATGATGTTTCCACCCCCATGCTTCACAGTAGGTATGGTGTTCTTTGGATGCAACTCAGCATTCTTTCTCCTCCAAACACGACAAGTTGAGTTTTTACCAAAAAGTTCTATTTTGGTTTCATCTGACCATATGACATTCTCCCAATCCTCTTCGGGATCATCCAAATGCTCTCTAGCAAACTTCAGACGGGCCCGGACATGTACTGGCTTAAGCAGGGGGACACGTCTGGCACTGCAGGATTTGAGTCCCTGGAGACGTAGTGTGTTACTGATGGTAGCCTTTGTTACTTTGGTCCCAGCTCTCTGCAGGTCATTCACTAGGTCCCCCTGTGTAGTTCTGGAATTTTTGCTCACCATTCTTGTGATCATTTTGACCCCATGGGGTGAGATCTTGCATGGAGCCCCAGATCGAGGGAGATTATCAGTGGTCTTGTATGTCTTCCATTTTCTAATAATTGCTCCCACAGTTGATTTCTTCACACCAAGCTGCTTACCTATTGCAGATTCAGTCTTCCCAGCCTGGTGCAGGTCTACAATTTTGTTTCTGATGTCCTTTGACAGCTCTTTGGTCTTGGCCATAGTGGAGTTTGGAGTCTGACTGTTTGAGGTTGTGGACAGGTGTCTTTTATACTGATAACGAGTTCAAAAATGTGCCATTAATACAGGTAACGAGTGGAGGACAGAGGAGCCTCTTAAAGAAGAAGTTACAGGTCTGTGAGAGCCAGAAATCTTGCTTTTTTGTAGGTGACCAAATACTTATTTTCCACCATAATTTGAAAATAAATTCTTTAAAAATCAGACAATGTGATTTTCTGGATTTTTTTCCTCATTCTGTCTCTCATAGTTGAAGTGTACCTATGATGAAAATTACAGGACTCTCATCTTTTTAAGTGGGAGAACTTGCACAATTGGTGGCTGACTAAATACTTTTTTGCCCCACTGTACATCAGTTAACCAACACGTCATAACACTTGGTAATGTCAGATAAAAGCGTAAGCTGAACAAATACTTTGCAGTTTGTAGAATGAGAGACTTTTAAACAGTGACTGTGAGTGTGAGGCTGATTAAACACAGGACTGTTTAATTAGTTGTTGGGTGACTGTGACTGGGGAAGTGTGTTGTGGGGAGTCAAGCTTGTAGGCTGCAGTGTCTTCTGGGAATCGGAGTTTGTGACAGAAACTGAAGTGACGGAAGTTGATGTGACAAAAAGTAATGTGACTCACACCACATGGAATAATAATCAAATTCTAGCCCAAGATTTGTGAAAATCTTGATCAATATTGAATCAAATCAATCAGAGAGTTTCACCTGAATACATGCTACAGTGGAAAGGATAAGACCCACAAAAATTCTGAACTTTTGTAAAAAGCAGTTTGAAATTTCTTTAAATTATCATCTTGAATATACATCATCTTGAATATTAACCAAGATTCAAGAATGGACATCGTATCCCTTTTGAATGCTTTATATCTTGGGTCACATCAAGGTTACATTGCTGCCTAACCATGCTTTCACATCAAGTCAATGACCTTTTTCATAATTCTTAGCTTTTGGTAAGAATTAAGCAAACCCATGATCAGTTTGAGTTTCATGTATTATATAAATTTCAGAAACAGCAATTATATTTTTGTGCCTTAGGTTTTTTTCAATAATTCCCCCAAGTATGACATATCAAAATACTCAACAATTACTCAGAAGCTACAGAAAATATGATGAACTATATTTAATTGAGTTATTATTGATGTTAATGTAGTAGCTCATTTCCCCCATTCATACGTTTTCACTGTAACCAGATTATGACATACATCTGTATTTTATTATTATATCTTATTTCAAGCTTCTTCAACAAATCAAATTCTGTTCTACATAATCCAGTAAATAACGAGAAATAAGTATTCACACAGTACTGTTTTTGTTTACTCACATGCTTTAGTTTTGTACTTCAGATGTCCATGTTTGCAAGACTCACTGTGGTTGACTCACTATTTCAAAATCATTTTTAAACTGAATCTTAAAAAATGTTATTAAAGCAGGATATTGTCTAGGCAATCCTGGGGTTTTTTTTTTTTTTGGGGAGGGGGGGGTCATTGATACATTAATCTTCTTCCAACTTTCCATTGGTGAAGACCACACAATTGTTATTTATGCTATTATAAATAAAAAGATTTGAAGCAAGGTGTACTTTCTTTTTTCTATGACTTTATGTGCTTTTAAAAAGCTTTCGTGCACATCATCAGAAGCAGTGAAAATATGTTCATGAAAGAATATTGATTAATGCAGAGTCTGTTTGGAATATTCTCATAGTTATGATTAATGTAATGCACCTCCTGAACCATGGGTAAAACAGAGCATAAATAAATGGATTAATGGTGGAGTTAAGGTAACTCACAATAATGAGTTTCTGAATAGTTTCTGTCCGTATTTCAATAACATCACCTAATAAACTGTAAATAAAATATGGAAGTAAACACACCAGAAACACAGTCACTAAAATGCCGAAGACTTTAGCTGCTTTTCTCTCAGATTTCATGGAGTGTGGGGTGATTTTCTGTGTTTTAGACCGTGTATGATTATTAAACTCTCTGATAGCTGTGGCATGTTTCTTAGCAATCACAAAAACTCGAGAATACAATATGATTATGACAGAAAGTGGAAATATAAAGGTTTTTACAAGATCAATTACAGACCAAACCTCATTTAGATAATAATTACATTCTCCAGGACACATTAAAGAATCCATGAAGTTAAAATAAAAAATTGTTATGACATATACCAGACACGCAGAGCAGTTAGAATAAATCACAAAACACATCCTCCTCCTAGTGACTGTGTTTATGTAGAAAAAGGGGTTTGAGAGAGCCAAATACCGATCTACAGAGATCAAAGCAATATTATAGATAGATAAGCTCATGAGGACACCACTAATCATCAGAAAAACAATGCAGAAATCTTTCCCAAAAATCCAACATGACTCAGTCGTCCAGATGAACATAGATGGCATAAGTAAAGCCCCAATGAAGAAATCTGACACAGCCAGAGAGAGCACCAGCACGTTTGTAGGTGTGTGAAGCTGCTTAAAGTGAAGAACAGAGATGATGACGAGCAGATTTCCACACACTGTTAGCAGAACCACAGCAGCTGAACACACATACACTAAGATATAAACTGCAGGAGATACAGATCTCTCTGGACAGGAGAAATGCTCACAGCGATCAGATTGATTTAACTCCATCAGGTTCATTAATGCAGCATTTCTGTAATGTCTACAGAATTTTACTAATTAGTTCATATATAGGATGGCACCATTGTGCAACTATAACTGTACAAAGTCTTAAACTGTAAATGAGCAAATGACATGTGTTAAGCAGCTCTGGTGCTTTTATAGTTTAGAAATTGATCACGCCTCCTGAGTTTGATGCATCTGTTGTCTTGTTGGAACAAAAAGCTTAGCCGATATTGGCCAAAGAAATAAACATGTTATTATGCAAACTGGCTTGTAAAAAAGCCCCAGTTAAATATCAACGTATACATATATATATATATATATATATATATATATATATATATATATATATATATATTATATATTCTTTTTATTATGGTACTTTGGTATTTGTTTAAAATACCAGAAAAATGACTTAAATATAAGAAGATGCTTTATGCACAGTTGTACTACAACAGGTTTAGGCTAGTTCCCTTAATTACAGTCAATTGAAATCTTAAAGTATTCTTAAAATATTCTTCAGGATTTAAAGATATTCTAGATTATTAAGTGCTTCCAACGTTTTGGTAACAGTTTACGGAAAGTGATGTGATGATCTGGTGTCATGTAGTGTATTATTTTGATTGAGCAGCGGTAATAATAATGAGTTGAATTTTTGCATGTCAAAAAAGCCCAGCCACACCAACACTACACTAATACCACAATACATTAACACAACACTACAGTGATGTACACCAACACTAGACATCAGAATGTGCTATGGGAAGAAGGCATGCTGCCAGATGTAGTGTAATGCTCTGTACAATGTTCTGCTGGGGAACCTTGGTTCTTGGAGTTCATGTAGATGTTACTCAGACACGGACTACCTACCTAAACTCTGCTGCAGACCAACTTCAACTCTTCGAGGCAATGGCAGGACAAAGCTCCATGTTACACTTCAAATAGTGTTCAGGAATAATTGAACAAAGACTTGAATTAAATGAATGACTCCAAATTCCCCAGATCTCAATCTTATCAAGCATCTGTAGGATGTGCTGGACAAGTATGACCAATCTTTAAAGGCCTTACCTCACAACTTAAAAGACTTAAAGGATCTGCTGCTTCCCAAGTAGGACAGACATACTGTAACATCTCAATGGCAGTCAGAGCGCCAGAGAGAGCCCTCTCCCAAGTTTTGAGACAACCCCACAAAGAACATACCAAGCCTTCATACCTAGTGAACATACCAAGCCTTCTATTGCTCTTGTTGTTGTGGGTTATTTGTGTATGACCTTTTGCCTGCCTAGTTCTAGTTTACGAGTTAGTTTAATGTTTATCAGATTTGTTTGCCCAGTGTTTTGCTGGGCTTCGTCAGTTTGGGATAATGACCCACTTCGGGGGTTCTAATTCGAGAAGTATTCAAGTACCCAGCAGGAGGAAAAGATGTCTCAGTTCAGTTAATGGAATTGTGTCAGGGCACTGATACTGCTGCGGACTACGCTGTTAAGTTTCGCACACTAGCCGCTCAGAGTGGTTGGAATGACACCGATCTGCTGGCCGTGTTTCAAGAGGGACTCTGCCCAGCTCTCCAGACGGAAATGGCATGCCGTGATACTCCTACCCTATACATCACCCTATCCTACCACATCTCCACCACCATCTGCCTGGACAACCTCCAACACCAGCACTGCCCGGGCCCTCATGCATGCCCCAGCTTTTGCCACCGCACAAGCTCTCGAGCCCTAGGGAGAAGAGATCTGATCCCATGCAGCTGGGACAAGCCTGTGTATTGGAGGAGGAGTGCTGGTGCTGTTTACAGCAGCAGGGTTATTTACATTTACATTTACATTTCTGGCATTTAGCAGACGCCCTTATCCAGAGCGACTTACATTTTCATCACATTTTTTTATACAACTGAGCATTTTTTAGGGTTAAGGGCCTTGCTCAGGGGCCCAGTAGTTGCAGCTTGGTGGACCTGGGATTCGAACACACAACCTTCCGATCAGCAATCCAATGCCTTAACCACTAAGCTACCACATAATTAAACATCCTTTTTTTCCTGCATACTATCTAACCATATTTGTATCAGGTTGCTATGCTAATCATCTTTTTTTGTTTACAAAACCTAAAGAGGTCAATATACCACTGATGCCACACAGCCAAAACATGCATTTTCCTGTGTCAAGCGAGATTGAAAATTCCGTCATGTTGAAACCAAGGAATATGAGGTCAATACTGGTACTGATCACAAAATAGCAACCTTTAACAAATCTGAATCGCTTATATTTTTAAATAGATTGCATTATAACTAAAAAAAAAATAAATTAATTAATTACAAAAGCTGAAAAAAAATGTAAAAATTGATCGTTTGTCAACTTTAAATGTTTTATCTTCGTATTATAGTTTGAGTAGTTTTGTTTAATGTTCTGAAATTAACAGCATATTATATTTCTATTTAATATTTCTATTAAATGTTGAAAATGTTCTGTAATGTAAGTGATGCAATATTTTAAACCTTCAAAAAATGCAACTTTAATACTGTTTGAAATGTACATAATTCTTTTTTATTGCTATGCATATTACAAAAGTAGCAAAATATCATATTTAAGTTAAATAAGTTAAATTGTCTCTGGGTATTTCATTCAGCATCAATTGTATAGGTATATCTTAATTATATGCAATCATACATAAATAATAGCAAGAATGGAAAGGGCAGTAAAAAAACAAGAACAAATTACATGTTTATATCTCCAAAAATAAGGGTTTTTTTTAAAGAAATTTTTTTTTTTTAAATCGCCAAAAATGGTTCTGCGACAAGCCACTTGCATATAAGCCTTTTATATCTGAAAACCGTTTTTTGAAAAAATTTAAAAGATAATCTCAAGTTCTAATAGAGATATTTTCACATTTGAAACTGCTCTGTAAAGCATGTTTCGAGCTCTTTCTGGTTAATGTGCACTGAAAAAATCATTGTGGTTGCTATTCTGATACTCATGGTACCTTAAATTGTTAAAGAACCAGACTTGTGGAAGTCCATAATTTTATTAATTTATTTAATTTTTCGTTTAATGCCTTAGCCGAGTTGCTTGGATTTTCCCATTATATCAAGGGCAAAAATAGCAGTATCGGAAGTTATTTGCTCTGCCACTTATCTAATAAATTATTAAAATTAGCCAATCAAAAGCATCTAAATATCATTTCATTAATTTCTGGAACCTTCCAAACTGTCAATTAGGTGTATGTAAAAGCTGACCCAATTGAATTCCAACGTAGTGAATTTAGGCTCAATTTTCTCTAATCCCTCATTTTGTAATAACCTCTGGCATAAACAAAGTAAATACCCTAAAGAAATGCAAAAAGAAATTTACAGTAATATGAAATGTATGGAGTTATGGAAAACTGGGATTGAAAACCAAAAGGTGTATGTCCACTTGGCTTCAAAAGTATAACAGTTTTCATGGACTAAATGAAAATCATTGGAAATGCATCACTGTCACAGAAATCAAATGATATTTAACAGTACATAAACTCACCTCTTCATCAGATTCAAACTGCACATTTACTCCATATGTTTCATCTATGTTGTCATCTATATTAAGAGAAGAATGATTGGGTTTATTAAGTTACTTAAGAGACAGGCTTTTCTGTCAACTAATAATTTCAAGCATTTCAGTTAGTGGCTGAGCACATTTCATAGAAACATCTGAACAAAGAAAGAAAGAAATGACAGCTGTCAAAATTCAAAATAAAGCTGCCAAAAATTAGATTATCTAAACCAAAACTTTTAGCATTTCATTGCTGTTTAGTTGGACTGTGCCACCATGTCACGTCTCTAAAATTAAAATTTCAATGTAAATGCCATATGGGAACACACAATACAATTTTGACCTCATTGTCAAGATTTTGGACATTCAAAGAGAAGATGCCAACCTCATGTGGACTTTGAGGACAACCACCTCCTAATAAATACACAAAATAACATTCTACATATGCTGTAACTCCTTCATTGAGCATCTGAAGGCTTAGGCATGGAGAAGTTGATGTTTGTTCATAAGGGATTATGGATTAATACAAATATTAATTTTAAACATAAGTCTAATAAATCCTGAACTTTTTGTCTAATATTAATTTTGAGCTTTTGTACTACATTTTCTATGCTCTGTAAAGCTGCTTTGATAATGTCCATTGTTAAAAAGCACCATACAAATAAAATTGAATTGAATCATTAAAATGCATACTTATGCAAGTAATATTTCTCTTTGTAGTCATTCTTTTGATGGAATATGATAATCCTTTGAAGTACAATGTCCCTGGTTGATCCCTGCTTTTTAACTGTTTTGCATTGAGTTGCTTGACCCTAGCTCACACTGCAAAGCACTTCTCCAAGTCACTTAGCACAAAAACATCCGCTTAATGCTAAACATGTAACAATGAAATAGATGGTGTCTCATTTGTATGACAAAAGCACTCTCATAATATTAATAATAATAGATGGTGTCTCATTTGGATGACAATAATCTCATGTGTCAACAGAAATCTAGTTTCTACTGCTGAAATTCCGGTCATCAGGTGTCCTCATTCCCCGAGATACCGTCCAAGCCCAAAGAAGGGAGCGACTGCTTTCGTTCTTGTTTAACCCTACCGGCCCAGTTACATTATGTTCACGCAAGCTTCTTTGTCACAGCATTGGTAGATTCAGGAGCGGCCATCAACTTAATTGATGCCAACTTTGTTAAGACACTACACCTTCCCACCGTCCCATGTACCACCCCACTACGAGTGACGGCCATTGACAATCAACCCATCAGGAAGGGGTACCTCACTCACCAGACCCAACCACTCAAATATATATATATAAATATAAATATGTCATTTTCTCTCCATCTAACCCCATCATTCTGGGCTTCCCCTGGCTTCAACTCCACAACCCCCAAATCTCGTGGAGAGAGATGGAACTTCTGTGCTGGTCCCATCGCTGCTTAGACACATGCTACAGTATCACGTCCCCGGATAAACACATCAGTGGAAAGTCCTGGATCCAGTGCACCGGCAAAAATCACTTGGGAATATTACAAGAGCAAAGAGAAACCCCCCCCACCCCACACTGCCCCTGGGACTGTGCTAAAGATCTTTCACCCAATGCCATGCCTCCCAAGAGCCGTATTTACTCACTTTCTCTCCCAGAAAGAAAGGCCATGGACGAATACATAGAAGAAGCCCTCACTGCTGGCTATATCTGACCCTCGACCTCCCCTGCAGCGGCTGACTTCTTCTTTGTCAAGAAAAACGACGGTGGACTTCGCCCTTTCATTGACTACAGGGGATTGAATGCTCTCATGGTATGCTACCCTTACCCCTTTCCGCTTGTTCCCACCACATTAGAACAATTGAGGGGGGCTTGAATCTTTACAAAACTGGATTAAAGTAGTGTGTACAATATGATCAGGATTAAGGAGGGCGATGAGTGACAGACAGCATTTCACACCACCAAAGGCCACTACGAGTACCTCATCATGCCGTTCGGACTAACCAAGGCACCTGCTGTTTTCCAGTCCCTGATTAAAGAAATCTTTAAGGACCTAATGGGTAAATATGTCATTGCATACATTGACGACATCCTGATCTTTTCCTCGTGACACAAAGAACATGTAAATCACGTTCGCACGGTACTCACCCATCTCCTCCAGAACAACCTGTACGTCAAGGCAGAGAAATGCAAATGCACTCCACTCCACAACACAGCTGTAGATGACCAACCCATTGGGGGGCAACATCATCTGCCAAACCGTCCCTATCACCCTCCATGTTGGACTTTTCCACACTAAACAACTTTCTTTGTATTATTATTTCCTCCCCTACCAACCCAATCATCTTGGGGTTCCCATGGCTCCAATTACACAACCTAGGTAACTTGTGGAATGTGGTAGCTTAGTGGGTAAGGTGCTGAACTGCAACTCAGAAGGTTGTGAGTTCAAATCCTAGGTCCCACTGCTGGGTCCCTGAGCAAGCCCTTAATGCTCAGTTGTATAAAATGAGATAAATTGTAAGTCACTCTGGATAAGGGTGTCTGCCAAATGCCAGAAAATGTAATTTCATGAACAAACAAAGAACTTATCCAGTGGTTCCCCCTAATGCCTTAACCATTGCTTCCACAACCATGTAAACCATCTATGTTTATCTACTTCTGTGGAAAGTCCTGAGCCTCGTGCACAAACTCGATTCCCATGGAGTACAATGAACTAAAGGATGTTTTTAGCATAGAAAAAGCCACCAAGCTTCCTCCTCACTAGTCTTGGGACTGTGCTATTGACTAATAATTAACTGCCTAATGCCATGCCTCCAAAATGTCGGATATACCCTCTATCAAACTCTATCGAAAGCCAAACCATTGAGAAATCAACTGACAAGGCTCTTGCGGCAGGGTACATCTGCCCCTCCACTTCCCTTGCTGCCACAGGATTCTTTTTCATAGAGAATAAGGATGGAGGTCTCCAAATTCCTCTGCCTTGGTGCCATCTTTGCACTGGTTCACCAATGAATGCTTCTAACATTAGACAATGATTAGATTTATTTTCTTTACCGAATGCAATTTGTAGAAATGGCAAAATTTAAAATGCAGAAAGATTAAATGATTATAATGATTATGTAATGATTGACAACAACGTTTTGTTAAATGATAATATTTTATATGATCTTTAAAAAACTAAGAGTAACTGTAACAAAGTAACTAACACTGGTATTAATTGATGTTTTTTAATGAAGTAATAATAATTAATTAATTTAATTGCCTATTTATTTAAACCTGAGGCTTTTTCCGGAAGTTTCAGGAAGTTATCAACATTTAGTCAGATTTTGCTCAGAGTTTTGCTTGTTTATATGAATGTTTTCTAAAGATTATTTACAGTTTATTAATACTGAAGTACTGTAAATCATAGTGGTTTAGTGAACCTTAATATAGAGCATTACCATAATGTCTGCAAGAAATAAAGTATACATTTTTCTATTTACTTTAGTTAGATATTGCTATTGTTTTGTAAACCAGTTTGGGTTTTGTCCCTCATTCAGTTGATTTTTCATACTACATTTACAAAAGAACAATCAGTGTGCAGTATTTTACAAGATAAAATCATTTTTGTGCACTTTTGGAACCAGGAATAAAACAAGGCATAGATAAAAGGATTAATGGATGAATTCGAATAAAAAAGAATTAGAATATTATTAATCATGACATGTGATGACGCTATTAAAGTGCAGATGTAATACGGCACCAAACATCCCAGAAACACAAAAACCAGAATGCCCAGCACTTTAGCGGCCTTTCTTTCAGATTTCATTGCATCCTAGATGTTTTTCATGTTTTAATTGAGATCTCGTATAGCGTTTGCATGCCTCTTCACAATTACAAAGACCTAGAAGTACAATATGAGCATTAAATTGCAAGGAATGACGACAATGAATATGAGGTCGATTAACGAGCCGATTTCATCAAAAGCACTGACCAGACATTCACCAGGACACAGCAATAAATTTGTGAAGTTTCGGTTCAGGAAAAAAAAACACAAAGTTTTACAAAAATGAAAAAACTGTCCATCTATCACTCTACCACCTTTTCTTTTTGCTCTTCTTTCAGTTTAGTCACATTCTTATTTGCCAGTGAGCAAGCTAATGCTATGCTAACCGCTAGACAGCTAGATGACATTTTGATGGATTTGATGGATGCTTAAAGATTTAACTTTTGGATACATGTGTGTGTGTAGAGAAAAAGGTGAAAAAAGCCTTTCATGAAAGAACATTGATTAATGCAGAGTCTGTCTGGTATATTTGCAGAGTTATAATTAATTTAACACACCTCCTAAACCATGGGTAAAACAGAGCATAAATAACTGGATTAATGGTGGAGTTAAGACAAAACACAATTGTGACTTTCTGAAATGTTTCTACATGTATTTCAATAAGATCACCTAATAAACTGTAAATAAAATATGGAAGTAAACACATCAGAAACACAGACACTAAAATGCCGAGGACCTTAGCTGCTTTTCTCTCAGATTTCATGGAGTGTGAGGTGATTTTCTGTGTTTTAGGTCGTGTGTGATTATTAAGCTCTCTGATAGCAGTGGCATGTTTCTTAGCAATCACAAAAACCTGAGTATACAATATGATTATGACAGAAAGTGGAAATATAAAAGTTACTACAAGATCAATTGTGGACAAAACCTTATCCAGGATGAGAAAACATTCCCCAGGACACATTTCAGGTCTTATTAAGTTTCCATTGAAATATAGGAGTGCCAAATCATACCCTAGCACCATACACCAATTACAAAATATTACCACACACATTTTTCTCACAGAGACTTTGTTCAGGTAAAGAAATGGGTTAAAGAGAGCTAAACACCGATCAAAAGCGATCAGAACAACATTATATATGGATAAGGCCATGAGAAAACCAGCAGTCGACCAAACATACATGCAAAAACTTGATCCCATAATCCAGCATGACTCCATTGTCCAGATGAACACCGGAGGTATGATTAAAGCACCGACGAGGAAATCTGACACAGCCAGAGAGAGCACCAGCATGTTGGTCGGTGTGTGAAGCTGCTTGAAGTGAAGAACAGAGATGATGACGAGCAGATTTCCACACACTGTTAGCAGAACCACAGCAGCTGAACACACATACAGTAAGATATAAACTGCAGGAGATACAGATCTCTCTGGACAGGAGAAATGCTCACAGCGATCAGACTGATTCATGAGTATGGCATTTAAAAAATTCTACACAATTTAAAAGAATAACTTGTTTATTTGCTGTCACTACTGGAAAATGGTGATGGTACAAATCATTTCAAATGTCACATAAGTTATAGCTCAAGCAGCTCTGGTCCTTTTATAGTTTAGAAAATGATCATGCCTCCAGGGTTGATTAACAACTTTGTGTGCATGATGTCATGCTCCTGAAGTGCACCTATTTTTATGCAAATCTAAAACAAAGAATTAAAAATATTTGAAAAAAAAGCATAATCATAAAGAACTTGATTTGTATATCAAAAAGAAAATATAATAGGATATATACAGGATCAAGAAAACGTTATAGGTTTTATCATATGATAAAATGTCTTAATCACTTAATTGCCAGCCATTTTTGAACAATGCTTTTGCCATTGTAAAAAAAAAGATGCTAGCATGCACAGAATAAACAGTTGACAGGACATTGTCATTGTCATATGGAAATGGTTCTGTGTATGTGTTATATCAACTTCAAACTAGCACAAGCAGTGATAACTACTGCCCAAAACTAGCCCATTAGCATTTGTTTATAAATAACATGAGACAAGAGGGCCAAGTGAGCACACAAAGGTCGGCCATGGAGACCTGGAGTCTGGCCTGGCCTGGCGACTTTGAGAATGACCAATTGGAACATGACAGTATCCTATTAGCCCAAAATGAGGCTCCAAAGATGGCCCACAAAATTCCCATTTCTGTGGCCTACGTCTCTGACACCATAGATCTTTGTACCACAGCACCTTGGGTCAAAGGTCAGTGATCAATCATCAAAAATATGTTTTGATTCCACAAACACCCTTCTAGTGTTCAGTCTCGGCTGGATACTGTACATTTATACTAAAGAGCTGCTGCTGCTGCTGCTGCACTCATCCCAGGAATCTTATTCACAATCTGCTCATTTACTTCATTAACTCTTTTATTTTTGAACAGCATAATGATTTCTTATCACAATGTCTGGTGTCATGCAGGAGAGGAAGGCTTCCCATTTGGTTCAACAATGAATGCTTCTAGCATTAGACAATGATTGATTAGATTTCTTTTCTTTAATGAATGCAAATTCTAGAAATGACAACATTTAAAATGAAGAAAGATTGTTTGATTATAATAATTATTATGGTAACGATTTGCAAGGTTTTCTAAAATGATTATATTTAACTCCTTTTTATGTAACATGATCTTTAAAGAACTAAGAGTAACTGTAACAAAGTAACTAACACTTGTATTAATTGATATTATTGATTATTATATAATTGATTCTAATGAAGTAATAATAATTAATTAATTTAATTGGCTATTTATTTAAACCTGAAGCTTTTTCCATTATGTTCACCTTGAACATGAATTTCAGGAAGTTACCAACATTTAGTTCAATTTTGCTCAGAGTTTTTTTTTTTTTTTTTTAAAAGACCTATAAAGATTATTTATAGTTTATAAATACTGAAGTAAATCATAGTGGTTTAGTGAACCTTAATATAAAGCATTACCAAAATGTCTGCAAGAAATAAAGTATATGTTTTTCTATTTACTTTAGTGGGATATTGTTATTGTTTTGTAAACCAGGTTGGGTTTTGTGCCTCATTCAGGTCCATTGTGGCGACCCCAAACAGGGAGCAGCAAAAAGCAACTTATTCAGTTTGTTTTTTTCATACTACATTTACAAAAGAACAATCGGTGTGCAGTATTTTACAAGATAAAATCATTTTTGTGCACTTCTGGAACCAGGAATAAAACAAAGCATAGATAACAGGATTAATGGATGAATTCAGATAAAAAAGAATTAGAATATTATTAATCATGACATGTGATGACGCTGTATTGCTCATTAAAGTGCAGACGTAATACGGCACCAAACATCCCAGAAACACAAAAACCAGAATGCCCAGCACTTTAGCGGCCTTTCTTTCAGATTTCATTGTATCCGAGACGTTTTTCATGTTTTGATTGAGATCTCGTATAGCGTTTGCATGCCTTTTCGCAATTACAAAGATCTGAAAGTACAACATGAGCATTAAACTGCAAGGAATGACAACAATGAACATGAGGTCGATTAACGAGCCGATTTCATCAAAAGCACTGACCAGACATTCACCAGGACACAGCAATAAATTTGTGAAATTTCCATTCAAGTAAAAAAACACAAAGTTATACAAAAAAGAAAAAACCCACGACAAACATATCAGTGTGTCAACAATTTTAGATGTGACATCCTTCAGGTACAGAAAGGGATTGCTTAAAGCCATGCAACGATCAAGAGCGATCAGAACCACGTTTCCTACAGATACACTCGTGAGCTGAAAACTCATAAAATTAAAGAGGATGCAAAAAATGTGTCCGAACATCCAACAAGACTCAATCAGCCACGTGAAGTGGAACGGCATCACGAAAAGTCCGACCAAGAAATCCGACACAGCCAGAGAGAGCACCAGCATGTTGGTTGGTGTGTGAAGCTGCTTGAAGTAACACACAGAGATGATGACGAGCAGATTTCCACACACTGTTATCAGAACCACAGCAGCTGAACACACATACAGTAAGATATAAACTGCAGGAGATACAGATCTCTCTGGACAGGAGAAATGCTCACAGCGATCAGACTGATTAAACTCTGCCAGGTTCATTGATCTAAAATCACAGGCATAAACAAGCAAAAAAATTTAAAAAACATTTCTCCACACACTATTTGAAACTGGTGTCACATATTTATACGCTCTGCACATATAAACCCCATCCCAAATTTACATATTACTGACATCATTATATTTACATAACCTGGGGAAATCAATTATCATTGTAAAGAATCTAACGTCATTGTTTTTCCTCTAGAATCTCTAAATAATACGGAATAAAATGGTACATAATTAAAAGTAGCCATTAACCTTATTTTTGTGACCATAAGTATGACTCCTGTCTACTTACTGACCAGGACTTCACAGTGACAGAACGATGAATAAAACACCAATGTTATTTATGTGATCCATATGTCATATAAATAAATAAATAAATAAATAAATAAATAGATAGATAAATAAATAAATAAATAAGGGAGAAAATACATTGCAGTGAGAACTGAATAAAAGTCTTCATTGCAAAAATTAATACTTGCATGAATGGCAAAAACAAATTATTAAAAAACATTTAAGAAATAAATTAATTAATAGCATTATAATAAATTATTATTATCATTAATAATAATAATAATTATTATTATTATTATTACTACAGGGGAAATTAACAGCAGTTTTTTGCTGGATTTTGAACCCAAACAAAAAATTTCTGCCAGATTTTGATTTCCTCATTTGCATGTAGTGACGCCCACACAACTCCATAAAGGGTAAAGTGCACAAGCAGCTGGGAGCATGAATTGAATGATTAGGATAAAATTTAACAAACACAACTTATTTTAAAATCACTTATTTGCCAATAAATATTTAACATTTTAGTAATAATAGAATGAAGAAGTTGTTAGTGCTAAATCTTCCTTCAGCTGAGGTGTTTATTTACAGACAGGCCGACTCGTCCTCCTATATTCTTTAATTAATGCCAATCGAACAAAAAACAACGTTTTTTTTACTAAATATTTTCATGTGATAAAAATAAACAGTTTAAAATCCACAGTATGTTCCAGATATAAAAGTGAAGTAATCCATGCAGATTACATGACCTGAAGTCGAGGTTTACTCTAATCATATTACACGTCAATTCACACACAATCAGGAGCACAAGTAAATTATAAAATCTTTTCCAAATTTAATAAATAACTTTAATAAATTTCACGTTTCTCTTGTAAACACTTGAAAGAAGAATTCACACATAAATCCATTCATAACAAGTGTGATAAATGTGGCCTGTTACTCATATCTCTGTTTCTCACAAACCACAGAAAAGACTTTGCTTTAAAACAATTTATTGTACAAATCATGAAAAGCAATGAAATGTATTTAATAAAACTGCAAATACTTAATGATTCATTATTGAGAAATTACAAATCTTTCCACTACATGTATATAATTCTAATTAATTAGATCTTTAAGTATAAGGCTGTTTTTTAAATTTGATATACTAAACATGAATGAAAAATCTTTATAAAACTGTTACAGCAACTCAAAATTGTTTCAACTGTTTACAGTATGTGCAAAGGATTAAGTGGCAGAAATTAATTTTCACACTACATCCATCATTTCTTTTAAAATAATGTGATTATTTAAACAATAAGCATCATTGAATAGATCTCCCTTATGCTGGAACAGTCTTTTTTGGCAAGAATGTGAACCTCATTAAGAAAGGATTCACTTTTCGATGAGTATTTTATTAAACGTCTGACCATTTCTAAAATCTTTAAACTGAATAAATAATGGACATTGTGTGAAAATATGTTTAAAATGGCACATTGATTTTTGCCTTTTAAAAAGCTGAATATTTACATTTTTACTAAAAGGAATGCATGAGAGTAAGTTTCCTTCAAAACCAATTTTTTTTTTTTGGGCAATCAAAATTAGACACAATGCTAAATTACAAATTTTTTTGTACTTCATACTAATTATATATGTTTTAAATACTTATACCCATACTTATTCATCTGTTAAAGTATCACTAAAGTTTATGATCATAAGATCGCCCTAAAGAAAATAAGTGGCTTTGGGGGAAAAAAATAAATAAATTGGTGGAAGTTAAGTATGCATCTAAATATTATAATATATAATATTAACATTAGCCATAGTGCTGCTAGAAGCAATAAAATACTAAAGTAATTGTTATTAATTATTGAATAAAATAAGTGATAAGCTCAGATGTGTCATATTAATTAAGGTTATATTACAATTTTAAGTACTAAAGTACTTTTTAGCTACTCATTGAAACCCCAAAACCTTGGTATCAGTCAAATGGACAGACTCAAGTCAGAGGTTAAAACTGATCCAGATCATAGACTTTTCTACTGAGAACATCATCTGCAAATCATAATTCTGGATGAAATTTCAACAAAGAACATTCAGAAATAATTACAATTCCTTCCACTTAGATCAATTTCCAATTCCTTAACACTAGTCACTGTTTTATTTTTTAATTTAATTTAATTTAATTTATACACAAACTATATAAGGTCCCTGTTGTATTCACTTCAATTAAAGGTTAATTCTTGAATCCATCACCTCGCAAGAACAGCGCTCGTTTTCATTACTCATTGGTGAAATTGGCACAAAAGGTAAATTTCAATTAAAGTAAGAACAGCAGAACCACTTTTAGCAGTCAGCAATTGGCAGAAAGCAGCTTAAGCTAAGTATCCTAGTGTGAATCTACTAGCAAATGCTAGTCATTGGAAGTTATGTAATAAAAATGCTGCTATATAATAAAGATTATAAGTTAAACTACTCACTTAGGTAGTGTTAATCAAAGATATTATTTTATATAAAATGTTTTTCATGTTACTGTGACAAGAAAGCGAAATATGCGGATTGTGGAAAAATGCTAATGTTTGTTAGTTTTATTTAGTAACACTTCCACAAAGTAGAGCCTTGAAATGATTAAATAAACTATGTTTGTATTATTCTGATCTGTTAAAGCTAGTATATCCACCATGCAGCATGACATAGTGTTACCAGTGCTACCTGCTAGCTTTCACTGCATGTTAGGTCAATATCTATATCATCATGTAGCAGAGCATCAGATGGCGTTATTTTTAAAAAATACTTGGCATTCCAGAGGAATAAGAATGAGATTTATTTATGAATATTATTTATGGTGAATAAGTTAAAATTGTCAAGATCTGGAGATTCAAACAAACATTGTTTAGAAAATGTCATTTTTATGTATATTTATATAGCGTGATGTCACAGTGACATCATAAGCTAGTTTTTCATGCTTATGAAGATGTTTTACTCACACCAATCTCTTATATCACAGGAATAACAGCAAAAAAAAAAAAAAAAAAGACCAGGAAAGAAATGTTGTTTGGTTTTTTCAGTGTTCACCTGTGATGTTTAAGGTTAATTTAGAAGTTTTATCCTTTAACTGATCCCCAGATGATGAGGGACACGACCACAATCACCACAGCCAGGACTACCATCAGGATGCACATCTTCTTACGAGACTTTTGCTGCGTAAAAAAAAAAAATAAAAAATCATAAACAATGATTCATACACTAATGTTAATCGATTATTCTTTAATATTAATTAGTTATGTTAGCATTACCCAGAGATGGAATAAGAAATAAGAATAAGAAAATATAGATAAAAGTAAAAAAGTTGCTTTTAAACATAATTAAATTAGGTTAATGCTGTGGTTTAATGAGAAAAGCGGAATAATTTACTTATCTAAAACTGTTTTATGATTACATTTGTTGTTGTGTCTGAAAGAATCATTTAGATCCTAAGAGTTCTGCTCAGTGTGACTAATGCAATCATTTTCTAATAAATAAATCAGAATTAAAATATAATGTAACTAACCCATATTTGCCATTATCTTGAACTGAATACCTTTAACTAGAACAGCCAGGGTATCTTAGCAAAATATTCCTCAAATTAGATGAGGTTTATGCCTTCTAGTGAGATAAAGTTTTAAGATTATGAAATTTCTTATTTTTTAAGTCTTTGTTTAGTCCAACATACTAAAACATTTTACTGAGTTAGGGTCAGGGAGGCTCGTTCAACACTAGTTCAACAGAGCCGTACCTAGTTGTAGAGCTAACAGTGTTGTGCAGCACAAGAAGGTCAAATTGGTACAATTTATAATAGACTTTTGCTCACTGATAAACTGTTTTCCTAACACAAAGATAATGAAGTCATATGAGTAAAGATTCTGAGTTACCTGGTAATTGGCAGCGCTGGCAAGCTGCTGTGTTGCAGACTGTACATTCACTTCAGCACTTTCTACATTGGCCTCTATGCTGTCTGAGAAGAAACAACACAGTGGCATAAGCATTGACACCCAATTTTTGACATAATATATAAACGGTTATGTTCGTAACTGGACACAAATCTACACACAATTACCCATAAAAAGTGCCTTGCAAAATTATTTACAAATAAAAATTTTAATGGACAGCTTTCTTAAGGCTGAGCCACGATCATGTTGAGTTCTCCGATCATGTATTTACCTTTTTTTTTTTTTTTTTTAAATAGTTGAACCCTGACTGATACTTGTCTAGAACCCAGACTTGTTTTAATCTCTCTTTGGTCCAGGTATATTCTCTAACATTTTCCGGGTTGTTATGGTATAATTACATTATTGCATTTATCTCATTTATACAACTAAGCAGTTGGGGGTTGAAGGCCTTCCTCAGAGGGCCGGTGCTGGTAGCTTGGTGGTGCTGAGATTCAAACTCACAACCTTGCGATCAGTAGCCCATCACCTTAACTGAGCTACCACTTCCCCTAATTACATTCAAAACACTACACACATCGACTCCTAGTTATGCGTCTTCTGATGACAACAATTTCAGCCGTTTCACATTCCGTTCATAGAGACGGACATTTTTCCTTCACCCATGATGTTTCTTTGATAACTGCATGAATGAGCAGCTGTACAGCTGTTGTGATTTAATGAGAATGTAAAGGAAATGTTCAATCCGTTTGTTCAGAATGTCACCTTTCATTAACTCCTGATAAACAAACACATTTAAGAGGAACTGTTAAAGTGTCTCTTGGTCACTAAACTGCTTTTAGTGTAATGTTAATGTCATCTAAAATGAGCTTGACACTCATGTACACATGTACACAATCTAACACACTTCAGAGGACTTTCACTAGGTCTCCAGCTTACACATCCCACAACACAGCCAAAGAGCCTTTATTACCTAGAGCTTTAGTGCTCTCTAGTGACACACCTGAATATTATTCCAGCTCTTATCCACATTTAAACAAAAAGCTTTTTTAGTTTATTGTTATATTTTTCATTGCAATATGTCAGAGTTCAGGATGATAGTCAAACAGTAGAGTAATTCCACCCCTCACACACACACACACACACACGCCTCCAATTTGCCAGTCAAAACTTAGATGAAACACATAGGAAGTTTTTTTTTTTTTTTTACTGTTTTTACCTCAGGTGTTCTCGCAGGACTTCATTAAAAAAATATTTTAACACCTTTAATTGTTGTTGTGCGTCAGTGCATTCATTAACACACACACAGTCAGGATTTAATCTTTCATTAGTGAACTGTTATTAACCCCTCTGTGCTTTAAGTGTGATGTTTCTACCTGATGGGTGTTAATAGGCATGTGTGCACGTGTGTGTGTGTGTGTGTGCTGTAATAGTTGCCTTCCTTTGCCACAGTTTGATCTGAACTTACATTACTATGACCAGGGGCTTCACAATATAGAAAAAACAAAAAAATATGAAAAAATATTTTTTGCACAGTTTATTTGGTAAATTCAAATACATTAAATTTCTTTAAATTATTTTTTTATCAAACTAATGGCACTTTATAACAGACTTTATAAATAATAAATGACTGGTTTGTTTGGGAGCTCATTTGCGTATTGTAGACTATTAAAACACTGCCACTCTACACAATCATGCACATCACAAGTCTAACATTCAGCTAATGAAAAACCTAAACGCTACTCCACTGCATTTAATTAAACATCATTAGCATGAAGAATAAACAGCTGCTTATCACTGGACTTTGACACCATAATCACACTCATATGTGTGTGTGTGTCCATAAGTATGCGAGTCAAATCGACAGAAAGCACTTGGCCTCACACACTATGACTATATACACTAGAGCCACACTTCTAACAGATTAATCCACTTTGCAGGCTTTTTGTAGGTGCATTGTAAAGTTTTGGCACCTCCTCAGCAGATGTTTTAATATGATGCTTTTATGTAAAGGCAGCTGTAAGGACTGCGACCCATACTACATTGGCATTTATTCAAGAAAGAGAAGAAAAAACTGGTTTACAAACAAAATACAGCATTCATTTAATATAGGATTTTGTATAAAGAGACAAACTGCACCAAGAATAGCAAAGAACAAAATAAATCTGGATAGTGATTTCCCCCAAGTATCAAACAGAAACACTCTAAAGTTATCCGGAGGTGATTTAGGCCATACATTTCCTAAAAGCAGCCTAAAACTATAACAGCAAGGATTTCTGATATATAGGAGGCCTTTTTGAGCTTGTTGTGCATGTGTAATAGAGGTGCATTAGTTCTTACCAATCATATCTCCCTGCTCGTGCACCATGACGGCCAGATCTTTGAAGATCTCATTGATGTCTGTGATGTCCGACTGGAAACAACGGCATATAGACAAGTCAGTAAGCAAACATTTATCATCATGTCTAACATGTAGAGATTCCATAAATTAACCGAAAATGAACTAAAGAAGTTTTTATATGATTCATAATTTAAATTTTTTAGATTGTTAAACACCAGAATTTGGACACAGCCATCAATGCACACGATCCAGACTGTTTAGTGTTTGTACGGGTACTTTTATTACAAAATGTTGTGCCTAGAGCAAATGCTTAGACTGTAGTGGATCATAGCATGATGTTTACTATTTAGTATGTGGCTTAAGTAAAAGAGAAAGTAAAAAGAATGAATACAGGCACTCTGAATGAAAAATCTAATATATACACAAACCATGGGGGGAAAAAACCGCTAGCTACATAAGACTAGCAAATGGGCCTGTATATCTAAGAGAGAGACTCAACGTATAAATCCTGCACTCATACATAAGTCATTCAAGTCAACTCAGGTCTGGGAGTGTGTACAACCTGACAATGTTGTTACTAATGGGCGTGGCCTGTTTGGCATGTTAAAGCATTGCTATGACTTTCTAGTAGCCAAAATGTACAAGAAGAACTTGGACTATGACAACAGTATTTCAAGTACTGCAAATACTCTATAATACACTACATTGACAAAAGTTTAATGACTTTAATGACATCCCATTCTTAATCCATAGGGTTTAATATGGAGTTGACCTGCTCTTTGCAGCTATAACAGCTTCAACTCTTCTAGGGAGGCTTTTTACAAGGTTTTATGGGAATTTTTGACCATTCCTCGAGAAGTGCATTTGTGAGGTCAGGCACTGATGTTGGACGAA
Organism: Hemibagrus guttatus; assembly: GCA_033459395.1. Taxonomy (NCBI): domain Eukaryota; kingdom Metazoa; phylum Chordata; class Actinopteri; order Siluriformes; family Bagridae; genus Hemibagrus; species Hemibagrus guttatus. Next base: position 10,117,493 of record JAUCMX010000030.1, on the reverse strand, counting down.
AAGTCCTGGCTCACAGTCTCTACTATAATTCATCCCAAAGGTGTTCTTCTGAGGTCAGGACTCTGTGCAGGCCAGTCAAGTCCATGTCTTTATGGAGCTTGCTTTGGTCACTGGTGTGCAGTCATGTTGGAACAAACTGTTCCTACAAAGCATGAAATTGTCCAAAACGTCTTGGTATGCTGAAGTATTAAGATTTCCTTTCACTGGAACCAAGGAGCCGAGCCCAACCCCTGAAACACAACCCCACACCATAATCCCCCTCCACCAAACTTTACACTTGGCACAATGCAGTCAGGCAAGTACCGTTCTCCTGGCAACCGCCAAACCCAGACCAGTCCATTGGATTGCCAGACAGACAAGCATGACTGGTCACACCAGGGAACACGTCTCCGCTGCTCTAGAGTCCAGTGGCTGCGTGCTTTACACCACATCATACGCTTTGCATTGCACTTTGTGATGTGAGGATGCAGCTGCTCTGCCATGAAAACCCGTCCCACGAAGCTCTCTACGCACTGTTCTTGAGCTAATCTGAAGGCCACACGAAGTTTGGAGGTCTGTATCTATTGATTCTGCAGAAGGTTGGTGACTTCTGCGCACTGCTCTTCTCAGCATGCGCTGACCCCACTCTGTGATTTTACATGGACTACTACTCGAGTTGATGTTGTTCCCAACAGCTGACCGTGGGATATTTAGTAGTAAGAAAATTTCACGAATGGACTTATTGCACAGGTGGCAGCCTATCACGGTACCACGCTTGAATTCATTGAGCTCTTGAGAGTGACCCATTCTTTCACAAATGTTTGTAGAAGCAGTCTGCATGCCTAGGTGCTGGATTTTATACACCTGTGGCCATGGAAGTGATCGGAACTCTTTTGACAATATAGTGTATGTTCACTTGTGTCTCTGAGTGTGTGTTAGAGCTACACTGCTAATGTAGCTAGCAAGTAATGGAAGCTTATGGCCTCTGGGAACCACAACAATACATTAGTACAATAATAAAAATGCATTAATTAAGTAAATCATCATCATACCTCCAACTGTCTGATGGCCGTTTCTCGCTCATGAATAAGATGCAAATCCTCCTCAGTGATGCCGTCTTCATAGCTTTGTGTTTGAGCGTGGGTCTCACTACATTAACACATCATCATCATCATCATCATCTCCATTATGGAATATATGTAAATGTGTAAATTGATACCCAAGGAATTATGCAAATAATGGACCACAAAAGCAAGAAATGTGTGTTTTGATTTTAAATGTTTAAAAAATATATATTTTTTTTTATAACAAAATAAATAACCTGATGCAATACTGTAATATCCTGATTACATTTCCTTTAATCACCTACATTTTCTTTTTAGTTGTTTTTACTTCATTTTGTTTATTTGTTCTACATTTAAAGACTCTGACCTCTCAAACGGTGAAGCATTTCCTCCAAACGGCTCATCAGCAAAACCACTCTGAACAAGAAAATCAGGTCAAATGATCAGTACCGTAAACATTACAAACAAAAGGTGATGGTGTTGTAATGAAGTTAATGTTGAAACAAGAACAAATATTGGATATCGAGTACTGGTGCTTATGGAAGGAATCTGTGCTACATACTGTAGAAACTTTACTTCTGATAGAATTAATTTGCCTAGTCAAGGTTCTGCGCTCGCTAGCAGCATGAAAACTATCATGCCTACACAACTAGCCAGTGTTACTACGGTATCAATTTTGCAATAAACCTGTAGTGACAAGACTGAGGCTAAAGCACTGGATTGGAATAAGATCAAAGTTCATGTCCTGAACTTTTGGATGTTGAGGAAACCGAGAAACCACACATTTATACACGTCTTACCGAAACTCTTGAACTCGCTCGAACTCTGGCCACAAACTCTTTCTCTTTCTGTGCTGCTTGTCTCTGGGTTTTCTGTACAAGTGCCAGCGCGTTGGAGAAATCATTGACGAGCCGCTCTCGCTGAATCTTACGCTGGCGCTATATTTTGAAGAAAAAAAGAGTAATCATATAACTGGTACAGTGCTAAAATGAGTCCAAAATAATCCCTTTTTGTCACATTTTTTTGACCAAAAAGTGCTGAGGTGAGCTAATATCTTACCTGATCTTGAGTTACGGGTAATGAGCTGAACTCCTTCAGACATTTATCTGTTTCTTTAGCCAGCTGGTTCGCATACTGCTGTTTCTGCTGCCTGTGTGTATAAATATGAACAGACATTAACACAATTTTAATAGCTCAATGTGTTTGTGTGAGTGTTTTATGCACACTGAGTGTGTGTGTGTGTGTGTTTGGTCACTTACAGTCGCTGTCGTAGATCCGGCGTGTCTCTTTCTGTTCCAAGTTGAGTCACTATTCTCTGGATTTCAGATGCTGGTGGAAATAAATCAGAAAGCACACACACATCAAATCCACATTTAATTTAGATGTTCTTGCAAGTCGCAAGCTAGCTCAATGCTCTTATCATGAAGTGTGATACAGTGTTAGCCGTGACAGGATATGTACTTACTCTGCTGTGTTATGTTCTGTATGTTTGAACCAATTGTTTGCACGAGTAAATTCGGGTCCCTTGATCCAGACATGGTGGTGACCTTCTATACCTTTAAAGACGCGTTAATCAGACAGAACAGACCAGATGGAGTCAGAGCAGAACTCACTCCCATCCACCAATCAGAAACAAGTATTACAGGAACCACTATAACAATAATGATAATAATAATAATAATAATAATAATAATAATAATAATAATAATAATAATGTAGGCCTTTACAATACATGCATAAACATTATGTCTTGTCTCTAGTTATGTTGAGATCACAATACGATTTTTTGATTGTTTCCATCAAAGCCGGGGTTCAAGGTGGAGAAGCTTTGATGAAATATAATGACAACAAAAAAAAAGTTACAAATAAAATGTCGCCAGGAAGAAATGCGGAAACACACGGAAACAAACACACACACACACACACACACACACACACACACACACACACACACACACACACACACACACACACAGTAAAACCTCAGCTATTTTACAACTTATGATCTTCAATCGCCTGAAAGAAAAAATTAAAGCTTGAATAATATTTAGATTTATTAATGTGTTGTGAAAGCGTTCATAAACCGAATGTCAGAAGTGTCAGCACTTTTGGTATTCACATTATCCCCGTTTTTAACCTTCATTAATAAACATCTCTGGTCGCGGTGGATCACAAGACGATGAAAGAAAATGTCTTTTATGTCATTTACCTTGCTCTTCGTTGCGGTATTTCTCCACTCCCGAACAGATTTCCTGACATCCAAAGTCGCGGCCCTTTCTCATCACATGACGTTCCAACCTGAACGCTGATTGGTGGGTTTGCGACAAGCCAAAGAGCTTTTAAAATACAGAGAACGCCCAGTCGCTGAACACTTCCGGGTTGTAAACCAGCGTCATACGACGCGCATGTGCGGTCCATAATCAGATTCACAGGTTTTGTGCTATATTTGTTGGGGTTTTGATACAAGCCGCAATATGTGTTCGAGGGGAAGCTGTAACTTCTAAATATCTGCCTGCTCAATAAACTCAATGAAATCGCCTTCTTAACTTGCAGTTTCAACTCAATCATATGTTCCTTCCTAGTTGACTTAGTGACGTCAGATCAACATGACTGCTCACACTGTAAAGTTCCCTTTCTCTATTGCAGTATATTTGCTGCAGTCCTAAAAACCCAGAACTAGGTTTTAGTACTTCTGGCTCCATCAACCAGAGGTCAATAGTTTTGGGGGTTTTAGGTTAAATGCCTGAAATACACGCTGTTTTTCCAGTGACATGATGAAAATTCATCAGTAATACTCCACTGGTTATTTTAGAAGCTTTTATGTGTCTTAGGACAATTGTTTGGTAACAAACAGCTAAATGGGGCTATAAAGGTTGTCAGGGACATTACACGTCATCACACCGAACAGGAAAACTCCCCTATTACAGCCTTCACAAAGGTTGTGTTTATTTTTGAAGATTATCTTGATGACAAAACATGTAAAAAAAAATTGTAAACCTTTGTTGGCCACAGAGCCGAGTCCATGTTTTGGTTTTCCCAAACCTAGAATTAAAATTTTTTTTAGCCAGTTTTGAAAAAAAAAATGCTATTGTTAGGGATTTTTATTATGGCACGAAATCTCACTTTACATGATGATAGCTTTCATGATGTTATTATCTGTACAAATGATTAGTTTGCTTCAACTCTGGATGTTTCGTTTAATGGATCAGGCTTTGAGTTTGAATATTAGATTGTATACAGCCAATATAGGATTATCACTCTTGAACTGTTTTAATATATTTCATATAAGTACAGATGAGAAAACAATTATTTGTAAAGGTGGCAACCTTACAGTCATTATTTATCACTGTTTATAAAAGATCTGATTGTTGCAGGCTTACATTTTTATTAAAGGAGCATAAGGTGTGATTGTTTTTTATTTTAAAGATTAAGTCTCAAACATTGAAATGGGTGGTTTAAACATTGGAATTTATTTTTTGCTCTATTAGCCCGCACAATTCCCACCCAAGTCCACAAATCACACACAAAGCAAGACATGAGTGGCCTGTAGAGTATAGCTCAGCTACTGTTTGCAAGGGCAAACTATCATAAGGATTAGCATTATCGTTAGCATGACTTCCCTTTTAAATAACAAGTTTGGCTGCTTATTCAGTAAGTGTTGTTTATTTATATATAAAGTATTTAGCATCATTAGCAACATTTAAAGGTGGTTAATAAAACCATTTCCTTTCCTGACTCTCTAAGTAATAAAATCTTATCTGGATTTGTTATGTAAAGAAAGCCACTGAAGTGATTTTTGCTAACACAGAAATGATCATGCTGCACTCAGGCTTTGGCAGGCGTTTCTCCAAACATGCTACAGTGTGGGGAAGAGTGAAGCTGTGTTTCAGGTTTGCAAATGTTTTTTTTCCAGTCACATAATACATTTATGCTGAGGCCATGTCTTAAACTATTATTTTAAAAAATCTTTTCTTTTCCAAATATTTTTTCTGGTTTATTTTACACTATTACTTCCTTAACTGCATACACAATGTTGATTATTTTCTAAAGAATGCACAAAAGGTCAATGATTTTTTAAACCAGGGATATGATATTGCATATATAATGGGGTTTATAAAGGCATTACTGTAAAACAGACACATTAAGTAATTTATGATATTATTCGAGTCTGGAACATTTTCGATATTCACTAAAAATATATACCATGGGATCCAACACATCAAATACACCAATACAACAGTGCCTAAAGTTTTTGTGGCCTTGAGCTCTGATTTCCTCCTGTTTATTCCAGGTTTTGCAGCACCAGAAATAACTTTTGCATGCCTCAGGGCAACTGTGAGAACTCTTAAATACAATATTATGATCAATAAACATGGAATAATAAAACTGAATATGAAGTCAGTAAGACCCCAAGTGTTGTTGACTGGAAGGGCACATGCTTGGAAGCAGATCACTTTTAGTTGGCCATTTTCTGAACTGCCAATGTACATCATTGAGAGATTATAAATGACGGATAAGATCCATACAAAACCCACACGCTTCAGCACCACTCTTAAGGACATTTTTGCAACATAGTGGAAAGGGTGGCACAAGGCAAAGTATCGATCTATTGCGATCAGCACAACGTTGTAGATTGAAATGTTGCCAACTATACTGCTGATAAAGTTATAAACAGGACAGATAGTTTTTGTGTGGTATAAACAAACATCAACGAACAAAAGACATTGTAAAGGCATCAATAATCCTCCTACTAAAAAATCAGACATGGCCAAAGACAGGATGACAAAATTAGTTGCAGTGCGGAGATGTTTGTTAATAGTTATAGACACTATTACTACCATGTTTCCACCAACGGTAAGCAGAGAACCCACAGAAAAAAAGAAAAATACAGTCAAATTGCTGAGATTCAAATGGAATAATGGGAAGTCAGATGAGCAGCTTGTGTTCCAGGATGCAACACACTGATAATCCAAATGAGCAAAGACAGTCTTGATGTAATCCTCCATAAATTCAGAATCCTACTCCTTCATCCTGTGTTTTACAAACACAGACCATGACACAAGTGCCTCAGATCGATGTAAGGCTCTTTTTATCCACACCATCATACATCTGAGGTTACTAAAAGGTGTATAGAGGGATTTACATCACCATGAAGACTAATTGAAGAATAACTTGTGCTATTTTTGTATATTATTCCCCATGGACATTCTGCTCATTTGTGGTAGCCAATTAGATACCACTTCCTGAAATAAGCAAAATCTTGAACCCAATACAAAAAATATTTTTTTAATTTGTGAAGGTTAGTGGGGTTGTAAGATTCCAGCCACATTCCACATTCCAGCACTTAGCGCTGTGGCAAGTTGCAGAAGATGCTCTTTGTAACTGAGAGATATTTCCATTTTTCCTAAGTGTCCAGAATAAAAGCTGTATAAAATGATAGATTGTAATAACTGACTTTGATTTACACATTTATTAAAATTAAAAAGAAATGTCATGTTACCTAAATAAACATGATGTTCATGAGAAGAGCTCATGAACATCAGAGCTACTACCCCAGTGGACTTATTTCCGAGTTTTCTGGCTTCTACCGCGGATTTACTGGCGATTTTAATCAAAAAGACACGTAACAAAGTGAAGTCCCGCAGAAGAGGGAAACGCTCCGGTGTGCTCGGGCAGCTCCGGTGTGCTCGGGCAGCTCCGGTGTGTTCGGGCGGCTCCGGTGTGCTCGGGCGGCTCCGCCGGCGCGGATTACGCACAGCGCTCCCCGGGATATTCCTCTCTAACGTGCCCTCACTTTGCCACAAAATGGACGAGCTGACCCTGCAGATGAACAAAAACAGAAACTTTCCTACGTCTTGTGTTTTGTGCTTCACGGAACCGTGGCTGTGTGATGTTATACCGGACTCTGCGCTACAGCTGGACGGATTTAATCTTTATAGAGCGGATAGACACACAGAGCTCTCCGGCAAAACACAAGGTGGTGGAATCTGTTTTTATATCAACTACAGTTGGTGTAGCGATGTGAAAGTACTGTCTCAGCTCTGTCCCCCGGACCTGGGGGCCTTCATCATTAACTGCAAGCCCTTTTACTCTCCCCATGAGTTCTCCTCGTTCATTCTCGTCGGTGTTTACATCCCGCCGCAGCGCGCACTGGATGACGGGATACAGAGTGTGGAGCGGACAAACCCGGATGCTTTGGTTATTGTCCTAGGAGATTTTAATAAAGTAATCTCTCACACGAACTGCCAAAATACAAACAGTTTATTAAGTGCCCGACCAGAGAGGGGAACGTACTGGACCATTGCTACACCACCATCAGCGGTGCTTATCGTGCTGTCCCTCATGCTGCACTGGGCCAGTCTGACCACATCATGGTGCATTTGATTCCTGCATGCAGGCAGAAATTAAAACTCTGCAAACCTGTTGTGAGAACATCAAAGAAGTGGACCAGTGAGGCTGTGGGGGAACTTCAGGGGTGTTTGGACTGTACAGACTGGGATGTTTTTAGGTCTCCCACCAACAGTCTGGATGAGTACACAGACACTGTGACATCCTACACTTACTTCTGCGAGGACAGCATCATTCCAACATGCACCAGGGTGAGTTATAACAATGACAAACCCTGGTTCACAGCCAAACTCAGACTCAGGCTCAGGTCAGAGAAAGAGGCCGCATTCAGAAGTGGGGACAAAGGAAAATACAAGGAGGCTAAGTACAGATTTAGCGAGGTGGTGAGAAGAGCTAAAACAGAGCATGGTGAGAGAATGCAACAACAATTCCAAAACAACGACTCTGCCTCTGTCTGGAAAGGGCTTAAAGCGATCACCAATTACAAGCCTAGACCCCCCACTAAGTCACTTGCTGTTAACAGCTTTATTTAATTTATTATAGTTTATTTTATTATTTTAAAATTTTATCTGTGTATATGTTTGCACCTGACACCAAGAAAAATTCCTAGTACTGTAAAGTGCTCTTTGCAAACCCTTTGCTGTACCTGACAATAAAAACTTTTCTGATTCTGATTCTAAACTGCAATGGGAGATTAAAATAGCAAACAATTAAGAGCACTATTTGCTACCAAGCGTAGCTATTATCCTATTAAATCTATCTATTATATTTATTATTTTTGATAAAATATTCTTTTACAATATATTAAATATATTACTTTTTGCATTAAAACAGCATGAGGTTGATGGACATTTACTTCATCAGTGAGCATGCTTGATATTGAGTGCATTTTTCTCAATCACGTAACATCCTGCAGTTGCTCAATCAAACACTAAAAAAATCCTGTGAGAAATTCTGTCAGTTTAGATTACATTAACCTCTTAGCTGTCTATAGCAGACACATGGTAAACCTTTACAGCAGGGAAACTGTGCACATTTATGAATAGGCCTACACCTTAAGAATACTCTCAGACCTCATGTTATCAGCAAAGACTGTACGGGTTGAGGATTAGAAAATCTCCTATTAGGAGTCCTGTCAGATTAGCTAAAATAGCTTTAGCAGATTATATTTTCTGTATTTTTTTGAATAAGTATTAAAAATTCTTTAAGAAATTATTATAAGGTTATGAACTGCTCTCCCAGAAACCCTGTTCAGTTAGCTCATGTTAGCCATTCAGCTAGCATTTGTGGTGAAAATTCTGAACTCATTGAACATTATAATAAGCTCAAGCTTTTGGGCGAGATGGTGAGTGTCAGGAGGCTTAGTACCTATTAGAGACACATACAGTAGGCTAAGCTCATTGTGACAATTGTGAATATTTTTTAAGATAGCATTTTTTTTTCTTTTGCGAAAGTTGCAAACACTGCAGCTTTTACTGATTGTAATGTTGATGTTTTACAGTGACATGAAAATGATGTTCCCATCTTTCTTCTGGGTTCTCTAGGTCCTTTTCACCTCCCAAAACATGCTGGTAATTGTGGATGTGTGTGAATGTCTGTCTGCATGGTGCCTTGTGATAACACAGGGTGTATTCCAGCCTTGAACCCAAAACCACAAAATGAAAAGGTAAGTGGAAGAAAGTTAGTAGCATTACAGGCACTCTTTAGGACACTCTTGTATTGTTGTTCGAACAAAATTCTTTAAAAGTGCACAGAATGCACAGACATATTGTACAAAATAGTCTTAACTAAACTGTAGTTGTTTTTACCTTTTCTATTGCTATGGAACATAACATGCCAGCTCTTTTAGAAGTACATTTCTTTTATATTTCAGCCAAACTATTATTTACAAATCTTTAACATAATAAAATGAATGTAATTTTAAAATATATAGAAGCCAAATATAGAACATGTAATATTACTGCTGCACAGCAAGGGTTTCATTATTTAGAAGGGCAACCTGATAAAATATTTTTTGTTACAAACCTGCAGATTAGAATTTAATTACAATTATGCCGAAAACCTTTTTCTTAATTTTCACCAATAATCAAAAAGTTTGTTGTGACATCATTATCTGAATATAATAACACGATTGATATTAAAAGAGCATGAAATGTTTATCACTCTATGAACATCATTGTAATACCATCCCATTTGTATCTTTGCTCATGACACAATGATACCTTTTTTAACGTTAGATCAAATAGCACACTGCACATTTACTTCAGTTTTTCAGCACTCCAATTTGTAAAGGATCTATTTTGAGTGTGGCATTTCTGCTTTTTTTTACTTTCACTTCCTCTGCTTAAATACTATTTACAATGTTTCCTGTAAATGTTTGAAATCTGCACCTGAGTAGGTCCCTGACATTCAAAACAATATGCATTATGATTGTGAAGACTAACAGAAACATATGTCAAAATGGCATGCCAATAACAGTTCCACCCAGTAGAATCACTGAAGCACTAAGTTGCTTGAGCTTTTCATGTGCAAAAGGTATCTTACAATGATGATCTTAAATGCTTTCTGAAACCGTGGATAGAAAAATCCATAGATCAAAGGGTTAAACATGGAATTACTGTAACCAAACCAGTCCAGTGCATCAAAAACATCAAGAGGGGTTGAAAAGTTGAGAAATGGATCAATAACAGTGGTGAGAAAAAAAGGCAGCCAACACAAAAGGAAAACACCCATGACAATACCCAGAGTTTTAGCTGCTTTTCTCTCCCTTTGTTCTGATACTTGTTTTTTAGTCTCATTAGATGTGAGCGCAGCAGTTCTATCAGAAATTAATCTCATCTGTTTTCTTGCAACATGAAAAATTTTAAGGTACAAACATGTCATTATAGCTCCTGGGATATAAAAGTTAAGAAGTGGAGCGATAAAGAAGAAGAAAAAAGAAAGAAAGTGGGGGCATGAAGCCTTTATTATCGCCACACATACATTACAGCATAGTGGAATTCTTTTCTTCGCATATCCCAGCTGAGGAAGTTGGGGTCAGAGCGCAGGGGCAGCTATGATACAGCGCCCCTGGAGCAGAAAGGGTTAAGGGCCTTGCTCAATTGCCCAACAGTGGAGCCTGGTGGTGCTGGGGCTTGAACCCCCGATCCTCCGATCAACGCCCCAGAGCCTTAACCACTTGAGCCACCACTGCCCCAATACCCCATTCCTGGTTAAAAATTAAGACACAGTTTCCAATACACATGTTTAGCATCTGTTCATCCAGACCAGCAATGTTAATTTTGGAAAACACAATTCCAAAGCTGAACATACAAGAAAATATCCAAACAACAGCTATACACACTAAAGCATTTCCATTTGTCACCTTCATCTTGTAACCCAGAGGGTCTGTAATAGCCATGTATCTGTCCACAGAAACCAGACACAGGTGCAGGATGGAGGCAATACTTAGTGTCATGTCTAAACTGGAATGGATTTGACAAAACAGATCTCCCAAGAACCAGCAGCCTTCCACCCATCGCACCATACTAAAAGGCATGACCAGACAGCCCATCATGAAGTCCACGAAGGCCAAGGATAGGATGATGAAGTTTGTCGGTGAATGCAGCTGTTTAAAATGGGAAATTGTGATGATGACTAACAGATTCCCCAAAACGGTCATAAGGATAGCAGTTAATGTTAAGAAATACATGGCCACTCTAAGGATAAGGAAACGTGTCATTTTAAGGCAGGAGTCAGGCTGGTGTGGGAAACAGAGCAGCAAAATCTGCACATCAGTGTTATTCATGAACAGTGTGTCCATCCAAACAAATTCACAAATGTCCTTTACAATTAAAATTCTGCTTAATTACATAAATATCATTAAAAAAATAAAGTTCAAATGCCAACAAATCACTTCCATCTAGATATCCTTTGTATGCCCACAAAGTTCACTAAGCTTCATGCTAACTTATATATTTTGGTGTTTAAAAGACAACCAGTAGAAATGCTCCAATATGACATCATGATATTTGCATGAACGTCCCACTGTCCTTGGCAAAGGTTTGTTTGTAATTAGCTAGCAACACCATTGTTGTTGTTACCAGCATTCTCGTTAATCCAAATATTTCCTTCTCTGTACTTTCTGCTAGATAGGATTAAGTAAATTTTATTGTTGTAGTACACTGCATAGTTACAACATATAGACGAAAACAAAATTAGATTTAATAGAGTAATCTCAGCAACACAACTATTTTACATATGAAGAATGTTTTAAGGTTTAGAATTAAATGAATAACAATATTAACTAGACAAAAAACATGCTTTATATACTAAAAAAGATTGCCTGACAAAGATGCAAAAATATAAAAGTCAGCTCTGAAATGTTCACTTTTTGTAAGGTTGTGCAACTGATTTTGCAAGTGTTGTATAGGAACCTTAGTGTGTAGAATATGTAACTTATATTCTTAAAAACATGGAATCCTGGAATTTGAAAAAAGAATTTCCTAACTAAGCTTTCTTAAGCCATTCAGAAGCATCCATCTATGCTGAGGAGGATGAAAATTGCCACATGTTCTACCTGAGAGATTTATTCTGTCCTCGTTTAACTTCTGAAATCATCATATTGGTTTCAGTTATTTTTCCTTAAACAGTATTAGATTGTTGACCATTACCCTGTAAATTTGTGTCACTTGAGGGTGGTTTATTTGGGGGAGGACTAGCCTGTGGTATGAACTCACTTGGCCATTCAGTAGCTACTACAAGGAGATGCTGCCTCCCAAGTCAAGCTCTTGCCTGAGGCCAACAGCAGGCCTCCCAAGTTCTGTCCCAGTCCTGCCATCTGACCATATCAAGTTCATTCCAGCTTTGTCCTTAGTTCAGTCACATTTGCCCTGGTACAGCTGCAGGCTGTGATGGACATAGCCCCAGGGTACTCGAAGGATGTGCTACTTAGTTGTGTGCAGTTTTTCAGCACATATTCAGCCTGAGCCTGAACATAATGACTATACCTGCCCGGTGGAAAACAACATGCCTGGTTCCTGTGCCCAAAAATAAACAACCATGGAAGCATAGTGACTACAGGCCAGTGGCACTGACCTTACATGTCATAAAGTTGCTGGAGACTCTGGTCTTGAAGCACCTAATAACTACTGCTGAACCATTTCCGGACCCTCTGCAGTTTGCTTATGAGCTTCGTACTGGAGTAGAGGATGATATTATCTTCCTGCTGAACAGAGCTTACACCCACCTTGAGGAGGCAGGCAACGAAAGGGCTGGTGGTGGATTTTAGGAAGCAGAGGACTCCCCCAAGCCCAATCAGCATCATGGGCACTGAGGTGGACATTGTGGACAACTATAACTATCTAGGTGTCCACATAGACAGTGTGCTAGAATGGACCAAAAACACTGATGCACTGTATAAGAAAGGTCAGAGTCACCTGTACTTCCTCAGGAGACTCAATACTTTAATGTCTGCAGATCCATACTGCAGATGTTCTACCACTTTTTGGTAGCCAGCGTCATCTTCTATGCTGTAGTGTCCTGGGGTAGCTGGGTGAAGACAGCCCATGCCAACAGACTCAACAAACTTATTAGGAAAGCGGGCTATGTCATGGGAGTGGAGCTGGAGTCTCTGGTTGAAGTGTGTAACAGGAGAATGCAGAGGAAACTTCTCAGTATCCTTGACAATGTGTCACACCCCCTGTATGTGACACTGGAGTCATACTGGAGCACATTCAGCCATAGACTGAGACCACTGAAGACAACCACAGAATGCCGCAGAAGGTCTTTCCTACCAGTGGCCATCAAACTCTATAACTCCTCCCATTTCAGTAGGGAGCTGACACAATCAACACTGACTGTATCACTGTGTTATAATGTGCAATATCTCATTTTACAATATTTACAATACTGTACGTTAATATAATAATGTGTGCAGTATCATATAATGTGCAATATGGTCTTAATATTCTAGCATCTTTTTTTGGACTTTTTGTATACATTTTGTCAACACAGATGATGCCTGCTTCTAGATGTTATGTGTTGACTGGACATTTTGGGTTAAATGTGTGGTTAGGACCACGGAATGTAGACATTTTGGGTAAAATGTGTATGTGTGCATACACTATATTGCCAAAAGTTTTGGAACACCCCTCCAAATCATTGAATTCAGGTGTTGTTTTTCAGGGCTTGAAATGCTTCAGCATACCAAGAGATTTTGGACAATTTCATGCTCCCAATTTTGTGGGAACAGTTTGGGGATGACCCCTTCTGTTCCAACATGACTGCACACCAGTGACCAAAGCAAGGTCCATTAAGACATGGATGTTTGGTGTCGAGGAACTTGACTGGCCTGCAACAGAGTTCTGACCTCAACCCCATAGAACACCTTTGGGATGAATTAGAGCGGAGACTGCGAGCCAGGCCTTCTCATCCAACACCAGAAAGCCTTCCCAGAAGAGTTGATGCTGTTATAGCTGCAAAGGGCGGGACAACTCCATATTACATTCATGTGCATGTGCAGGCAGACATCCCAGTTTTGGCCTGGCTCACAGTCTCCGCTCTAATTCATCCCAAAGGTGTTCTATGGGGTTGAGGTCAGGACTCTGTTGCAGGCCAGTCAAGTTCCTCCACACCAAACTCACTCATCCATGTCTTTATGGACCTTATATATATATATTTTCCTTTCCTACTTAGACACATTGTGACTCATTTTCTGATGTTTGTGGGTGAATGAAGGGAATCATAAACAAATAACACACAGGAAAGACTAAGTGATGATGAGTATGAGAATCTATCAGATTAACTAAAATAGTGTTAGCTGATTATTTTCATTTTTATGAATAAGTATTAAAAATTCTTTAAGAAATAATTAAGATTATGAGCTGCTCTCTGAGAAACCCTGTTCAGTTAGCTCATGTTAGCCAGTCAGCTAAGCATTTGTGGTGAAAAAGCTGAACACATTGAACACTATAAACTTTTTGGGTGAGATGCTGAGATCAGGAGGCTTAGTACTTACTGGAGATACATACAGTAGGCTAAGCTCATTGTGACAATTGTACATATTCTTTAAATCAGCATTTTTTTTTCTTTTGATGTTTTACAGTGACATGAATATGATGTTCTCTAGGTTCTTCTTTTCACCTCCTAAAAAAACCTGCCGGTAAGTGTGGATGAGTGGTTGAATCTCTGTGTGCATGGTGCCGTGAAGGGCTGGCGTCCCACCCAGGGCGTATTCCAGCCTCTCACCAAAACCACTAGGTGTTCCCAGGATAGACTCCGAAATCAAAAAGGTAAGTGGAGATGAAATGGAAAGGTAAGTGAAGGAAAGTTGGTAGCATTACAGGCCCTCTTATACTTCACTCACTCGTGAGCAGCCGAAACATACACTAATGCATTGTACAAACAAAAAAGTGACCATCAAGTGTACAGAATGAGCTTTGAATACCCCTCAACTCCCAACTAAATCCATTAACATGAAACTAAAACTGATTAAAATTTAAGTAACTGTGCAAAGTACATTATAGCACTATACATTATAGCTTTACTGCACTTTGTACCTTTTCTATTGTAATGGAAAGTAACATGTCAGCTAGTAAATTTGTTATATTTCAGTCAAAGTAACAATTTACAATAACAAATTACAATATTTCTAATTTATTAACATTTTCTACAACTAAATAAAATGCAAACCATGTAATATTACTGCAGCACATTAAGGGTTTACTTACTTAGAAGGGGAACACGCTAAAATATTTTTTTTATTACAAACCTGTAGATTAGCAGTAAAGATTAGCAACATAAAAATATGCTGAATTTTTTTCTCCCAGATTTTCACCAAATATATTTCCCTGGATATAAAGTTTGTTGTGGCATAGCATAACAATAACGTTAAAAGAGCATGAACTGTTCATCACTCTGTGTACTCTGTATGTTATCACCTCGTTGTAATACACCAATGAAGAACTTATGGAAGCAGAATCCATGTGCAGATGTTTAATTATAAATTCACAGGCAGACAGTCCAAATGATAATCAGAAAACAAGGTCAGTAAACAGGCACAGAAAGACAATCACATGGCAAACAAATCCAAAACACAGTACAAGAAATCGGCAGAACAATAAACGGAAGCTAGGTCAAATGCTGAGGCAAAGAAAACAAAGAATATGGTGAACACTTTCCTGTTAAGTGTTTGTTTACATTACCTCTTATGTTTTGTTTTCATTCATGTACTATTTCCCCAATGTCTTGTCATTGGTTGTGTTTGTCACGTTGCCTGATAGGTCTCACCTGTTTTAAGTTTGCAGTCTGATAAGCTTTTGTATTAAACAGCTGTGTTTCTGCATTCAGGCCAAAATAACTAAGCTTACCAAGACTTTTGTCTGTTTATTGCTCTCCTTTTTGACTTCAGTTTTACTTCCTGGTTTTTGTATTCTTCTGTTTGCTGTTTTATATGGTTTGCTATGTTGTATGGTTTGCTAATTGCCTGACCCTGCCTTTTAAGGATTATATTTTGAATCATATTTTGGTGTTTAAAAGACAACCAGTAAAAATGCTTCAATATGACTTAATATTAACATGAAGACCCCATTGTCCTTGGTGCAGGTTTGTTTGTAATTAGCTTGCAACACCATTTTTTGTTGTTTCCAGCATTATTTTCTATCCTAATATTGCCTGCTGTGTACTTTCTGCTAATTAAGGAAATCCACAGTTTGGATTTTCCTGCCTATACTTTAAATAAAATGCTTCAAACTGCAGTTGCATCCATCTTTGAAAGTTGCCATGTACTTGCTCAGTCTCATATTTTGGTTGGCCAATTAATAGTCTGAAAAGGAAGCTAACAAAAACAGGTTTGATGAGCTAGTTAGTGAGTATAGTTTATTAATACATTACTTCATTCTCATTCATGTGTCCTAAAATATGTGCAGAGCGGTGAAAGAGGCTAAGCAAAGTTACGGTAAAAAATCAGAGTCACAGTTTCAACATGGTGGCTTCAGAAGTCTGTGGCAGGGACCAAGAATGATTATGGACTATAAAACAATCATCCAGAATGGTGAACGCTAATGATTCTCTGGCAGACAAGCCAAACATCTTATATTTTTCCGCATTTATTTTCAGTTTTCAGCACACTAATTTGTATTGATTAGGAAATTAGGAATGATTAATGATTAGGAAATGTGCCATTTTAAGGATGGAGTCAGGCTGGTGTCAGAAACAGAGCAGCAAAATCTGCACATCAGTGTTATTCTTGAGCAATGTGTCCATCCAAACAAATAAAATTCTGCTTAATCATACATCAATTTATAAGTCCAAATGCCAACAACCACTTTCAATGTACTTTATCTGATAAATCATGTAAATATTTAGCAGATACCTTTTGCATGCCCACAAAGTACTCAGAGGCTGATTATAATAATGGCATTGGGATTGTTGACCTTTACCCTGTAGATTTCTAACGGTGGCATTCAGTGAGTATTTAAGAGTGTTTTACTTGTGTGTTTTAATTTGTGTGTTACTTGAGGGTGATTTATGAGAGGGGTGACCTTTTTTTTGGTGAAGATCAGCCTGGCAGACAAAACCATTTGGCCATTCAGTAGCTACTACAAGGAGGCACTACATCCTGCGTCATACTTCTTCCTTATGCCAACAGCACAGCCTGCAATGCAGACAATGCCTGCATTGAGACCTTAGGCCTCGTAGTAGTGGACTTCAGGGCAGCGGCCGCCAATAGTGAGTAGAATGCAGCAGTGCTTTATGATGCAGATGATACAGAGGCCTCACAGATTAAATCAAGGATGAACTCAACGCTTGAGAACTACCAACCGAGCTAAATGACCTCATCCGCTTGGTCACCTGCTTCTACCACCATGTCCAAGAACATCGACAAGAGGAGCCGGCAAAATTGACGTAGTGGCCGAGATCCCAGAGCGTCAGCTTTTTGCCGCCTGTTCCCATGTCCTTGTCTGGGGCTACAGAGCCCATGCAGATTGACATAGGTTATCAGCCGGCAAGAAGGAGAAATGTCATTTAGCTGGCACGTTGTGCAGAATTGTCCAGCAAAAGGGAAGGCTCGTCACCGACAGAAGAACCAGGGTTGATCTGACCCATTCCTGCCTCCTTCAAGCCCCTGCTCAATGGCCCAGGTAAAGGTGGGCGACCAGTGCCATGAACTTGCTATTTTTCTTGACTCCAGAACCGATTCAAAGCTCTTAGATGAGGTGCTGGCAGTGCAGCTGGGGATTGAGATGGAGTCTCTCCTGTCACCTGCTGGTTAGAGCCTTGGATGGTCACATTCTTCATTGAGCCCAATGCAAGACTAAGCCAGTGCTATTAACTGATGCTGAACATCACCAGGAGTGGCTCACCTTCCTTGTCATCCCATGACTGAAAGCCCCTGTCATCTTTGGCTTCCCGTGGCTATGTAGGCACAACCCCCATGTCTATTGGAACAGTGGCCATGTACTAGACTGGGGAACTTATTGCCACACAAACTGTCTTGATCTTACTTTCCAGACCTGGGATCCCATGGAGGAACACTCACCTTCTGATCTCAGTTCTGTCTGCTCAGTTTACCATGACTTGAAGCTGGAATATAGCAATGCCAACATCGACCATACAACTGCAGCACCGACCTCCTACCCAGAACTGGGGGAGGCTCTATCACCTTATAGGACCTGAGAGTGAGGTGATGACCAAGTAGATCCAAGAGTCTCTAGCTGCCAGCATAATCCACCCATCCTTATCCCTTACTGGAGCAGGGTTTTTCTTCATTGAGAAAAAGGACAGGTCATTTCTGCTTAGACAACTGTGGCCACAATGCCATCACCATCAAGAACGTCGGTAAGTGTTGCCATTAATGCCTTATGCTTTTGAGGTTCTCTAGTGAACCACTGTTTTCACTAAATTAGACAATATGCTTCTCTTCTCCCACTCCCTGTATGAACATGTGTACCATGTCCGGTTTGTCCTCCAGTGCCTCCTCTAAAACCAGCTGTACGTGAAAGCTGTAAAGTATGTTATGACCTCGAGGAAGGCATAGGGGAGACTCAGGGTCAGAAAAGGGTGGCTTACAAAGCTGACAGTGGGGAAAGGAGACCAACCGGGTCTAAACAACGATAATCACAGTGAACCAATGCCAAAAAATTTGCTTCACTCGATATTTACTTCATTTTACTTTGCTGTACAACAAGAAATACACATATTTACAATATTTTACACGTTTCAGGACAATGGAAAAGCATGGGGCTGGACAACGGTGGTGCTAAAGAAAAGAAACCAAGTAAAGCCAAAACATACTACTTAACGTCGCTGTGTATTATACATGCATATCTGGAAACAAAAGTGAAATCAAAAAACTATCTACACTGCACTTCCCTTGCAAACTTAAGTACAGGAGGTGGCACCGGCCCCTAAGGCATTTAGACAGGCTTCGTTGATGTGTTGCAAAATGTATGAGTGCGCTCTTTCTTATTTGTACTAGCCCCGTTACCATAACAAGACGACACACACATGCAGCTGCAACATGAAAACTTCAAACAATGGCGCACAACAATACACAAAGGAAACGGTTGCACGTTACAGCAGCAGGCGCACAGCGAATATGCCGCCATTCTCTTTATTCTCACATTCTATTGTTTCAAACTACTTCTGGATGCTCTTCTATGTGGCGTCCGTGCAATGTGGCCCCTTTCCCCTTCAGCAGCTGGGACTGGGCAAGGTGCCAACTACATCATGTTCCCCCAGCGATCACACTGTAATAAGAAAGCCATCACAATAATAACCAACATACGTGGTGTGGCACGTAACATATGTGAAGTGAGTTCCATGCCACCATCACCACTTTCTTGGGATTCATACTCTTGGCTGGTAGCATACAGAAGGACCCTGACTATGTCAAAGCTGTTAAGGATAATTCACAGCCTAAAATCCTCAAGCAACCCCAGCAGTTTCTAGGCTCTGCAAATTTCTATCGAAAATTCATAAGGGGCTACATCACTATTGCCACACCTCTTCATCAGCTTAGCTCATCGTTGTGGACATTCATCTTGTCACTGGAGGTGAAGCAAGCCTTTTTGGATGTTGGCTCTTTGGCTTTATATCGAGAGAGAGGTACAGCAGGCTGCCACAATCCAACCCATGCCAGAAATCTGTCTGAAGCGCAAACTCTTCATCCTGACTAAAAAAAACAATCCTGTCACCAAAATTCCAACAGCATGTGGACTTTGTGACGAGAGGGGTGAACACACTGGATTTTGTTTACACAAACATCCACAGTGAGTACCATCTGGAGCCCCACCCTCACCTTGGTTACTCAAATCACATCTTTGTTATGCTAATTCCAGCATATAGACCACTCGTCAGATGCTCTAAACAGGTTCTAAAACAGGTTAAAACCTGGCCAGCAGGAGCCACCTTTGCACTTCAGGACTGTTTTGAGTGCACTGACTGTCATATGTTCAGGCAGGCTGCAACCAATGGCAATTCTATCAAATTTGAGGAGTACATGTCATCAGTGACCAGCTACTTTGGCAAGTGCATTGATGACGTGACCATCACCACACGCCCCAACTGCCCCAAGCCGCGGATGACCATAAAAGTGCTCTGCTGAATTTGAGAGAGTCCGCCTTCAGAGCAGGGGATAAGATGGCCTTAAAAACAGCAAGGGCCAAACTGTCCCGAGCCACCAAAGAGGCGAAGCACGCACACACCCAGAGAATCCACAGCCACTTTCAGGACAACCGAGACTCTCAGGACATGTGGCAGGGCATACAGGCGATCACAAACTACAGGACCACATCATCTGCCTATGACAGTGATGCCTCCCTCCCAGATGCACTAAAGGATTTCTATGGTCAGTTTGAGTTACATAACAATGTAGTGGCGAGGTAGGCCATCCCTCCTAATGACCAGGTGCTCTGTATCCACGGCTGACGTGAAGAGAACTCTATGCAGAGTTAACCCACGGAAGTCTGCTGGACCAGACAACATTCCTGGCAGAGTGCTCAGAAAATGTGCAGAACAGCTAGTGGATGTCTTCACTGACATCAACATTTCCCTAAGCAGCACTATTGTTCCTATGTGCCTCAAGACAATGACCATCATCCCCGTGCTGAAGAAGTCTATGGTTTCCTGCCTCAATGACTATCGTCCCGTTGCACTCACAACCATCATAATGAAATGCTTCGAGAGGCTCGTCATGAGGCACATCAAGACCCAGCTACCACGATCACTGGACCCCTGGCAGTTTTCGTATCGTCCAAACCGCTCCACGCATGATGTGAACGAACCCTCCAAACCCTCAATCTGTCCCTCACCCACCTGGACAATAAGGACTCATACGTATGAATACTGTTCATAGATTTCAGTTCAGCATTCAGTACTATCATCCCTCAGCACCTGGATGAGAAACTGAGCCTGCTGGTCCTGAACACCTCCCTCTGCAACTGGATTCTGGAGACCTCAGTCAGTCCGGATCGGGAACAGCATCTCCAGCACCACCACACTGAGCACTGGGGCCCCTCAGGGCTATATACTCAGCCCACTGCTCTTCGCTCTGCTGTCTCACGACTGTGCAGCAATCCACAGCTCCAACCACATCATTAAGTTTGCTGTTGACACAGCCCTGGTGGGTCTCATCAGCAAGAATGACGGGTCAGTGTACAGAGAGGAGGTGCAACAACTAACAGCCTGGTGTAAAGCCAACAACCTGTCTATGAACATCAACAAGACTAAAGAGATGGATATTGACTTCAGGAGAGCACATAGTTGCCATTCTCCACTGTACATCGACGGATTCTCTGTGGAGATCAAGAGCACCAAATTCTTTGGTGTACATCTGGGAGAGAACTTCAACTGGTCACTCAACACCAGCTCCATCACCAAGAAAGCCCAGCAGCTTCTCTCTTTCCTATGGAGGCTGAGGAAAGCCCATTTCCTTCCCCCATCCTGACCATGTTTTACAGAGGGATCATTGAGAGCATCCTGAGCAGTTGCATCACTGCCTGGTTTGGAAATTGCACCGTCTCGGATCGCAAGACCCTGCAGCGGATAGTGAGGACAGCTGAAAAGATAATTGGAGTCTCTCTCCTTTATCATAGACATTTACACCACACGCTGCATCCGTAAAGCCAACAGCATTGTGGATGACCCCACACACCCCTCACACACTCTTCACCCTCCTGCCATCTGAAAAGAGGTAACGGAACATTCGGGCCCTCACAACCAGACTGTGCAACAGTTTCTGTTTTCAAGCCATGTTTACAAACATATGTTATAAAATACCTGTTATTTTTTACAGTTTCTTGAGTTGCACATTCCATTTTGTTTTGTTGCACATGTTTTTTGGTCCTGTCTTGTGGTGTTTTTTATACTTCCTGTTTCTGCATTGTCTTGTCTTTGCACAGTTTGCACCTGGTTGAACATGTTGCACTTTATGTAGCTAGGACAAACTTCTGTCCCTAGCTCTGTGTTGTTGTTGTGTCTGTTTTCTAGTTATGTTGTCTGTGTAGCACCGGGGTCCTGGAGAAACGTTATTTCATTTCACTGTGTACTGTCAGCTATATGTAGTTGAAATGGCAATAAAGTTCCTTGACTTGACTTTGTGTGTGTAAGTAAAATTTGCCCGTAAATTGGTATCCAATGTAAATTGCATGCACCTACAACAATATAAAAAGTTTTGTTCTCATGTCTCAGTTTTCATGAGAACCTGGCCATATAATTTTTGGCCTGTTTTGCACAGTCGCATGTTTTGTATGTTTTTTGTTTTGTAGTGAGAAATATTTCAGCATTAAGAAAAAACATAACAGAAAAACGTGACACATATGCATGTATGTGTGGACCATAGCATATGGAGCAAGTACGGTATCCCAGGCAATAGGTAAATGCAGTGTACTCATTAAAATTTACCACATTTGCGTTTGAAAACAAGAGACTAAATGAATACACTGTAACTGCGTTCCAGCTTATATTTGCCATGCAACAGGTATGCTCATGTAGGGTACTGACATGGAATGCACACAGCTCGAATTCAATTTACAGAGTACCAAATAAAGTGGAGATGATGACCATGTAATACCCTAGTTATTATTATTATTATTATTATTATTATTATAACAGTAATAGTTATTGTGTGCAGTAGGAAAAAAATATAGTGCTGTTTGACTTGCTATTTGGTAAGAAGCTTTCAAACAAGAGACATTTTAATCAGGAAAACAGTACTCTTTCAGATTTGCTTTTTGATGGATTCAGAACTTCAGGCATCCTTTAATTAGAAAGAAAATAGATCTGCAGCTCCCAACAGTTCTGAGAAAATCATTCTTACTACGGCTAATGTTTATTCATTTTTTGGCTGAGAGTAGAGACCACCTGGGAGGCAGTAGTCCAACAGTTTCAGGGAACTAAAATAACTTAATTAAACCTAATTAGAATATAAGTAAGCAAGAGCCTCATGCTTACTTAAGCAGATGTTGTTTTATTGATATTATTAAAAATATATACTTTTAGATACTGTGCAGACTGCAGTTTTTCTCTTTTCTTCTGCTATGTGAAGTAACGTCAGCTTTTAGTGTTTTTTTTTTCACAATTGTATTTACAATGTTACAACAGAATCTTCTGAACTAAATAAGTCATCTAATAGTACTGCAGCACACAAATGATTTAATACTTTAGAAGGGGAACCTGCTAAAATATTTTTTGTTACAAGCCTGCAGATTAACAAATAATTACAAGTAGGCTGAATTTTATTTAATTATATATAATAATTATATTTTCCTGGATCTAAAGATTGTTGTGACCTCATTATCTGACTAGCAAAATAACAATGGTATTAAAGGAACATGAACTGTTAATCAGTTTATGTACACTGTTTGCTAGTACGTCACTCTAATACAAATATATTAAGTCTCTATATAAGTCTCAGTATGTATTTGTGCTCATGGCACAGTACTTTATGTTTGAAGAAAGAGCCTACTACAAACATTTACTTTGGTTCATAAAGGATATATTTTTACCATGCCTGTTTTATTTTACCTTTCTCTGCTTGAATACTATTTACATTGTTTTCTGTAAATGTTTTAAACCTGCTCATGAAATCATACACATTGTTTCTAGCATGTCCTTGAAATTTAAAACTATATGAATTGATTATGAAGACCAGGATAAACACCATCCATGTTATCAATACCAAAATAGCATTTTACGCCAATAACAATTCTGTCTAGTAGAATCACTGAAGCACTAAGTTGCTTGAGCTTTTCATGTGCAAAAGGTATCTTACAATGATGATCTTAAATGCTTTCTGAAACCGTGGATAGAAAAATCCATAGATCAAAGGGTTAAACATGGAATTAAAGTAACCAAACCAGACCAGTGCATCAAAAACATCAAGAGGGGTTGAAAAGTTGAGAAATGGATCAATAACAGTGGTGAGAAAAAAAGGCAGCCAACACAAAAGGAAAACACCCATGACAATACCCAGAGTTTTAGCTGCTTTTCTCTCCCTTTGTTCTGATACTTGTTTTTTAGTCTGATTAGTTGTGAGCGCAGCAGTTCTATCAGAAATTAATCTCATCTGTTTTCTTGCAACATGAAAAATTTTAAGGTACAAACAGGTCATTATAGCTCCTGGGATATAAAAGTTAAGAAGTGGAGCGATAATACCCCATTCCTGGTTAAAAATTAAGACACAGTTTCCAATACACATGTTTAGCATCTGTTCATCCAGACCAGCAATGTTAGTTTTGGAAAACACAATTCCAAAGCTGAACATACAAGAAAATATCCAAACAACAGCTATACACACTAAAGCATTTCCATTTGTCACCTTCATCTTGTAACCCAGAGGGTCTGTAATAGCCATGTATCTGTCCACAGAAACCAGACACAGGTGCAGGATGGAGGCAATACTTAGTGTCATGTCTAAACTGGAATGGATTTGACAAAACAGATCTCCCAAGAACCAGCAGCCTTCCACCCATCGCACCATACTAAAAGGCATGACCAGACAGCCCAACATAAAGTCCACAAAAGCCAAGGATAGGATGATGAAGTTTGTCGGTGAATGCAGCTGTTTAAAATGGGAAATTGTGATGATGACCAACAGATTCCCCAAAACGGTCATAAGGATAGCAGTTAATGTTAAGAAATACATGGCCACTCTAATAATAAAGAAACGTATTGTTTTAAGGCAGGAGTCAGGCTGGTGTGGGAAACAGAGCAGCAAAATCTGCACATCAGTGTTATTCATGAGCAATGTGTCCATCCAAACAAATTCACAAATGTCCTTTACAAATAAAGTTCTGCTTAATTATATAAACGTAAATAAATAAATAAGTTCAAATGCCAACAAACCACTTTAAATCTACTGTCAGATAAATCACGTAAATATTTAGCAGATATGCTTTGCATGCCCAGAAAGTACAGAGACTCCTCCATGCTAACTTATATATTTTGGTGTTTAGAAGACAACCAGTAGAAGTGCTTCAATATGACATCATGATATTTGCATGAACGTCCCACTGTCCTTGGCAAAGGTTTGTTTGTAATTAGCTAGCAACACCATTGTTGTTGTTACCAGCATTCTCGTTAATCCAAATATTGCCTGCCTGTACTTTCTGTTAGTTAGTCATGAAGTACGCTTTATTGTTGTAATACGTTACACAATTACAACAGGGAAAATCTAATATATGAAAATGTGAATAAAAAGTTAAAGTTTAAAGTTTAATGACTAATTATCAATTGACATTAATAATGACTCATTTGCTAAAAAGGCTGTCTGATAAATATGCATAAACATAAAAGTGAGCTTGAAAATGTTCACTTTTTATGTTGTGCAACTGATTTTGAAAGTTGTATTAGAGCCTTATTATGTAGAATATGTAACTTATGTTCTTACAAATGTGAAATTCTTGAATGTAAAAGAAAATTTTTCTTAGTTAAGCTTAGTTAAGCCATTTAAAAAGCACTACACTGAGAAGGATGAAAATTGCCCCATGTTCTACCTGAGAGATTATTTCTGTCCTCTTTTAACTCCTGAAATCAGCTCACTGGTTTGAGCCAATTTAGCATCTGTTTATTTTACCTTAACATTTTTAGATTGTTGACTCTGTAGATTTCTAACAGTGGTCTACAATGAGTGTCAATAGCAGGAGTGTTGAATAAGCAGCCCACAGCATTAATCACCAAGGGAACCATAGGACTAGGAAACGTGGCAGAATTTGTGTGTTTATTGAGGGTAATTTGAAGGAGGGGTGGCTTTTTTGTTGGAGGGCCAGTCTATCTGACAAACCCACATGCCCAGTCATAAGCTACTACATGGAGGCGCTACCTCCTGCGCCTTGCTTCTGCCTGATGCCAATGGGCTGGCCTCCCAAGTCCTGTTCAGCCCTGCCATCTGACCATGTCAGGTTCATCCTAGTGAAGATGTCACCTACCCACAGCCAAAATGGTGGACAATGCCTGCTTCTAGATCTTAGGTATTGAATGGGCTTTTTGGGTAAAATGTGTGTCTGTACCACAGGATGGGGACATTTTGGGTAAAATGAGTTGGCAGACCACCAAATCATTCATTCTGATCACCGATCTATTCTCGGGTCACAGGGAGCCTGTGCCTATCTCAGGCATCATTGGGCATCAAGGCAGGATACACCCTGGATGGAGTGCCAACCCATTGCAGGGCACACACACACTCTCATGCAATCATACACTATGGACAATTTAGAGATGCCAATCAACCTATCACGCATGTTTTTGGACTGGGGGAGGAAACCGGAGTAACCGGATTACCCGGAGGCAGGAATCGAACCCCCAACCCTGGAAATGTGAGGCAAACGTGCTAGCCACTAAGCCACTGTGCCCCCCCCCCCCACCAAATCATTCATTCATTCATTGTCCACCGCTTATCTGATCTATACTCGGGTCACGGGGAG
The DNA here is from genome assembly GCA_033459395.1 of Hemibagrus guttatus. Taxonomy (NCBI): domain Eukaryota; kingdom Metazoa; phylum Chordata; class Actinopteri; order Siluriformes; family Bagridae; genus Hemibagrus; species Hemibagrus guttatus. Next base: position 10,091,200 of record JAUCMX010000030.1, on the reverse strand, counting down.
CCTGTGCCTATCTCAGGTGTCATTGGGCATCAAGGCAGGATACACCCTGGATGGAGTGCCAACCCATCGCAGGGTACACACACTCTCTCATTCACTCACACAATCACACACTTCGGACAATTTAGAGATGCCAATCAACCTACAATGCATGTCTTTGGACCGGGGAAGGAAACCGGAGTACCCGGAGGAAACCCCCGAGGCACGGGGAGAACATGCAAACTCCACACACACATGGCGGGAATCGAACCCCCAACCCTGGAGGTGTGAGGCAAACGTGCTAACCACCAAGCCACTGTAAACTAAATCATATTTAATCATATTTCCCCCCTGTGCTGAGCACTGCCATCAAAATGTACATCATGCATATACAGCCTGCTAACAAACACTTTTGTTTTTTAAGTGTTTGTTTACATTACGATGTGTGTTTTGTTTTGATTCATGTCTCATCTTATCCTTTCATTCGTTGTTTTCGTCATGTTTTATGATTAATCTCACCTATCTTCAGTTTGCACTTTGTTTAACTTGTGCATTAAAAATCTTCTGTTTCTGCAGTCAGTGATAAGTAGTCTGAGTTTACCCAGACGTTTGTCTGTTTATTGCTATCCTGTTTCTTTATAGCAATTTTACTTGCTTGGTTTTGTATTCTTATCTCTGCTACATTGTACTGTTTGCTGATTGCCTGACCTCTGCCTGTTTTGTATTATGCTTTTGAATCACCTTTTGGATTTCTCTGCCTACTCTTAAAAAAACTGCAGCTGCATTCATCTCTACCCCAATACATGACACAGAGCGCAATTAATAAATTAATTAACTAGCCCAGCAAGCAAGTGAAAGGTGCTGTGTACTTGCTCAGTCTTATGTTTTAAAAAAAAAGTTAATTAATAGTCTAAAAAGGAGGCTAAACAAAACAAAAAAAAAGTTTGAGCTAGTTAGCTAGTTTAGTGCATTATATAGTAAAGAAATATTATATGGTGTCTGGAAAAGGAGACTTCATTCTCATTCTGTTTTTATTGTAGCATATTTTGCTTTACATTTTAGTAGTAGGCTGTAGTACATTATAGGGCTAACATTTTAGTAGTGGGCTATAGTTAGAAGTATTTAACTAAAAAGGAGTCATACAAAATCTGAATTAATGCTATTGTTAGTGAGTACCAACAGCAGCTGACTTGTACTCAGCCTTGTATTTTTGCTGTAATGATGTAACATGCACACAGTTCATCTTCTCATGCTCGTCTCTGATTATCGACTATTAATTTTCTTTAACAGCCTCTGTCACTGACCCTTGTCTACTAATAATGATTAATTTGATTCTCTGGTCTCTATAATTATAATCAGAGCAGCTTCTGCAGGCCCATCATACAGGCCCATCATTTAAAATATGTTGTCTCGTATCATGTAATATTTACTGTATAGTCATACAATATACATAAAATATATATTTTATATTTGCAAATTTAACCAGGGAAGTATGTATAGTAAATTCAATAAATGCTAGAAATATTTTTTTATTAGAATAATCTAGATCTAATATAATCAGAAAAATCTTTATCTTTCCAGTTGGGCACATTATGCACATCACATATGTATATTTTACAGGTAATACTCACACTGTCTGAGTCTTTTACTTATAGGCTTAATTGCTTTAACCTTTTAGAGCACCTGCCTTTAAGAAAGCACTTAGAGTTACATTAGGATTTAAGAGTTAATAAGGATAACACACTTATAAGATTATGTATTATTTTGTTTGGGTTATAGTATTAATAGTCAATAGTAATTAAAATTTAACACATCTCAGGTGTTGCTAAACCTGATTGACAGTGTATTTCTGTTCTGTAAGAGATGTGCAAAATACACTGGCATACATCTTTTTTCTGTCATTTCCTGATAAATAATATTGTTTTTAAGACTTTAAAGTTTTAAGAAATCGTCAGCATGGCTAATTTATTAATTAAAATATGCTCAATTAGTATTTGCATTATACGGTTTCAAATGACATCTGTGCTATTTGTAATTTATATATAATTTTGCTTTCAACCTGCATACACTTTTATGTCGGAAGAATTAGGAGCAAATATTTTTAGTGTAACCATAAGATACAGTGTTTTCCTAAACCATGGATAGAAAAGGCCATATATGATGGGATTTAAAGTTGAATTAATGTAACCTAACCAGACAAAAATATCAAAAAGCACTAGAGGGGTAGAAAAATTAATATAAGGATCAAGGAGAGAATTAATGTAAAATGGCATCCAGCATAAATTAAATGCTCCTACAACAATACCAAGAGTTTTTGCTGCTTTGTTCTCATGTTTCACTTTTTGTGAGAACTTGGTCATATCATTTTGGTTCTGCATTGTACCATCACATTTTCTTGCATGTTTTTTTGAAACAAGAAATATTTTAGCATAAAGAAAAATCATAACAGAAAAAGGCAACATGAAACATACACATGTATCCAAAACAGACCATAGTGCATTGAACAAAATGTTGCAATATCCCAGACAATAGGCAGATGCAATGTATTCATCTAAATTTTCCATATTTGCTTTTGATAACAGGAGACCAAATGAATACACTGCAGCTGCAATCCAGCTTATAGCTACCATAAGCCATGCAACAGGTATAGTTACTCTTGTAGGGTACTGAAGTGGAAAGCACACAGCTTGATATCGATCTATTGCGATACAAATCAAGTGAAAGACTGATGCAGTTGTGAGGAAAACATCAAAGCTAGAATGCCAAAGGCAGAATTCCTCACCGAAGTACCAGCAACCATCAACAGATCGGATCATGCTGAATGGCATGACAATGATTCCCAGAATCAGATCTGCCACTGCCAAAGACATCACCAAAATGTTTGTAGGTGTGTGCAGTTGTTTGAAATGAGCTATGGAGATGATGACCACAGAATTCCCTAGAATAGTAATAGTCATTGCGAACAGTAGGAAAAGATATATCGCTGTTTGAGTTGCTATGTGGTAAGAAGCCTTCAAACAAGAGACATTTGAGTTAGGAAAACAGTACTCGTTCAAATCATCTTCTTCTAGTACAGATGGATTCAGAATTTCTGGCATCCTTTAACCTAAAGATTTCAAAATAGTTTAAAAAAAAAACCCCAGATCTGCAGGTTCCACCAGTTGTACTTTAAATTGATTCTTACTATGACTAATGCCATGATTTATATTCACTTTCTGGCTGAGAACAGAGACCACCTGGGAGCTAGTAGTCCAATAGAAAAAAATTCCACTCAGACTGTACAATAGGGAACTAAAATTACATATTTATTGCCATGCAAATACATCCTGACTATTTTTTTTTAAACAAACATGATTTAAACTTCTATAATTATAATTAACTTTATAGACAAAAATATGCATATACAAATATTTGTTTGAGCATTTTTCAAACCCAGAATTCTATCACAACTGGGTCTGGACCTCTCCTTAGTGTGAGGGTTCATATCCATATCTAATTTTAAAAGCAGGACACTGTCCTGGACATAAATCGATAGAGAGCCAAAGGAATATTATTTGATCTGTGGGTGAGATCCCGGCCAGCATTTAAGCATGCTGATGAAGTTTTGTAGTTTCTAAAAGTGTGAGCGTATGTTTAGCATATTTCATGTTTGCTAATGAATGAAATTAAGCAAAATTATGTATGCATGAGACTGAGCTCAAAGGCTACACTTCATAATCTTCAGAAATTACTGTTAATAGCAAATTTGATGTAACAAAAAAATTTTTTTTTAAGAGCTTTTAAAGAGCTATTCTGGTAGTAGAAGGACAATAACCCAAGTAACACTTATTGTAATGCTGTTACAGAGGCTGATTTGCTATTGACCAAGTGTTTGAGTGACACTTGCATTAAATGAAGATATAAAATGAATGAAGCAATAAAATTTATTCAACAATGATTTGTTGTGCACAATACTAATTGTCCTGTTATTCAAAGTTCCACTATGTAAAGATAACTAACCCTTTATGGATTATTATATTAAGCTAATTAACCCTAGGTACTAATTTGAACCTAAGCACATAACATGTTAAACAAAAACACTTATTTAAACTAGTCATTTGTTGGTTATACATGTTGTATACTGCTGTTTCTAATTGGAATTAAAGTAGTACAGACTCTACATGCAAGGTTGTGGGGCAGTGGTGGTTTAAGTAGTTAAGGCTGTGGGCCGTTGATCAGAAGGCTGGGGATCAAGCCTCTTTCCCATGATCCTCTTTGCTCCAGGGATGCTGCATCATAGCTGCTCTGACTTCTTCAGCTTGGATATGCGAAAAAATAATTTTGCTGTAATGTACACTACTGCTCAAAAGTTTGGGATCGCTCAAAAATGTAATTGTTTTCCAAGGAAACACACACAAAATGAGTCTGAATAGAAAATATAGCAAAAGAACAGGACATGCTGACAAGTCAGAGTTAGAAATAATGATTTTGATGGAAATGAATGTTTTCTTCAAACTTTGCCTTCATCAAAAAACCACCTTTTGCAGCAGTTACAGCCTGGGTATTCTAGCTATCAATTTTTCAAGATAATCTGATGAGATTTCACCCCATGCTTGAACATCTCCCACAAGATGGATTGGCTGATGGAGTCTTCCTCCATAGCTGAAATCACGCTGAAATATGCAAGTGATCCCAAACTTTTGAGCGATTGAGGAAACTCAGTTATCGGTCAGAATGGGATCTTTTGCATTCAGTGTTATGCAATCCAACTTAAATAAAATACTGTAGAATACTTGTTGAGGAAATGTAATTTTCTCTTTGCTAGTAGCTCTATCAGTTTTTTTCCTTTCTTTTTTTAAACCAATGCTTGTATTTCTGCTATAGTTGAACTTATGTCAAGCCATACAGTTCATTCTCAGTACATGTGTTGCTTTCCACTCTCTTCATCTGTGATGTCTATATTTATTTACATTTAATTAATGTAAAATTGTGACTACCAAATGTACAGTTAACAGCAGCTCTGTCAAATTCAATCAAAGCACTACATCTTTTGTTTTCTTTGTAAAACATTTTTCTCCTGGGATGTCCCTATTGATTAATTGTTAGAACTACATTTATTTTTATAATTCAAAGGTAAGTGTAGCATCATTTGGCACAAATTATTGCATCAAAACATTCATTCTGTTATACAATATCTGAAAGAACATTTTTAAATATTTAAAGCATAAACCCGAACCCTATGCAAACTGTCAGTGTAATAACAGCATTATAAAAAATATTGTTGGTTTATTTGAAATATTTCCCTTAAATATACATTAATAGACAAATCCTGCTTGCTTTTATGCTACATAAACCTTTATGTCAGATGAGTGAGGGGCAAATATCTTTAGAGTAATAATAAGATACAGTGTTTTCCTGAACCATGGATAGAAAAGACCATATATGATGGGGTTTAAAGCTGAATTAATATATCCCAACCAGACAAACACATCAAAAAGGACTAGAGGAGTGGCAAAGTTAATATAAGGATCAAGTAGCGAGGTGACAAAAAATGGCATCCAGCAACAAATGAAGGCACCTACAACAATACCAAGAGTTTTTGCTGCTTTGTTCTCATGTTTCACTCTTTGTGAAAACTTGGTGAAGTTTGCATCATTTCTGGCCTGCTTAACACCCTCAATTTTTCTGGCATGCTTTTTTGAAATAAAAAATATCTGTACATACAGACAAAACATAGCAGAGCATGGTAAAAAGAAACATATACATGCATCCAATGCTGCCCAGAGTGCATTGAACAAAAGGCCACAATATCCCAGGCAATTTATAGATGCAATGTATTCATCTAAGTTTTCCACATTTGCTTTTGAGCACAGGAGACCATATGAATACACTGCAGCTGCGGTCCAACTTGTAGCAACCATAAACCATGCAACAGGTATAGTTACTCTTGTAGGATACTGAAGTGGAAAGCACACAGCTACATATCGATCTGTAGCAATAGAAATTAGATGAAAGATTGATGCAGTTGTGAGGCACATGTCAAAACTAGAGTGCAAAAAACAGAATTCTTCACCGTAGTACCAGCAGCCATCCACAGACCTGATCATGCTGAACGGCATAACTGTTATTCCCAGAAGCAGATCCACCAGTGCAAGGGACATCACCAAAATATTTGTAGGTGTGTGAAGTTGTTTAAAATGACCTATGGAGATAATCACTACAGAATTTCCTAGAATTGTAACAGACATTGCAAACACTAGTACTAAATATATCACAATTTTAGTTGTTAGGTTGTAAGAGGCTTTCACACAAGAGATATTTGAGTTAGGAAAACAATATCTTTCCAAATCTGCTTCTTCAGGTGAAGTTGAATTTAGAGCTTCAGTCATCCTTTAACATGAATTTGTTGAAAGCATCTGGAAACAAATGTGGACTTGCAGTCTTAACAGCCAGGCATGAAATGATACCTCTATAGAGAAGTGCTGAAAATCATATTTGCTTTATAGACCAACTGGGAGATTAGTCCAATGGGAATAATGTTGCTTTGACCTATGAACAAAGTCCCATTATTGCCCCATCATTGGACAGATGGCAATGTACGTAACAAATAATGAAAGCATTATTTGTAAGCAGTAAATGGTTTATAGATTATTGTTTAAAAATGTCTACATGATTTTAATTCTTCTAAACGACTGTGCTAGAATGCACTGACCAGCTGAAAATCATATACTTTCCTGCAGCATTTTGGTTCTCTTCTGATTTTCACAAATGTCCCAGGCTTTTGGGGCACCCTGTACTGTCCTCCCAGTGCTGATAATGGGATGGGATGATTCATGTTTTAAGTCACGAGGCCCAGTCTTTTTGTGGTGGTGTATGGCATCTTGTGACGGCGCGCCGCCAGCGCCGGAAGAAGCCGGATCCATTCACGGGACTGGCGATAGGGAAAGAGCAGAAGAGAAGTCCGGAAAAACAGGCAGAGAGTCGGCAACGGGAAAGCAGTAGTTCACAACATCAAACCAGAAAGAGTAGTCCGAAAGAGTAATCCAATAAACGAACACAGTCCAATAACCAATCCAAGCAGTGTAATAGACAATCCAATAGAAGAAACGAAAGCCAGTCCAGGTCATCAACAGAAATCCAAAAGAAGTATCACAAAGATAGTGCTCAGTACGATCCATACGAAAACAATACCTCGCAAAGAGGAGGAAGTGCGCACCTGTATTTGAGCCCGCCAAAACTGGAAGCGGCTCAAAACACAGGCGACAGCTCCCTCTCGCGGTCGGATCTCGGGCGAGTCGTGACAGAGCCCCCCCCTCTAGGAACACCTCCGGGGGTTCTGCGCCGAGGCCGCCCCCTGGGCCGTGGGGCGGGCCTGGTCGGGTGGTCGCGGTGGAAGTCCTCGATCAGCGAAGGATCTAAGATGTCAGAGGCGTCCACCCACGACCGTTCCTCTGGTCCGTATCCCTCCCAGTCCACGAGGTACTGGAGGCGCGACCGCTGTCGTCTGGAGTCCAGCAGGGACCGCACCTGGTAAGCAGGCGACCCCTCGACGTCCAGGGGCGGCGGCGGATCCAACCACCGATTCTCCAGCAGAAGCGTGCGCAGGCTTGAGAAGAGATGCGTGGAAGGTGGGGCAGACGGATTCACCTGACGGACGATCTCGAATGGGCTGATGAACTTGGGGCTGAGTTTCCGGCAGGGCAGCTTGAGGCGGAGGTTCCGGGTGGACAACCACACCATCTGCCCGACCTGGTAGGCAGGGTGCGGGCGACGATGTCGGTCGGCCTGGATCCTCTGCCTCCTCACCGCCCTCTGAAGCCGCACATGGGCCCGCTCCCAGACCTCCTGACCGCGTTGGTACCACTCCTCCACCGCCGGGACGCTGGAGGGTTCCCCCGACCAAGGGAACAGTGGGGGCTGGTACCCCAGCACACACTGAAAAGGCGTTAGGCCTGTGGAACAGTGCGTGAGGGAGTTTTGGGCGTACTCAGCCCAGGGCAGGAACTCGCTCCATCTTTGCTGCTCCCTGCTGCAGTAACTCCTCAGGAAGTGGCCTATCTCCTGGTTAAGGCGCTCCGCCTGACCATTGGATTGGGGGTGGTGACTCGAGCTCAAGCTCACCCCAATGTCCAGTTGCGCGCACAGCGCTCTCCATACCCGAGGGGTGAACTGCGGGCCTCGGTCCGACACAATGTCCTCTGGGAGCCCAAAGTTCCTAAAAACATGGGCGAACATGGCGTCCGCCGTTTGCATGGCAGTGGGCAAACCTTTGAGGGGAACCAGCTTGCACCCTTTAGAGAAGCGGTCCACCACCACCATGATCGCCGTAGAGCCCCCTGAGTCTGGTAGGTCCGTGAGGAAATCCACGGAGAGGTGCGACCAGGGGCGCCGTGGAACCGGAAGGGGCTCCAGTAGTCCCTCGGGACGCTGACAACTAGTCCGTGCCTGGGCACAGGTGGCACATTGTCGGATGAAGTCCTCAACATCAGAGCCCAAGGAGGGCCACCAGAACCGGTGGCTGACCAGCTGAGCGGACCAACGTGTACCCGGATGTCCCGAACTGGGTGCCTCGTGCACCCACCACATCACCTGAGGCCGGAACTGCGACGGGACGAACAGTCGGCGTGGGGGACAGTCAGCGGGAGGCGGTTCCTCAATGTGGGCCCGCCGAATCTCGCCCAGGAGGTCCCACCGGACCGGTGCCAGTAGAGCGGTGGCCGGTAGGATGAGCTCAGGTTGTCCGAGAATGCCAGCCCCCTCGGACTGCCGGGACAGAGCGTCCGCCTTGCCATTCTTGGACCCAGGGCGGTAGGATACGGTGAGCGCTGCCTTGATGGCCAGCAGCTCCCGGTTGCCCACATCGTAGTTGACCTCCGCGGTCGTGAGCTTCCGGGAGTAGAAGGCTCAGGGGTGTACCTTCCTGGGGTCACCGTGTCTCTGGGAGAGCACTGCTCCGAGCCCACTGCTGGAGGCATCCACCTCTACCACGAACGGCCTGTCGGGGTCAGGGTGGCATAGAATGGGAACCGTTGTAGTTCCTTAATAGTGGCTGGAGCAGGCCACTCTGACACGGCCCGAACCTTGTTCGTGTCCATCTCCACTCCCCGAGGGGAGATTACATACCCCAGGAAGGTCACCGTGGTCCGGGAGAACTCGCACTTCTCCAGTTTCACGAATAGATGAAATTGCTGCAGCCTGGCGAGCACCTCCCGGACTTGGCACACGTGGTCCTCCATGGAGGTGGAATACACCAGAATGTCATCAATGTAAGCAATGACGCCCCTCCCCAGGAGGTCCCGGAACACCCCGTTAATGAGTGCCTGGAAGACCGCCGGGGCATTGGTGAGGCCAAAGGGCATCACGCAGTACTCATAGTGCCCGTGCGTCGTGTGGAATGCCGTCTTCCACTCGTCGCCCTCTCGGATACGAACCAGGTTGTAGGCGCTCCGGAGGTCGAGTTTGGTGAACACCCGGGCCCCACGCAGCTGCTCTAGTGCCGCAGGTACTAGCGGTAGGGGGTAAGGGTACCTGACGGTGATGGCGTTCAGGCCCCGGTAGTCGATACACGGGCAGAGCCCCCTATCCTTTTTCTCCACGAAGAAGAACCCCGCGGCGGCCGGTGACGTAGACGGCCGGATGTGGCCCGCTGCCAAGGCCCCCTCGATATAGTCCTCCATAGCTTCGGACTCAGGGAGCGACAGTGGGTAAATCCGGCCCTTGTGGAGAGAAGTGTTGGGCAGCAGGTCGATGGCACAGTCCCACTCCTGATGCTCCAGCAAGCGCGATGCCCTCTCCTCACTAAACACTTTTTCAAAATCTGCATACGGCTGAGGAAGGCGTACGTGTGCCCCGGTGTTACCCTCCTCGACGCTGCATGTCCCACAGGACCTGGACACTGGGTTCCTCAGGCAGTCTCTCAGGCAGGCAGGTGACCAGCGCGTCAGTTCTCCCGTGCGCCAAGAGATCTGGGGGTCATGGCGCCTTAGCCACGGGAATCCCAGAATCACAGGGTTCGCCGGGGAGGTGGTCACGTAGAAAGTCAGCCTCTCGTGATGGAAGAGGCCCACCTGGAAACCCAGCGGCTCTGTCTGGCATTGGAGGTAGCCCTCGCCAATCGGCTGACTGTCAATGGCCGTAATCATTAAAGATGGTACACAGGGAGAGGTGGAGATGCCCAGTTCCTCCACCAACGCCCCGTCAATAAGGTTCACGGCTGCCCCGGAGTCAATTAATGCTGGAACACGGACACAACGGTCAGAGAACAGCAGGAATGGTGAGACTCATTAATAGTGAGCGGTCACCCACCTGGGAATCAGCGGCCCTCTCTGGACAGCGGGGACTTAGATGGCCAGTGGACCCGCAGTTGTAGCACCACCTCGGGGGTCCACAGGGTCGACGTTCCTCCTCCGTCAACCTAGATCTCCCCAGCTACATGGGTTCTGGGTCCCTCTCACCCCGCCCCGGGCAGTCTATTCTGACGCGGGGACGGGCAGAGGCCATGTCGGAGGCCCCGGTCCGGCATTGGCGCCGCAGGTTGTCAAGGCGAATCGCCGTGGCCACAAACTGGGAAAGGGACGTGGCTTCCACGTGGCATGCGAGTTCTGTCTGAAGGGCAGAGTTCAAGCCGGCGCGGAACACGGCTTAGAGTGCCGCGTCGTTCCACTCAGACTGCGCCGCTAGGGTACGGAACCGGATGGCATAATCGGCGGCGGACTCTGAACCCTGACGGATCTCCATCAGCTGGACCGATATGTCCTTTCCACCAGCGGGATGTTCAAATACCTCACGGATCCCTTCCTCAAAGTGGGAGTAGGAAGCTCGTATAAGTGGGTCGGCGTCCCACACTGCCGAAGCCCATTCGAGGGCTTTCCCCGTAAGCAGAGACAGTAAAAACGCGCATTTAGTACCGTCCTTGCGGTACACCCCCAGCTGGTGTGAAAAAAACACTTCACATTGTCGGAGAAACCCGCGACAGCAATCAGCAGAGCCATCGAATTTCTCCGGAAGCGCTAAACGGGGTGACTCACCGCGAGCAATGGGCGTTTCCCGCGGCACGGCAGCGGTCGTGTTGCTCAGCTGTACAGTAAGCACTTCTAGCTGAGCCTGAAAAGCGCGGATGAGCGAATCCTGTCGCACGATGATCTCGCGCAGCTCCGCTGGATCCGTGGGTGGCGAGGTATTCTATGACGGCGCGCCGCCAGCACCGGAAGAAGCCGGATCCATTCGCGGGACTGGCGATAGGGAAAGAGCAGAAGAGAAGTCTGGAAAAACAGGCAGAGAGTCGGCAACGGGAAAGCAGTAGTTCACAACGTCAACCAGAAAGAGCAGTCCGAAAGAGTAATCCAATAAACGAACACAGTCCAATAACCAATCCAAGCAGTGTAATAGACAATCCAATAGAAGAAACGAAAGCCAGTCCAGGTCATCAACAGAAATCCAAAAGAAGTATCACAAAGATAGCGTTCAGTACGATCCATACGAAAACAATACCTCGCGAAGAGGAGGAAGTGCGCATCTGTATTTGAGCCCGCCGAAACCGGAAGCAGCTCAAAACACGGGCGACAGCTCCCTCTCGCGGTTGGATCTCGGGCGAGTCGTGACACATCTGCTAAGATACCTTTTACTTTCAGGTTGCAGAAGTAATAAAAAGAACACAGCCAAAGGCAGAGTTATTTTTGGCAGGTTTAGGCTTCCTTCTGCATGCCTTCCGTCTTTGTAACTGCCAGAAGTGATGATATCTGGATACCTTGTTTTGTGTGTGTTCACACCCTTGCTGAGGCCTTGAAATAAAATTATGAAGTAATGTGACATACTACTATATTACCAATTGTTTTTTGCTCCTTGTACACAGTTTGTGCCACATATAAATGAATCAGACAGCAATTTCATTGCTAAAACTAAACCTCACAATGCAGGAGCTTTTTCTCTTTATAAATAGAGATCAAATTGTAGCCCAGTAATTGGTCTTTTCTGTCGATCCTTGTGGCTTTATGTAGCAACCCTAAAAGGCATGATAGCCTAACTGGGAACAGATGGTGATGCATAACCCATAGCATCAAATACTCTTTAGTTGTAGTGGAGGGTTTGACCAAAGCTCAGCCATTCACAGGGACATGCTGTGACTAGTATGACAGGTCACAAGCAGATTGGCCTGGCTCACATGACTGCAATGACAGCATCCCTTTATTGCCATTAAAGGTTTTACAAAATGATGCGTTCCTGTTGGAGTCAAACAGCTTAGTGCACTGGCCCGTAACTGGCCTCACCATCTCCTATATGCATTTCTTCCTCTACTGCTGCCAGATTTGCACCTAATTTTGCAGCTAGAGATGACTTAGAGATGCATGGCAGACATCATTCTCCTAGATATATTCACTGCCTCTTTTGCAAAGAAAAAAAATAAAATGAATAATAATAATAGGGTTTACGAATACTTAACTAACGCTGTGTGATGATGGACCACCAGCCTGCATACTTAAACCACTGCATGCTCTTTGCAGGACTGCAACCTAGAGTTAGTGACACTGTCCAGTCAGCACCATTGTTAGGGACTATGAGAGAGCACATGGCTATGAGGTGGGGCAGCAAAACAGAACATAATAGTGATGGCTTCTCCACCTCCTGGAGAGGCTGTGAGTGTATATAAGGGTCCAGCAGACACAGTGGGGTGAGCACATTTAGTCTCTTTGCTGACCAGTTTCTCTCTCTGCCAGAAACCAATAGTAGCAATAAGCAATAATAGACAGCATTCTGCCTCTGTGCTGCGCCAAGATCCTGGATCCCTGACTGTCCTACTCCTGCCCGACCACATCTCACCTTCCTAATGCCTCAGAGCGACCCAAGGCCCAGAAAACACCCAATTCCCCCCCCCCACCCAATCTATTATTACTTCTATATATTTGTGATGAGCTAAACAGGATATTTATAAAATTCCACAGTGTTGTTTACATGTAGAAGTTTTGGTAGGCTGTTTGTACTCCAGCACTGGGGGGAGCAACTGTAACCTGGACTTGATTAGTCCAGTATTTGTGTAGTATTGGCGAGGGGAATGCCATCTCTTTATTTTAAAAATGATCTTTGTAGTACCTGTTTGTAGCAATTTTTTATTCATATTTTAATTACATTTATGAATAAAGTTTACAGACCACGTTGCAATGGATGACTTTCATTTTAAATAAGTTAAGGACTAGCGTAAATAATGAACATGCATGCAGACAAAGCCTATGTAGAAATCTGGGATGACAGGCTATAGTATGTTTTTGGGATTAAGAATATTTTAATATACAAAAAAAAGACTTTAGAAAATGCGAAGCAAAAACTAAGAACCATGGGCTTTAATATATATATATATATGTATATATTACCCAGTGAAAGCCTGGAATAAATCAATAAATTGATAAACATTTTGTTCAAAAGTATAAATCCACATAGACTGTATCATCTAACTTTTTTTTCAATATTGTCATCAGAGACATAACTATATAAGGTATTTTTTAAAGGTTATGACATATTGCATTAACAAGTGATTCCTTTTTGAATATCAAATATATATTTTAATCCATAAATACATTTCTGTCATGATGCATACAGTTTCATGTCTGAAGAATTAGAACCAAATATTTTTAGTGTAATTATAAGATATAGTGTTTTCCTGAACCATGGATAAAAAAGCCCATATATGATGGGGTTTAAAGTTGAATTAATATATCCCAACCAGACAAAAACATCATAAACAACTATAGGGGTTGCAAAGTTAATAAAAGGATCAAGTAGAGAACTGAGAAAATATGGCATCCAGCAACAAATGAAGGCACCTACAACAATCCCCAAAGTTTTTGCTGCTTTGTTCTCATGTTTCACTCTTTGTGAAAACTTGATTAAGTTCATATCGTTTTTGCCTTGCTTAACACCCTCAATTTTTCTTGCGTGTTTCTTGGAAATGAAAAATATTTGTGTGTACAGGCAAAACATAACACAGCATGGTAAAAAGAAACATATACATGCATCCAATGCTGCCCAGAGTGCATTGAACAAAAGGCCACAATATCCCAGGCAATTTATAGATGCAATATAATCGTCTAATTTTTCTACATTTGCTTTTGAAGACAGGAGTGTATAAGAGTAAACCATAGATGCAGTCCAACTTAAAACTGCCATAAACCATGCAACAGGTATAGTTACTCTTGTAGGATATTGAAGTGGATAGCAAACAGCTTGATACCGATCAATTGCGATAGAAATTAGATGAAAAATAGATGCTCCTGTGAGGCACATGTCAAAACTAGAGTGTAAAAAGCACAATTCTTCACCATAGTACCAGCAGCCATCCACAGACCGGATCATGCTGAACGGCATGACTATGATTCCCAGAAGCAGATCCACCATAGCCAGAGACATAACCAAAATGTTTGTTGGAGTGTGAAGTTGTTTAAAATGAGCTATGGAGATGATCACTACAGAGTTCCCTAGAATTGTAATGGTCATTGCAAATACAAGTATAAAATATATCACTGTTTTAGTTGTCACGTGGTAAGAAGCTTTCAAACAAGAGACATTTGACTCAGGAAAACAGTACTCTTCCAAATGTACTTCTAGTAAAGATAAATTTTGAGTTTCTGGCATCCTTGAACATGAATCTGCTGTAAGCATCTGGGAACAAAAATGTTGTCCTGTCTTTGATGTGCAGTCTCAGTCATGTATGAAATGATTCCCCACAGAAGTATTGAAAGTTATATTTGCTGCACAGTCGGCGGATATGACCACCTGGGAGATGATAATCCAATAGGAAGAAAGGTGAAATTCCATGATCAAAGTGGAATTACATCAAGCATATTTTGGCTGAAATAACAAATGTGGCAGTATTATTATACAAATAGTTAGGTCACTTACCAGCCAAGTGTAGTGGTGCTAAGCATCACTCATAAACTATAAATCATTCATTCAACTAGTTTAATAATTTTGGTATGATTGTAACAGGTATAAAGAACTTGAAGTCATGCTACAGTACATACAGCAGGTCAGGCATACACTTAATGATTAGGAACACCTGTACCTGTACTTAGTCATGCAATTATCTAATCAGCCAGTCGTGTGGCACCTGTGAAATAGAAAAAATAATTAATTATGGGCCAGCTTCAGGTAATGTTCAAATCAACAATCAGAATGGGGAGAAAATTATTCTGATCATTACATGATTCTGACCATTGCCAGGCATTCTACTTTTGTCAGCCAAGAATATAAATCTGAGGCTGCAGTGGGCACAGGCTAAGCAAAGGTGAGATGACAGTTGAAGACTGGAAAAAAAACATGATGAACCTAGTCACACAGATAGTAGCATCAGAATTTGGTGCCAACAAGATGAATCCATGGACCCAACCTTCTTTCCCAGTACAGGCTGGAGGAGGTGGAGTAATGTTGTTGTCAGTGTTTTCTTGTCGCATGTTGGACCAATACTAATCATCTACTTCTTGCATGATAATGCACCATGTTACTAAGCAATCAATTCAAGCAAGTTTCATGAACATGCCAGTGAGTTCATTGTTTTTAAGTGGCCTTCCCAGTCACAAAATCTGAAACCAACAGACCACTTTTGGGATGTTGTAGAATGGTAGAGTCATTAGCATAGAATTGCATGTTACAGTCATGTCAACAAGTACCAGAATCTCAAAGGAAGGTTTCCAACATTTTGCAGGATCCATGGCATGTAGAACTGAGGCTGTTTTAAGAGCGAAGAAAGGTCTTACACACAATTAGTTCAGTAGTTTTACTAAACTGCTTATTGAATGCATACTATTGGTGTATGGCAAGTGTTGGAGAGCAAGTGTTTATCAGATCTGTAAAAAGAGGCTAGTGGTTACAACAGTTTAATACTGTAACAGAACATCCAATGTCTCTGTTAATTGTTTTGACCAGCAGTTTTTTGTACTCTTTTCATTAAAATAAACAGCCCTGGCTGGCAGTGTGATCATTGCCCAGCCAGCACTGTCGTCCCTGTGTCCCACATAACAGTGTGTATTTTTTTAAATCTGTTTTATTTGTTTGTTTATTTATTTGTTTATTTATTTATTTATTTATTTATTTATTTATTTATTTATTCATTCATTTTCTTCCGCTTTATCAGGGGCCGGGTCGCGGGGGCAGCAGTCTAAGTAGGGTTGCCCAGACTTCCCTTTCCCTAGCCACTTCCTCTTCCGGAGGGACTCTGAGGCGTTCCCAGGTCAGCCAAGAGACATAGTCTCTCCAGCGTGTCCTGGGTCTTCCCCGCGGTCTCTTCCCGGTGGGGCATGCCTGGAACACCTCCCCAGGGAGACATCCAGGAGGCATCCGAGACAGATGCCCGAGCCACCTCAACTGGCCTCTTTTGATGTGGAGGAGCAGCGGCTATATTCCGAGCTCCTCCCGGATGATGGGAGCACCCCGCCACCCTATGGAGGAAACTCATTTCGTCTGCTTGTATTCAGAATCTTGTCCTTTGAGACATGACTCAAAGCTTATGACCATAGGTGAGAGTAGGAACGTAGATTGACTGGTAAATTGAGAGCTTCACCTTTCGACTCAGCTCTTTCTTCACCACAACAGACCAGTACATAGACTGCATTACTGCTGCTGCTGCACCAATCTGTCTGTCAATCTCACGCTCCATCCTTCCCTCACTCGTAAACAAGACCCCTACATACAGTGACCGACTAGCCCTTAATAGAGGGCCACGGACCCCATATTCCCAGAGCACATCCCACAGAATGCCACGAGGGACATGGCCAAATGCCTTCTCCAAGTCCACAAAACATATGTGGACTGTTTGGGCAAACTCCCATGAACCCTCAAGCACCCTGTGGAGGGTTATAGGGCTGGTCCAGTGTTCCACGACCGGGACGAAAACCACACTGTTCCTCCTGTATCCAAGGTTTGACTAACGGTCAGACTATCCTCTACAGTACCCTGGAATAGACTTTCCCTGGGAGGCTGAGGAGTGTGATCCTGCTATAGTTGGAACACACCCTCCGGTCCACTTTCTTAAAAAGAGGGACCACCACCCCGGTCGCCCAGTCCAGAGGCACTGTCCCCGACTGCCATGCTATGTTGCAGAGAGGTGTCAGCCAAGACATCCCTACAACATTCAGAGACCTAAGGTACTCAGGGCGACTCTCATCCACTCCCCAGTGCCTTGCCACTGAGGAGCTGCTGAACTACCTCAGTGACTTCAGCTTGGGTGATGAATGAATGTACCTCTGAGTCCTCAGCCTCTGCTTTCTCTACCGAAGGTGTGTCAGTGGGATTGAGGATATCCTCGAAGTATTTCTTCCACCGTTCGACAATATCCACAGTCGAGGCCAGCAACTCTCCACCCACACTGTAAACAGTGCTAACAGAGAGCTTCTTACCCCTTCTGAGGTGTCGAATGATCTGCCAGAATTTCCCTGAGGCCATCCGATAGTCCTTCTCCATGGCCTCACCAAACTCCACCCAGACCCAAGTTTTTGCTTCTGAAACTTTCCAGACTGCAGCTCGTTTGGACTGCCGGTACACATCAGCTGCCTCTGGGCTCCCACAAGCCAACTAAGCTCAATAGGACTCCTTCTTCAGCTTGGCAGCATCCCTTACTTCCGGTGTCCACCACTGGGTTCGGGGATTGCCACCACAACAGGCACCAGAGATGTTACAGCCACAGCTCCGGATGGCTGCATCAACAATGGAGGAGGAGAACATGGTCCACTCAGACTCAATGTCCCCAACCGCCATCAGGATCTGGTTGAAACTCTTCTGAAGGTGGGAGTTGAAGACCCCCTTGACAGAGGGGTCAGCAAGACGTTCCCAACAGACCCACACAATACGTTTGGGTCTGCCAAGTCTGTCCAGCATCCTCCTCTGTAAGAGGATCCAACTCACCACCAGGTGATGATTGGTTGACAGCTCCACCTCTCTTTTCACCTGAGTGTGCAAGACAAGCAGTCAAATGCCAGATGACACAAGGTTGATTGTTGACCTCTGGCCTAGGGTGTCCTGGTACCACATGTACTGATGGGCACCCTTATGCTTGAACATGTTGTTCATTATGGACAAACTGTGATTAGCACAGAAGTCCAACAACAGAACACCACTCGAATTCAGATCAGGGGGGCCATTCCTCCCAATCATGCCCCTCCAGGTATCACTGTCATTGTCCACATGGGAGCCCCCAGTTGGAGTGCCTTCCAGCACCTCTTGCAGGGTACTCCATACTGCTCTTCAGCCCATGAGCCGAAACAACCATAAGACACCTATCCCAGACCCAAAGGCACAGGGAAACAACACTCTCATTTACCAGGGAAAACTCCAACACATGGCGGCTGAGTTGGGGGGCTATAAGCAAGCTCACCCCAACCCGCCGCCTCTCACTCTGGGGCACTCCAGAGTAAAAGAGGGTCCAACCTCTCTCAAAGTGTTGGGTTCTAGACCCCAGGCTGTGCGTGGAGGCAAGCCCAACCATCTCTAGCCAGTACCGCTCCACCTCCCTAACCATCTCAGGCTCCTTCCCCGCCAGTGAGGTGATATTCCATGTCCCAGATTCTTTGACCAGCGTTTGGGTCATCGAGGCCCCTGCCCCTGACTCTAATCATGAGGGGCTATGAACCGCTCTTAGTCTGACCCATCACCTAGAACCTGTTTGCTTTGGGAGACCCTACCAGGAGCACTAGGCCCCCGACAACATGGCTCCTAGGCTCATTCGGGTACACAAAACCCCTTCACCACATAAGGTGGCGGTTCAAGGAGGGGTTATTTATTTATTTATTTATTTATTTATTTATTTAGCCAAATTTCTATATATAAAGTATTTATTTTTCCATCTGTTCAAATAATGTTTTTGTTACTGCACTATATCTGTGATGGAATAAATTGTTTATTAATGCATTACTACATTTATACTTATTCATTACATATTGTATAACAAGCTTTTTTTATATAAAATTGTAATGTGATATAAATTAAATATAGTGTATAGTACAATAATTAAAGATTATTAAAAAAGTATGCAATTTATTCTAATGATACTTTGGTATAATGGAACAAAGTTTAATCTAATATTTTCCTACACTGAATAAAAAATATTATTTGTATCCATTTCTGTGTCAAGGCTTTTACTATAGGAAGATTTTCAGCTATAAAGTTCTACTGTGAAATACTGGCAGACAGACACTTCATCATAAATTCTTCAAAGTCCTTATAATATTGTCACTACTTGAAAGTGATGGGCATGGCTAAGCCTATGTTTAAAGAGTAGTGAAATCTTATTTTTATTGAATTAACCATGATTTCTACATTTGCTTTTGTAAAAAGAAAACTGTAAGAATGCACTGCAGCTATAGATCTGCTAGTGAACTGATGAGCAAGGCCATTGAGTAAGGTCTGTGACAAGCTGCACATGTTTTCAAGCTGCTGCTATGTTGTGTTAACATCCCTTTAACTAAACACTCTCCACCTGGTGCAGGCCCCATATTTGTTTATGTAGAATTCAAGGATGACATATGATAGTTTAAAACATGTCTCACTACAGAATGTCTCAAGTTGTCAAAATAACAATGAACTTAAATGACATTTTTCACCAAACTGAGAATTCAGTAGTATTAAAGATATCCCACCTACAACAAAACGAGGAAAAGCAATCCATAGACTTTTTTTTAGATGTAATAACCAGCATTAACCAACGTTCAAAGTATATTACATGTTTAATTAGGTTGATTATATTAGTATGATAGCCAGCCACAATTTCTTTCGATTTTTATTTGTATTCAAATGAAATGGTAATTGTATCCAGCCGTCTGTAGTTGCTCATTGTCAGGGAGAGACGCAGAGACAGACAAGTGCAGATGAAACATTTGAATAAACACAAGGCACAGATCCTAATAAGGTTAACTAAATAAGAACAGGCAGTCGATGTGAAGTAAATAACAACAAAAAAAAAACAGAAGCAAAGTCAAAAGCAGTAATGGTAATGCATTACCGTGAAGCAAAGTTTTGGTAAGGGTATGGGCATCATAGAGTGTATACTTTGAAAGTTCCGAGTGTTTCAAAATCTCTTTTAAAGAGTCCAAGGAGTAGTGAGTAATTGACTGTGTGTGTGTGTGCTGGGGATTGTAGTCTGTAGGTTGCAGTGTAAGCTGAGCTTAGTGTTGACATGACACATGTACCATAACATTCACAAAAGTACATGTGAAAGCACTTGATAAAGTAATTATTTTCTTATAGGTTTTGGTTTCAGTGACAAAGGCCTTCTGGAACATTGTGCAAAATGTGCCTGTCCAAATAGAAAACATCGTAGAACAGTTTGTTTCAATATTTTCATCCCAGACATAACTAATTACTGGATTTGATTGTTTTGGGATATAAGTAACTTAATGGCTCTTTCCTGTTCATAAGTCACAAATATTTTAAGCCTTAAAGAAACTGCTGTTATGATGTGTACACTTTCATGTCACAGGAATGAGGAGCAAATATTTTTAGCGTGACAATGAGAGACAGTGTTTTCCTGAACCAGGGATAGAAGAAGCCGTATATAATAGGGTTTAAAGTGGAATTAATATAACCTATCCAGACAAAGACATCAAAAAGTAATAGAGGTGTGGCAAAATTAATAAAAGGATCAATTAGAGAGGTAAGGAAATATGGCATCCAACAACAGTTGAAGGCACCTACAACAATCCCCAGAGTTTTTGCTGCTTTGTTCTCATGTTTCACTCTTTGTGAAAACTTGAAGTTTGCATCATTTCTGGCCTGTTTTATACCCTCAATTTTTCTTGCATGCTTTTTTGAAATAAAAATTATTTTTGCATATAGACAAAACATAATACAGCATGGTAAAAAGAAAGCTGTAACAATACTCATAATAGCCCACAGCGAATCCATAAAAAGGGTACAACTTCCCAAGCAATTTGCAAATCCACTGTCTACACTTGCTTTTGTAAACAAGAGACTATAAGTGTACACTGTTGCTGCAGTCCAACTCAAAGCTACCATAAACCATGCAACAGGTTTAGTCACTCTTGTAGGGTACTGAAGTGGATAGCACACAGCTTGATACCGATCGATTGCGATAGAAATCAGATGAAAGATTGATGCTCCAGTGAGGCACATGTCAAAACTAGAATGTATGAAGCACAATTCTTTGCTGTAGTACCAGCAGCCATCCACAGACCGGATCATGCTGAACGGCATGACTGTGATTCCCAGAAGCAGATCCACCATAGCCAGAGACATCACCAAAATGTTTGTTGGAGTGTGAAGCTGTTTGAAATGAGCTATGGATATAATGACAACAAAGTTTCCTAGAATTGTAATGGTCATTGCAAATACCAATAATAAGTACAACATAGTTTGAGTTGCCACATTGTAAGGGTTCTTGACACAAGAAGCATTGAAATCAGGAAAACAGTAATCTCTAAAATCTACTTCTTGTAAATAAGTAATAGACTCTGGCATTCTTAAGCAAGGATTAAATCAATCCTTGCAAACGACTATGTATCAAATGATTCTGTTGGTGAGAAGAGCCAGGTATTATATTTCCATCCTGCTTGATGAAAGAAACCACCTGGGACATAATAGTCTAATAGGAATAAAGTTACGTTTACTTCAGAACAACATGGACCAAACAATTCAATAAATGAATCATGTAAATATGGAACTATTTTTCTATTGAACATTGATTGGGCTTTGAAATTTGCAAATAATTTTTGGCTAAAATATGAGAAATGACCACTTTCACCATAATATGTGCTCAATATTGTGTGCTGGGCAAGTTACTAACCATATATGTCCAGTGCTGCTAAGCATCACTTGTGAGCATTGGATAAGTTACCTAACATATTCATTAACTTAAACATGATCTGAATCCATATTACAATGTATGGATCTACCTTAAATCATTTTGTTTTTGTTTGTATACTCCGCAGTGTGTTTTCTTTCTTTTAGAAATGCCAACTTTTCTAATCTTGTTGAGAGGTTATTAAGGTTGTGGACCAGCATTTCATTACCTTATCTACAAATATCATTTGTATACTGTAAGTATATTTTTGTAAGTTAAATGATGGAGTTATACAATGCAATTGACTATTAATGTATATAGAAATAGAACAGTAAGAATCTATAATGAGAAAAGTTTTGATTCCCGCCTCCGCCATGTGTGTCACGTCTGGCCGCCCTGCCCGCCCTATGCAGGGCTCGAACCCGGACCTCCGTGGTGCCGCGCGCTCCAGCACGCCGTGAAAGCACAGACCCAAGCGCAGGATTCAGCGAAGCACTGATTTTATTAACATAAACACAATACAGGGGAAAAACAAACATAACGCGAGACTCCGTGGTACAATAAACTAAACACACATAACCCCAAACCTAACATAACACCCACAGGACAGCTATACACAGAACATTGACCCACGCCACACATGCACACCAGGATCCCTTTTATAGGGAAACACAACAGGGTAATAAGGGACAGGTGACACAATCAGGATGGAGAACAATGGGCAGGAACTCCTGACAATGTGTGTGTGGAGTTTGCATGTTCTCGCACCTCGGGGTTTCCTCTGGGTACTCCAGTTTTCCTCCCACGGTCCAAAGACATGCATTGTATGTTGATTGGCATGTCTAAATTGTCCATAGTGTGTGATTGCGTGAGTGAATGAGTGTGTGTGTGCCCTGCGATGGGTTGGCACTCCGTCCAGGGTGTATCCTGCCTTGATGCCCGATGACGCCTGAGATAGGCACAGGCTCCTTGTGACCCGAGAATCGGCAGGCAAAAGCGTAGTCAGCAAAACAAAGCAAAAAGCAAGAGAATTGGGAAACAGCAAACAGGCAAACAAATCCGATACAATAAGCAAGTTCAAACAGTGGTCAAGGAACAGGCAAGGTCATACACAGAAATCCAACAATAATCATGAAATGTTCGTTATGTTAACTAGGAACAATACTTTGCAAAGTGAGGCGTGTGCATGCTGCTTTTATGTCCTTGTAGGAATCAGGAAGTCTTTCACATGGTAGTTTCAAAACTCAGGAGAGGGCTCCTGGTGTTCTACAACGTGGCTGGCCTCGGGAATGGGGAGCGGGCCTGTTAGGGTGTGCAAAGTGGAACTTTTCAGTCAAGGAGAGGTCTGGAATGTCCGCAACCTCGACCCAGGAATGTTCCTCCAGGCCGTACCCCTCCCAGTCCACCAGGTAGTGGTGCACAAGGCAGTGGGTAATCCCTTGAAGGGAACGAGTTTGCACGCTTTCGAGAAGCAGTCAATGATAACCAAGACGGTGGTGAAGCCATTTGAGTTAGGCAGTTCTGTTAGAAAGTCAACAGCGATATGCGACCAGCATTGCTGCCGGATGGGTAATGGTTCTAGTAGGCCTTCAGGGAGCTGGCGACTGGTGTGAGACTGAGCACAGGTAATGCATGACTTGACACATCCTTCAACATCATGGAACAGAGAGAGCCACCAGAATCCAGGTATCAGAAACTCAGGATTCCTGAGTCCCGGTGGTGAAGCGAGGTGGGCCCAATAGAGCTTAGATGGCAGGCAGGCTGCTGGTGGGATTTCCTTGGTAGACACTCTTTGAATCTCCTCCACCAGGTTCCACTGGATGGTAGCCAGGATGACAAAGGATGGAAGAATGGGTTCCGGGTGAGGGAGTGGGTTTTTAGATTCCTGTTGTTGAGACAGCGCATTAGCTTTACCATCCTTGGAGCCAAGGCGATAGGTGACAGAGAACTGGAAATGAGTGAAGAAGATGGCCCAGTGAGCTTGGTGTGGATTCAGGTGTTTAGCCCCATGTAGGTATTCTAGGTTGTGGTGATCAGTAAGGACAAGGAAGGTGTGACGGGCTCCCTCCCCGATGGGCTGATTGTTGATGGCTGTCACTCGTAGAGGTGGGGTGCATGGGATGGTGGGGAGACGTAGCTCCTCTGCACAGACCACTGTCGATGATGTTGACAGCCACCCCGGAATCTATCAGCGCTGAGACGGGAAAGGACTCATGAGCCTGGCGTAACATAGCAGGTAAGTATACATTGGAAGAAAGTTTGTTCTCCCCTACCTGGGATGTTGTTGGTTTCTCAGGATATCGGTGGCCAGGTTGGCCGCAGTAGTAGCACAGCCGCTGCTTGATTCAGTGCTAGCGCTCCTCCGAGACGCGTGCTTGTCCGAGTTGCGTGGGTTCAGGGCCCTTCTCTCTGGGGCATAGGAACTCTGTGTTGTGATGGGACTGGGAGTGAGAGCAAGTGCCAATGTGGTGTTGACGCCTGAGGTCATCCAGGCGGATGGCTGTACCGATGTAGAGGGAGAGTGTGGAATTAGTGTCACAGCACACCATCTCCGCTTGAAGAGCTGGATTGAGGCCCTCCCGAAACACAGCCAACAGAGCCATTTCGTTCCATCCAGACTGAGCGGCGAGAGTATGGAATTAAATGGTGTAGTCAGCTGGATCAGCCCCGCGAAGTAAACGGAAGAAGTCTTAACCTATGGGTCTGAATCTCACACTGCCGAAGCCCAGTCTAGTGCTCTACCCGTAAGGAGTGACAACATAAATGCACACCTGGTTGTGTCTTCCCCATAGAGCTTAGGCTGGTGGGCAAAGAAGTTGTCATACTGACGGATGAAACCATGGCAGTGATCAGTGGACCCATCAAACTTTTCCGGGAGCGCCATTCTAGGAAATTCATTGAACGATACTTCGCAAAGTGAGGTGTGTGCATGCCACTTTAATGTCCGTGTAGGAACCAGGAAGTGTTTCACATGATAGTTTCAAACCTCTGGTGCTCAGATTCCCAACGAGATGTGACAATTAGATAATTTGTGGACTATTAACTTGTCCCTTTTCCTTTCACTTTGCACAGTCCAGTGTTTGGTTCATGAAAACTTGGTACAAGGATCATTTTTTTATTTTTTTTAATTAATTCAACTTGTTCATCTGACATCAATTGTGTTTCATCTTGACAACCATTAGGACCATTAGTTGCAGGAACTGCTAAGGATGTGATGGTGCCATTGAAAGATAAGAACATATAGGTCAGCCAATCTGGCCTACACTATTATGCTGATGTGTCTTTAGTCTCTGAAAACTGAATTCTCAGGTCTAGGGCATTTGTGGATTTAGGGCCAAACACTGACTCTTTTACATAGAGCAAATTTTGACTGACAAGAGTGGAGAATGAGGCTGAAGGTTTGAATCCCAGGACTACCAAACTGTCACATCTGGGCCCTTGAGTAAGGTTCTTGACCCTCAGCTGCTCAATTCAGTATAAATGAAATAAATGTAAGTCATTCTGCATGGGTTTGTCTGCCAAATTCCATAAAGGTTTGCTTTTTTTAGTGCTTGAGTTACTAAATACTTACTGCCAGCTTTGAAACAATCTAGCCATTTTCCTCTGACCTTGCTTATCAACACTGCATCACCCACAGAACTGTGGCTCACTTATTGTTTTTGTTTGATGTTGTTCTGCAGTCCCTTTGTATTACCAAGAAATGCATTATAGTTTTAATATGTCTATCACAGGTATCCTTCTAATCAAAGGTGTTTCTAACAAAGCATGTTGACTTCACAGTCTCATGCAATTTTTTTTTACTGTTCATAGTCTGAAAGCTGTCATAAGAATTGCAATCCTAAACCATCATTGCAAAACTGTTTAGGTATAGAGATTTCCACAGCTGTAGGATAGAATGGCTTATTTTAACTGGCATCAATTACATAAACACAAGGTAAACAGTCTAGGCTAGACAAGATTTAATATTCTTAACCAGAAAACAGGATGAAAATTGAAAATTAGATGTACATTCACAATAAAAAAAAGACTTGCCATGTCAGAAAAATATACAGTGATGCTTTGCATTGTGTGCAAATTTTGTTGTGTTTATGAAAGTGTGTGTATATAGGGTTTTAAGTCCTGGTATGCACAATGTGTAAGATGGTGATTATGGAAATGTGTTTTGGATGTTGTAGTCCATGGTGACCATGTCTGTAGGCCGCCATACAGGCTGGAACTTGGGTATCTGTTTAAAACTCTGGGACAGTACAGACCCCATTCCTGTTGAATGCATTCTTCTCAACTATGAAGGGGTTATCAGGATGTTTTTAGAATGCAGTCATTGTTAAATGACTGACGGGTGAATGCGTGTCCAACAGCTGTATTCTATCACAGTATCTTGGGCCCTTTCTTGAGGAGAGAGGTGAGAGAAATTGCAATAGAGTGAAAGCCCTGGGTTAATTTGTAAAAACCACAAATACCTCTGTAACCCTTTGACTGTAATAGGGACAGGCCAATATGAGGGTTTAATGTGACAGCCACAACTTTTGTTTGGTCCATGACCATACTGTCAGAGCTAATAATACATCCATGGGCACCAGCTTCCAAATAGAGAATGTCCACAGTCACTGCTATTGACAAATTTCTGCATGTCTCCCAGAGAATTTTCTGTACTGTACTATTGAGGTGCATGATTTTCTTTTGATTGATGCATAACAGCAGTTTGTGACTCCAGCCTTGCATCTAACCATGTCAGTATGCATTCCAGGTCCTGGCCTCTCAAACTATTAAACAAGCCCAAATACTGATCCCTAAAATCTGCATTGAAATGAATATGATTACTGATCTTTGTGTTGAATGACTTGAGTTTAAAAGAAGCAAGGAAACATTTTGTAGCGCAGTGATTGTTTAGGTTCAAATGTATTATTTGTATTTGATCATAATGAAGAAATTATCATTTTCACAATTTACTGTTCATTTTGGTCCTTGCATTATGAATAAACGTACAAGGTTAACCAAATAAATATTAAATGATGAGGTATTGTTTTATTTCAGATACACAAGAGACCAGTTATCACCTCCCACATTTTAATGAAGAATCTCTCACAGGTATCCTTCTAATCAAAGGTGTTTCTAACAAAACATGTTGACTTCACAGTCTCATGCAATTTTTTTTTTTTATTGTTGTCCATTAGGATTTCCTAATTATTAGCAAAACAATAATTCCCCCATCATTTGTAATACCGAGAGACAATATGGTTTTGCACAAATATTTAGCTTACATGAATCAAAACAAATTAGTGCACATTTATGTGTTAGAGAATCTCTCACAGGTCTGCTTTCTAATCAAAGCTGTTATAGGAAGAGTAGCTTATGGACTTCACACTTTCACCTAAATTATGTCATCCAAAACCACAGATTAATTAGACCTCTACAGGATTACATCAGCCTGTGTGGTCATGTTGGTTTATCTCATACAAAGAAAAAGCAAATACATAAAGATATGTGTATATGTTTGGCCTGAACGTTGGAATTATATGCATGCAAAACATAAATAGATAGAGTGGTGTGAAAAAGTGTTGGCCCTCTTCCTGATTTCTTATTTTTTGTATGTTTGTCACACTTTAATGTTTCAGATAATCAAACACATTTAAATATTAGTCAAAGATAACACAAGTAAACACATCATGCAGTTTTTAAATGAAGGTTTTTATTATTAAGGGAAAACAAAATTCAAAACTACATGGCCCTGTGTGAAAAAGTGTTTGCCCCCTAAGCCTAATAACTGGTTGGTCCACCCTTAGCAGCAACAACTGCAATCAAGTGTTTTTGATAACTTGCAATGAGTCTGTTACAGCGCTTTTGGCCTACTCATCTTTGCAGAATTGTTGTAATTCAGCCACATTGGAGGGTTTTCGAGCATGAACCACCTTTTTGAGGTCATGCCACAGCATCTCAATTGGATTGAGGTCAGGACTTTGACTAGGTCACTCCAAAGTCTTCATTTTGTTTTGAGGTGGACTTGCTTTGCTTTGGACTTACTTGTGTTTTGGATCATTGTCCTGCTGCAGAACCCAAGTTCGCTTCAGCTTGAGGTCACAAACAGATGGCCGGACATTCTCCTTCAGGAGTTTTTGGTAGACAGCAGAATTCATGGTTCCATTTATCACAGCAAGTCTTCCGGGTCCTGAAGCAGCAAAACAGCCCCAGACCATCACACTACCACCACCATATTGTACTGTTGGTATGATGTTCTTTTTCTGAAATGCGATGTTACTTTTACAGCAGACGTAATGGGACACAGACCTTCCAAAAAGTTCCATTTTTGTCTCGTCAGTCCACAGAGTATTTTCCCAAAAGTCTTGGGGATCATCAAGATGATTTCTGGCAAAACTGAGACGAGCCTTTATGTTCTTTTTGCTCAGCAGCGGTTTTCGTCTTGGAACTCTGCCATGCAAACCATTTTTGCCCAGTCTCTTTCTTATGGTGGAGTCATGAACACTCACCTTAACTGAGGCAAGTGAGGCCTGCAGTTCTTTGGATGTTGTTGTGGGGTCTTTTGTGACCTCCTGGATGAGTTGTCGCTGCGCTCTTGGGGTAATTTTGGTCATCTGGCCACTCCTGGAAGGTTCTCCACTGTTCCATGTTTTCGCCATTTGTAGATAATGGCTCTCACTGTGGTTCGCGACAGTCCCAAAGCTTTAGAAATGACTTTATAACCTTTTCCAGACTGATAGATCTCAATTACTTTCTCTCTCATTTGTTTTTGAATTTCTTTGGATCTCGGCATGATGTCTAGCTTTTGAGGCTCTTTTGGTCTACTTCACTTTGTCAGGCAGGTCCTATTTAAGTGAGTTCTTGATTGCGAACAGGTGTGGCAGTAATCAGGCCTGGGTGTGGCTAGAGAAATTGAACTCAGGTGTGATAAACCACAGTTAAGTTATGTTTTAACAGGGGGGGAAAAGACTTTTTCACACAGGGCCATGTAGTTTTGGATTTTGTTTTCCCTTAATAATAAAAACCTTCATTTAAAAACTGCATGATGTGTTTACTTGTGTTATCTTTGACTAATATTTAAATGTGTTTGATTATCTGAAACATTAAAATGTGACAAACATGCAAAAAAACAAGAAATCAGGAAGGGGGCCAACACTTTTTCACACCACTGTACATAAATGATCAAAAATGAAATGTTAAAACCCTAATCAGTATGATTTAGCAATTTCATTTTTTGGCTGTTCTAGTTGTCTTGATTTGTTCCATGAGAGGGCTGCTGATTAAAAAATCACAAGACTTTTTTCATATTCTAAATGTTACTTACATGCTCTACCATTTTTATTTCTTTGCATTGAATTGGTTGGTGAATGGGGCAGTGGGTAGCTCAAGTGGGTAAGGCTCTGGGTTGTTGATTGAAAGGTTGGGATTCAGCACTGCCAAACTGCCACTGTTTGGCCCCTGAGCAAGGCCCTTAACCCTCACTGCTTCACGGGTGCTGTATCTTGACTGACCCTGCACTCCCCAAACTACAAATCTGGGATATGTTAAGAAAGAATGTTCACTATGCTATTATGACTGTGACAAAAATAAACTGCTTCTTCTTCTGAATGTTATTAGAACAAGTGGATGAATGTTTGCAGGACTTGAAATTATCATTGTAACCAGCAAATGAATTTGGAATCGATCCAAACAGGATCAAGGTAACAGAAAGGTCAGATGTCAGTAATATTTTTTTCAGTAGCTTCCTTCCTCTTTGTCAGACAAAGATGTTATTTTGGCATTCCTGTTCAGGAACTCAATGGCCATTTTTAGCTAGCTAGGATTTTTAGGATTATTATCCCTCCATACATACATATTTATACATACATTCATGTGTTTGTCCAAGATTTGGCTGAATGCTTATATGGTATTTATATTTATTTTGTAAATAGCAGATGAACTGATTAGATGTTGTAATTGATGCAAACATGGTCAAGGTCATAGCAAGGTTATATGTCTGAAATAGTTCCTTAATAGCTTTTTTCACATTTGAAGTATTTTTTAGACCCGACATACAAAGTAATAACAAGGTCTCGACTTGTTGGAAGCAGAGGCATCCTTATAAATCCTTTTCTTGTCTTTGGAATTTATTTTTATAGCATCGCATGCCATTTTTTGTGTGTGAAATAAAGCCTTGATTACTGTAAAACACTGGCACATCTCTCAATATAAAATATTTTTTGATCAATAAGTAGCCAGAGATAGTTTAAAATAAACTATAATGACCACAGACTTGCTTAGAATTATTCATGTTTGCCAATTAGCTTTGCAGAAATGTTATGGATAACACAGATTTTCCTGCGATCTAATCAAGTCTAACTGTTCTATTTGTCATTGTTTGAGTACATTCTGTTGTTTTGACTAACCCATAAGTGATGTTTGTGACTGGGGCCCCTTTATTCTGGTACTTAAGCACTAGATCCCAGATTCTGGCCGCTCAAACTACTGACCTTATAAATAACCATATGTGTTATTTAGATGCACATCAAATAGAACCTCTGAGTAGCCTCTTTTTATATGTAAAATTTAATATAAAATGTTTCCCTTTTCATCCTTTCAAATAAATACCTACAAGGATCAAAAGCCCCTTTTTTCTGGGATAAGGCCTTGGCTACTGTGAAACACTGGCACATATGGCCACACTTAATAAATCATAGGACAGTTTGCTGAAAAGTGATAGCAGTTTCAATACTATCAAGCTTGTAAGGTTCAAGACATGACTAATCCAGTTATTATACCCAAATAATAATTGCATAACAATTAAAATACAGTCTGAGAGTCTGTGCTCTGCATTTTCAATATCTATATTGAAAAGTAAATAATTATATATTTATACAATTAAACGTATTATAATTTATTTTAGGCTGCATAAACTTTTATATCAGAGGAGTTTGGGGCAAATATTTTTAGAGTAACAATGAGATACAGTGTTTTTCTGAACCATGGATAGAAAAGCCCATATATGATGGGGTTTAATGTTGAATTTATGTATCCCAACCAGACAAATAGTTCATAGATGATTGCGGGTGTTGTAAAGTTGTAAAAAGGATCAATGACTGAGGTAATAAAATATGGCATCCATAAATTAAATGCACCTACAACAATCCCAAGAGTTTTTGCTGCTTTTTTTTCATGTTTCACCTTTTGTAAAATTTTCTTTGAGCTCACATGAGTTCCGCCCTGTTTTGTGCCCTCCAATTTTCTTGCATGCTTTTCTGAAACCAAAAATATTTGAGCATACAGACCAATCATAACAAAGACTGGCAAAACAAAAAAAAGAGATGTACTTATAGAAGCACATACAGCATTAATCAAAAAGAAACAATTTCCCAAACAATCTATTGATGCAATATAATTTTCTAAGTTTGCTTCATTTGCTTTTGTACCAACAGTACTGAATGCATACACTGTAGCCAAAATCCAACTCAGAGCTGCCATAAGCCCTGCGACAGGAAGAGTTATTCTTGTTGGGTACTGAAGTGGATAGCATACAGCTTGATATCGATCTGTAGCAATAGAAATCAGGTGAAAGATTGATGCACCAGTGAAGAGAAAGTCAAAATTAGAATGCCAATAGCAGAATCCTTTCCCAAAGTACCAGCAGCCATCCACACTCCTGACCATACTGAAAGGCATGACTGTGATTCCCAGAAGTAGATCCACCAGAGCCAGAGACATCACCAAAATGTTTGTTGGTGTGTGAAGTTGTTTGAAATGAGCTATAGAAATGATGACCACAAAATTCCCTACAATTGTAATGGCCATTGCAAACACCAGAATTGAATATAAAACAGTTTTTGCTGCTACATTATGAGAAATTTTCATACATGAGAAATTTGATTCAGGATAACAATACTCTATAATGTCATCTTCCAGTAAATATGAATTTTGTGCCTCCGCCATCCTTCAAATATTTGATGTAAAAAAAATATAGACAACTCTTTGATTTTCAGCGTCATGTGCAAAGTGATTTTTATTCTAAGAAATGTCAATAGTTATATTTGCTTACTGTTGAAGTAATGGTTCCAGCTGGGAGATAGTAGTCCAATAGGAAAAAAGATACTTCCCCTTTAGATCAACAGGGAACTAAAAATATTACTACACATATTTTGCATACATGTAAAATGATCAAGCTGTATTACTCTTACTATATGCAGTATTTTTGTGACTTTAAGGTCCTTAAGTACAATAACAGGCAGTAAAACAGACCTGTGGATTAATGGGGATTTTATGGGGCCAACTTAAGTAGGGATGTGTGATTAGTGGGGTCACTTAAGGTAATAGGTAGTGTAGCTCCACTTTTGGCACAAGCATGACAGAATCCTCCCCTAAAGTGCAGCTTGAAGTGCAACCTGTAGTCATGCAGTCTTCCAATATTCAGGAAGAGCAACTTCCTCAGCTGAGCAGTGAGGCAAAGTGAAGTTCTCAGCAATGCTATGGGTGATACGATGGCTGTCATTACAGAAAAGGGAAAAACATCTATGGGGAAGCCAGGAAGGAAGTTATATCCCCCTCTAAGTCAGAATGGGGAGTGAGAGGGAGAAGCTATGTCTTTGGCAATGAGGAGGCAGACTGACATACTTAACTGGGCCTGAATTGGGAGGTGGAACTATAGTGTCAGTAGAGCCAGAAAGCAGAACAACATGCTCGTCAGAGCAAGAAGATGAAGTGACCTCCTTAAGTAAAAGGCCTAGCACTGACCTCCTTAACTAAAGGGTCTAGTGCTGTCCTCTGAAGGGCAAAGAGTATGAGAGATATCCTCAGGGAAAGGGGAAGATGGCAATATTCTGCATAGGAGCGCCCTTCCTGTTTTGCATAAGATCTGTTTGTAACCTGTGTTTTTTGTACCCAGACCTAAGCTAGTTTTTTAAGTAGTTCTGTGTGCTTGTTTGTTTTTGCTTTCTTTGACCACACGTCTCAGTTTAGTTATTTGTTGTGCACAGCAATAAAACTGCATTCACCTTATGCGGAATTTGCATCCGCCTTCAGCCTGAATCATGACAGTAATTCTAACATTTGAACTGCCATTATAGTTCACTAAAGCAAATATATAAAATTGAAAATCAAATAAAAATAAACACCATAGTAATTTGCTCATGCCTTATCACTGTTCCTTGAATAAGGCCTTGAACATGGACATATTATTTTCTTTGCTAAATATGGCATGGCTATTTAGATAAATATATTGTAGAAGAATGTCCTTAAAAATCTTTCAAATAATTCAAGCATAAGAAAACATATGAATTATTCATGATTTTCCGAATGCCCAAAACATGACAGCATTAATGGGCATCAAGATGAAAACTTACATTTGTCATCAGTACATGTTTCTTCAGAATACTTTCAGGAAAATAAACATTAAACCCTTTTCTGTAATGTGTTTCCACTGTTGGATGGCTTGGGAAAAAAACTTGAGTTTAACCAGAATATAGGTCGCTATGGACAGACAAGTTAACTTAGTGGTTTAGAGTGGTTAAGGCGTTGGACTACTGATCAGAAGGTTGTGAGTTCAAATCCTAGGTGCCACTGCAGGGCCCCTGAGCAAGGCCCTTAATCCTCAATTGCTGTAAAAAAAAATGTTGCTCTAGATAAGAGTAAGATATGAGTAAGGTGTCAGGCCATTTTGAGCTACCACAAGAACTTTGAGGAGCCTTGGCCTGAACAGCATTCTTTCATAAATCTTCCCTTGGTTGGTGTAGTGATGAGGGTGCTGGAGAATGCTAAGATAATGCTCCAAAATCACCCAAATGTGTTCAGATGGGTTGAGACATGGTGACTGTCCTCAATAAACTGTTCAGTTTATATTTAGAGTCTGTGGATGGAGGTTGAGGTCTACCTGGAAATGATTGTCGGGATGGCACTGTATGGGGTCAACAAGAAGGCTGCATGGGGTCAACAAGAAATGGCGCACTGGAGAATCCTTTTTTACCAGTCATTTGTCAGTTTGTCATCCACATTTTTGAAAGAATGAGATTAATTAGATGTTTGATTAACATTGTTACGTTAAAGAGGTCATGGCGTATCACACCTGATCTACAGTGTCATCAGCTTATACAGTGTGACAGGATACAGTTGAGCAGTAAAAGGGGAGCTTGATTAAGATATAAGATTAAGAATGGAGTAATGCCAGGCTTCAGTGAGCTATGAGCAGTATGAGCTGTTTGTATGCCCACATGATTGCTATGTGTGTTGACTGACATGGGTCATTGGCAATATTGAGAGACAGGAAGCATAAACATGTGACCTCAATTCAAAAACAAGTTAGTGGTAAATGTTTGAATAATCTTGTTTTCCTAGTTGTCTGACATCTGTTTCTACAGCAAGATCTGAATTATTTTAATCACTAGCACCTTACAGTCATCTGCTTTCATGCTTTTTCCTTTTAGTGTAATCATATGTATTAAATTAATAGGCCTCGGCTTCTAAAGAAAGTAAGACTCGATGGTGTACAAGACAAAGAGGAAAAGCAGTGGTGCGAATAGATCAAATGGGTTCAGGGCTTGTGGACATGATGTGTGTTAATCAGCACTGCTGCAAGATTGAGCAAATGTTTTGCTGAAAATCATAGTCTCTTGGATCTGAGTATCCAAACCTGACATCTTTTGCCTCATGATTTTGTGCATATTTGTTTGACTTCTTCTCTGATGAACATTAACAGGGCAAAACTCTTTTTTCGTGAACACACAGACAGTTTAATGAAATCAGGAAAGGTGCAGTTGTTTAAAGCTTCATTTTTAACACAGATGAGCTGGTTATGATTAAAACATTGAACATTTTTTAGTCTGAATGAACAAATGTTACTATATCATGACAGAGCAAAAACAGTCTGATTTCTATATAATAATGTTGCAGGGAGTGCAATAAATGATATTAATTTAAACATTACAAAATATTAATTCATGTAGTGCTATTGACAGATTATAGGGTGTATTAATAATGCTCTCGTGATGTGGCCTTGTGTGTTGACTGTGTGTTCAGTATTTTTACTGGCCTCAGTAATACAGGACAGAGGTCATTGTGTTTAATGTTCACTCATGACACATTCATGTCCATTTCAGGTTGCCTGTGCATTTGTCAAGGCTTTTCTCCACAGAACAGCAGTTCTGTTTCTTTATTTCTGACCAGGTTTATATCTTTACAAAGACATATTAGATCGTGAGGTTGTGTTTGGCAGACATCTGAGACCAGTCTAAGTCTCTCACCTTTAATGATGGAGAATGATGGAGGTACATGACTAGACAAAGGTGTTACATATTATAGTATTACCATTTTTCTCTATACATCTTTGTCAAACAAGTCTGATTGACAGGTAAAAGGTTGCAAATTCATTCAGTAAGTTTGCTTACTCATTTAGCATTTGGTTATACTAAAAGATCTAAATGATTTTGCTGATTATCCCAATACAATAAACTACATTTATATTAGGCACATCTATGCATTTTAATGATCAAAACTTTTTAGCATGAAGTCCAAGCTTGGTTAATTTAACTATTTAAGCACATACATGAATCATACGAACATAATGTTTTCTATATTATTTAGGCCCATTGACCCAGCAGATTTTTTTTGCATCAAGATATTTAATAGATCTTATTATGATCGCATATTTTATTAGTACATTTTTATCACTATGTTGATTTACTTGTTAGCATTAGATTATAAAACCATCCTAACTGGTTTATTTGGATGAGACACCTAGAAGTTGGTTTTCTGGTCCAGTTACACAAATGGATCTTGACAATCACTACAAACAGAGAGGTTGGCTACTAATGATGAAGTAGATTTACAGTAATGAAGTAGACACACATCACTGAATATGAATTTTTTCATAAAGGCATTTTTGATAAAGGCTTTAATACAAAAGTAAAGAGTGAAATTAATACCCTTGTATACTTGTTTTCTTAAAAAAAAGTTATTTCTTCAAAAAGTCTACGTTTTTCTATAGAACGTATGAAAACGTAGTGAGGAAAAATAAAAAAAAAACCTTCTGGAGTAAAGTTTGTTTATGAAGTTGAGGATGTCAAAGTATGCCAGAAGTGTGCAAAGCTCATACAGTAAGGAATACTGTTTGAAAATGTAAAATATATAATAGGTTTGATTGGTTTAACACTTTTTTTGGTCAGCATAATGCTTTGTGTTATTTTATAGTGTCATTGACTTTATTATTCTTAACTAGTAGAAAATAGCAAAAATAAGGCAGGTGAATTTTGACTGGTAATGTATGTACAGTACAATACATGATATCAAGGAAATGGTATAAACTCATGCTTACTGCCCTGATTGTGTATGGACAGAATGGACAGAATTGTTTAAGCCTTTACAGTACTTGAATAGATTCGATATACTCTGGCACTTTTAAAAAGTTGAGACTTTTATTTTAAGGGTAACTTGACACTCAAATGATTATTTTTTTTATACTTCATGTACCCTCTCCAAATCAGGATCAGTTTTACCACATATAACATCATATGCCAGCTATAGCATCATTTTCTCGTTTTGGCCTTAGTCATTTATGTATGAATTCACTAAACAAAAGAAAATATTCAGTGCTTAGGCCATAAAAATGTATTAACCTTCATGCATTTGATTATAACTAAATGTATTTACATTGTTGAATTGTGAATCTGTAATGCAAAAGAAACTATATAGATTTCACAGAAACGATTGAATTAGAGTGTTAGGTTGCCTGAGTTTCTACGGTGAAAAACATATTTATATATGATAATCTTAAATGCCTTCTGAAAACGGGGATAGAAAAAGCCATAGACCAAAGGATTACAAGTAGAATTAAGGTAGCCAAACCACACCAGGGCATCAAAAACATCTATAGGGGTTGAAAAGTCCAGGAATGGATCAGCTATTGTAGCAATGAAGAATGGCAACCAGCAAAGCAGAAAAATTCCCATAACAATGCCTAGAGTTTTAGCTGCTTTTCGCTCTCTCTGTTCTGAAGAATGGTTCTTTGTTACAGATTTTCCAATAGTAGACATTTCATTCATTACTTTAGCTTGTTTTCGGGCAACATGAAAAATTTTAAGGTACAGACAGCTCATAATAGTTCCTGGAATGAAAAATGCCACAAGCGCAGCAATGACTCCCCACTGTTTGTTAAAAATCAAAGCACAGCTTCCAAAACAGGAATTCAGCATTAAAAGGTCTTCCAAACCTTCTAGATTTATGTTAGACAATACCACACTGAAGCTAAATGAGAACGAGAAAAGCCAAATAACAGCAATTCCCACAGCCACACTGTCATTTGTCACCTTCATCTTATAACCCAGAGGGTCAGTAATGGCCATGTACCGGTCAATAGAAACTAAACACAGGTGCAAGATAGACACAATACTTAGTGTCATGTCTAAACTGGAATGAATTTTGCAAAAAATCTCCCCCAAGAACCAGCAGCCTTCCACCCATCGCACCATACTGAAAGGCATGATCATAGAGCCGAGCAGACAATCCACAACAGCCAGTGAGAGGATGATGAAGTTAGTTGGAGAATGCAGCTGTTTAAAATGGGAAATAGTGATGATGACCAGCAGATTCCCCAAAACAGTCATAAGTACTGTAGGAAGCATTAAAGTGTACATGGCAACTCTAATGACAAAGAAATGAGTTTTTCTGAGGCAGGAGTCTGGCTCATGTGGAAAGCAGAGAAGTGCCATATCCACATCAGAATGGGTTGCATTCGTAACAACATTCTTTATCCACTCCATTTGGTTGTGTTATTTAAAAAAAAGTTCACTAGATTATCAATTATAGCATGGTATAAAAATATCACCAACCAGGAAAAAAAATTGATTTAGCCTCAGTATTTCTAACTGTACTCATTACATTATCTAAACCCACAAGCAAGCTATATAGGATCAACTAGACTTAAATACATGCTGGTTTTAAAAGGTCATCGTCAGTTTACCAATAGGAAAGCTTTAATGTGACATCATATCCCTGTCATGTAAACACTAGCTGTACAGCTCTACCTGTATTTTTGTTACAGGCTTTTTATTTATTTCTGTACTGAGCAGTTGAAGGTTAGGGCATAGCTCATGATTGACTTCTGTGCATTTAGAAAATGTAACATGTTCTTTCAAAAAGGACTATCCTAAAGCAGCAGAACAAAGTGTGGTGTAACTAGTAAAAATTATATTTGATGGCATATGCAAAATGGATCTAAATATATGTATATGGCTTCATTGTGTTGGGGCAACAACTACAATCTGTAAATGTATTCCTCTTTCCAGAAACTCTGAGAATTTTCATTTAAGATTATTCAGTATTTATGAGTCATAGTTTGACTCATCATGGTTTCAGCATCAAGTAAACAGTTAGGAGGCTTATGTTTCTGAGACTTTAAAGTCTTATTAGGATTAGGAGCTTCAAAAGCCTATCCTATGAGGGTTTTCACACTTGTCCTGAGCACAGGTATGCGTTCACATAGAAAGGATTGCATCCAAGCTATGTATTGATTGTGCTTATCTAAAAATCACTATTGTGCAAGCAAGGTTGCTAAAGGCACTAGATTCTTGGGGTTTCATCTATTAATTTGTTCTTTACATTACTTTTCTTTGTTGCCAGTACTCAAGCGCCAAAGAACATAGCTTTTTGATGCATTCTATTTCATCAGATGCAGATCTGCACAGAATTTGTATTTTTTTGTAAATTTCTTAATTCTCTAAAAGAATGGGTTAGCCTTTTCCCCCACCATCACCCAACAAACAGGAGGGTTACATGACCATTTGAATCAGTCACATTTTCATTCACATTAGGGCTGAAAAATATACCAAATACACCAAACTTTTTGGGCAAAGGGCCCCAAATCCATTGAAAAATTATTAGAAAGACCTAACAGTACCAGGCCATTTAAATTCTGTGGTTGAGAGTGTAGCTAAAAGCTAAAGTTTTACTCCTTCAGTGGTACCCTAACCATCTTTGGTTTCAAAGACAAATGTCTTTGTCAATGTCTCTGAGTGTTTTGTTTATTTTATTTACCAAGTTGTTTGATGTTTATTATATATGGAGAATAAACAGAAATCCTGATCATTGTGAAAAGGACACAGCCTTTGATGAATATGGTTTGAAAACTGGTTAGTGTATTGCATCATGTCAAGACGCAATGAGGTAATTGTCACCTGCGTTAACGCCTAAGAGACCAGTTATCATTTCTCATAGTTAATGATGGGAATCTCTCACCGGTATCTTAATAATCAAAGGTGTTAAAGACAAAACATCTTAATGACTTCACACTCTCATCTAATTCTGGCCATCTAAAAGTGCGGTCTGATTCTGTGTACAATATTACACCATCCTGTTTATCCTTCATAGTTCCCTAATGATTCAATTAGTGTATTATTGCATTTGCTCCAGATTGTTGTCATCATTTATGATTTATTCTTTGTTTTTAAGAATTCTTAAATAAATAATTTTTTTTGAACCAAAACCAGGTTTTCTGGCTGTTAAAGCCTCAAACTCAATAAACTTTATTATTTAAGATAAGTATAAATATTTTAGTAATATTGGTTAAAACTTTTGGATTAAAAAAGCTATTGTCAAACATCTGTAATTGGTGTTTTATAAGTCAACACAAACAGATATATGATGCATTTTAATCACAAATATTTCTGCTTTGTTCAGCTTTTCCTAATTCTAAATGTTAGATGTAGTACAGGGGTCATGACTTCCGATGTGGTGGGCCTTGAAAAAAAACTGATTTTTCTCAGCAGCTAGTTATCAAGCTTAATAGATTTGTTAATTAGAAAATCACCAAACAATGATGAACTTTGGCCTCCATGCCTGGAATTGATGGCTCTACGTGTACTGTTTCCTGGCTTACAGATTAAAGTGTGTAGACCAGGTGTAGTATTTATATTAGAATACAGTCAAATTTTAAATGTAGTTAAGTAAACTTATTCAGACTTTATTTGCTTCATTTATGAAAGATATTGAGCCACGTATGTAATTTTTTGTTTATTGGTTCACCCTAATGAATTACCTTCTAATTCTTTAAGTGTCCATGCAAACTTAACATGAATAGCCTCTATGGCTTATAGGCTTAATGATCTTAATGAGTTAATGAATTTACTTTGAACTTTTGATTGATGTCTGTTGTCTTCTGTAGTCTGTTTAAAACATATGAACTCAAATATGCTTTTGGAGCATCATAAACTTTTGATGAATATTGTTTGAAAGTTGCAAACCTGTATTGCACCATGATGACAAAATTCATTGAGGTAATGTTTGTAAGCTGTGATAATGCCTAAGAGACCAGTTACCACCTCTCACATTTAATGATGGAAAGCTCTCACAGGTATCTGACTAATCAGAGGTGTTAAAGACAAAACATCTTAATAATGTCACACTCTCATTTAATTCTGGTCATCAAAGCACAAGAGTCATTGCAATATTGCATCATTCTGTTGAACCGAAAAGTTACCTTAATGATTATTTCTTTTTTCCCCATACCTTTAACCAATACATCACATCCCTGATTGTTCAACACTTTATTCTTAGTACAATAAAATAATAAAAAGTCACAATTTACCAGTACATTGTGTGTGCTCCTAGCATTCCTTCTATTTAAAAGGCCTTACTGTCAAATGTGCAAATACTGTATCAACAGTACATAATGTGTCTTCTCAAAGTCTTTAGTAAGCTGGGCTGAGGGAGCAAAGTAGGCCATTACAGAGCAAAGAGCATTAAGGGTTTTTGCTAAAGCTTATGTGATATTTGACAGGAAATGTAACCACTACTTTAACCTTTCTGATGTTTAAGAGATAAAAGTTACGCATATTACAAGGGTTTAATATTGTTTACCTGGGCATATAAGTCTTGACGTTCTTCATTTGCGCTTGTGAGCACACATGTGGAGGCCTTTACCAGAAGTTCATATGAAGTAGAATTTTAAAATATTATAAAATAACATTGTCAACAGGGGGGCATGGTGGCTTGCATGTTTGCCTCACACCTCCAGGGTTAGGGGTTTGATTCCTGCCTCCGCCATGTGTGTGTGTGGAGTTTGCATGTTCTCCCTGTGCCTCAGGGGTTTCCTCTGGGTACTCCAGTGTCCTCCCCCGGTCCAAAGACATGCATTGTAGGTTGATTGGCATCTCTAAATTGTCCATAGTGTGTGATTGTGTGAGTGAATGAGATTGTGTGTGCCCTGTGATGGGTTGGCACTCCGTCCAGGGTGTATCCTGCCTTGATGCTTGATGACGCCTGAGATGCCATGGCTCCCCGTGACCCGAGAATAGATCGGATAAGCGGTAGACAATGAATGAATGAATGAATGAATGAATGAACGAACATTGTCAACAGCCATCTGTCCATGAAACATTTTTGACAAGTTCCTGCTCTGAGCAAACAGGAACTTTGGCAGTTATCCAATGTTTGTAGAACCACAATTACTCACTTAATTTGCATTCTATTTCACCTATACTAATTGCCATGGGTAGTGTTTCAACATTTAAATAACCTATACCAGTATGTTATAAGGAACCAACTTACCCTAAGGCTGACTGATGGGAGCTCAGATACACTACAATGCCAAAAGTTTTGTGGCATATGCCTTTACATGCTCATGAACGTTAGTGAAATCCTATTCTTAATTTCTAGGGTTAATATGGAGTTGTCCTGCCCTTTGCAGCTATAACAGCTTCAACTCTTCTGAGAAGGCTTTCCACAGTTTAGAAGTGTGTTTATGGGAATTTTTGACCATTCCTCTAGAATTGTATTTGTGAGGTCAGGCACTGATGCTGGACAAGAAGGCTTGGCTCACAGTCTCCACTCTGGTTCATCACAAAGGTGTTCTTTTGGGTTGAGGTAGGACTCAAGCAAGCCAGTCAAGTTCTTCCACACCAAACTCACTCATCCATGTCTTTATGGAGCTTGCTTTGTGCACTGGTGTGCAGTCATGTTGGAACAGGAAGGGGTCATCCCCAAACTGTTATACAAAGCTGGGAGCATGAAATTGTCCAAAATGTCTTGGTGAAAGTTCCCTTCAATGGACCAAGCCCAACTCCACACCCTAATCCCCCCTCCACCAAACTTTACACTTGGCACTATGCAGTCAGGCAAGTACCATTCACCTGGCAACTGCCAAACCAAAACTCACCAGTGACCAGAGTCCAGTGGCGGTGTGCTTTACACCTCTGCATCTGATCTGATGCTTTGCTTTGCACTTAGTGATGTAAGCTTGGATTGAGCTGCTTAGCCACGACAACCCATTCCATGAAGCTGTCTATGCAGAGTTCATGAGCTAATCTGAATGCCACACAAGGTTTGGAGGTCTGTAGCTATTAACTCTGCAGAAAGTTGGCGACTTCTGCTCACTGTTCGCCTCAGCATGCACTGAGTCTGCTCCGTGATTTTACGTGGACTACCACTTCGTGGCTGAGTTGCTGTTGTTCTCAATTGCTTCCAATTTGTTATAACACCACTAACAGTTGACCGTGGAATATTTAGTAATGAATACATTTCACGAATGGACTTATTGAACAGGTGGAGACCTATCATGGTTCCACGCTTGAATTCACTGAGCTCCTGAGAGCGACCAATTCTTCCACAAATGTTTGTAGAAGCAGTCTGCATGCCCAGGTGCTTGATTTTATACACCTGTGGCCATATAAGTGATTGGAACACCTGAATTCAATGATTTGGAAGGGTGTCCCAAAACTTTTGGCAATATAAGTGTATGTTTGATTTGCTCACTCCACTGAAGTGAACTATAATGATGATCTTATAGGATCTGGAAAAAAGTGTACTTTGATGTTCAAGTAGCAGCATGTGATGACAGGGTTGTATGTCCAACCTGCCTTTAGACAGAGGGGGTGCTGTTCATGACCCAGTGGGCCAGTCTTTCCTATATATCAAATGAACAGCTGGCAGACTGATAACCACATTAACACAAGACATTCATTGTTTATAGCCAGTATCACTCAGCCAGTTGGCCTTCATGTAATGTTGAAAGGTCAGACAAATGTTTCAGAAAAACTCCAATTATGTTCAGAATCATGTCTGGCAGGTCTTCCAATACTAGGGCTTGATTTACAAAAATTGAATGAAACCCACATAATCTGCATAATTTTGCTTTTGATTCATTTTCAAAATGAATATTAGATGTACTATAGACACATCTGTGTTACTGTAAGTTAGTATGGTTCCAAATAATTCTATACGTGCCCACATTTGAGTACCATTAATGGAAAATCCAACTAAACTTGGAGGTGTCCGCACTGGAAGAAAAACAATAGCGCAAAATAGACCACACTGATTGATAGATTACTGACTGATGTGTTTGGTTCTGATTATTGACTCCATGCCTCCTTTCTATTGCCTTATCTGAAGCTGAAGCTGTGACAACAAAGGTCTGTCTGAACCAGGGTTAACTAGAGGCTGAATAAAATGAACATTGTTCCTATTAACAGTTCAGTTTTGACTTATAACCTCAGTTACAGTTGTCAGGAGAATGTAGTTGGATTCAAGTACAAGCAGTTCCCTTTCAAGTAAATAAACAAAATACACAAAAAAACTATGAGGCTAAACATAAACCATGATAATTAAATCAATAATGGAAAATGGCACTCTAGGTAAATAAAGCAATTGTTTTAAATCTCTAAAACTGGGTATAATGCATCAATACTCTACAATAGCCTCTGCACTAGCCTCATCAGTGTTTCTGGAATAAGGCCTTGAACATGGACATCTTTACTAAATATTTATTGCTTCTTTGAAACTGACATGATTATTTACATAACATATATTGTAATATCTTTACATTTCAAAAAAGTAAAAAAGAAAAAAAATATGAAAGTATTTAAAAAAACATTAATTATATCTGGTTTTCTCAAAGCCCAAGACCCAGCGCGAGTTTTGACCACTTCCGGGTTCAAGTTCATATCCAGGCTTTTGGACTCAAATAGAATGTTTGCACTAACTGCTACAGGAAGTACTGTTATGCCGAGTTCACACTGCATGATTTTAGCCCTGATTTTCAGTTGCCGACAAGTTTTGCAAAGTCGCTGACAAATGCCAAAAATCGAAGGCAAATCGGAGTTCGTGCATGTGAGTGACTGCGTGTGTGAATTACCAAAGATGTGATTGGAGAGAGTTGCCAACGACCTGTCGGCGACTCACAATCCTGCAGTGTGAAAGGAGTTCTGACTGAAAAATACATTGGTGATACCCTACAGCCAATGAGCAAGATACAGGACAACGGTCAGTTCGAGGAGGAGTTATAGACCAAAATATCAGCAAGCATGGCTTCGGTTGGAGTTTATAGGTTTTTATCAGAAAAAATGTCGTAAATATAGTTATATCAGAATAAATAAGCTTTACAATGACATCAAACAGAAATAAAGCAGAAACATTTGCTTGACCAGCAGCATCAGCAGCAGCACATTGCAAAATTATTCATTTGTTTAATTATGCAGAACGCACAATCCTTGTTCCCTGCACAGACCTTTTGGATCGCAAACTTCTTGCAGGGTACCATTTCCAGTCTTGCGCGAGAACTCTGATCTCACGTGTGATCTTGAGTTAGTCCTTTATCAATTCTCGCGTGCGTTTTATTGTGAAACATAGATTGCGGACCAGACAGAGTTGTTGGCGATTCTTCCTATTGTGAAGTCATGCAGTGTGTAACCTCCTGTTGCCAATCCATCGTGCAATGTGAACACAGAAGTGACTGAATTCTCCCCTAGATAGTTGTGCAGTGTGAAAACAATGGTGATCAGATGACTTTGAAAATCGTGCAGTGTGAACTTGGCATTAGTTGCTGCTACATACTGAGTCGTGTTTCTGCCCATGACAGCTCTGCTATGTGGAAAACCTAAAAAGTTTCTCTGGACTGAAATTGCTCAGCAAGCCTTCTGGTGGCCGTCCCTGCTCTCTGATGTGAAGAACTATGTCCAAGCCTGCTAACAGTGGGGCTTTTGGAGCCTTTCCCTATTCCAG
Organism: Hemibagrus guttatus; assembly: GCA_033459395.1. Taxonomy (NCBI): domain Eukaryota; kingdom Metazoa; phylum Chordata; class Actinopteri; order Siluriformes; family Bagridae; genus Hemibagrus; species Hemibagrus guttatus. Next base: position 10,046,508 of record JAUCMX010000030.1, on the reverse strand, counting down.
ATTGTCCATCATCCCACATCGCAATGAACTTTATCACAGACATCCCCAATTCTCATGGACACACCTCTATCATGGTCATGGTGGATCACTTTTTTAAGGCCTGCAAGCTTGTCCCACTAAAAGGTCTCCCCACATCGATGTAGATGGCCAGGTTGTGGGTAGACCAAGTGTTCAGCAACTACAGGTTGCCAGAGGACGTTGTTTTAGACATGGGAAACCAGTTCACATCTAGAGTGTGCAAGACATTTGTGAGTGTTTGGGGGTCAACATGTGCCTGTCCTCTGGTTATAACCCACAGTCTAATGCTTTATTAACAATTGTAAATCAAGAGCTGGTTATGGTACATGAGAACATAGGGAGGGAGCAGCATCGATGGAGCTGAATATGCACAAAACTTGCTTACCCAATGTGTGCTGGATTTCCAACCACCCTGTTCCCTTGGTCTGGGGAAACGTTGGACATACCAGCAGTACATGAGTGGTTTTGTCACAGTTGTGATGGAGAAAGTGCCTATGTGCATTCAGAGAGGCATCCGTCAGAGACTCCAGGCCGACGGCTTAAAATGCCCCCAACCCGGCCATCTGGTATGGCTTGCCACCTAGAATCTATGCCTCAAACAACTATGTAAAAAAACTAAAAGAAATGAAGACACTGGATGGTGTAGCTTTTTTTTTATATGTACCTGATATAAAATAAATGGTGTTGCTACTCCTTATCAAATAAATTCTATAAACATATTTATATGGTACATATTGCATATTGCTTGGACTTTCGGTTGCCTAAATGATCATTTATTGATCTTATATATTCTGGTCTCTAATTTAATGCCCTGACATTAAGCAAAAAGAGACATCCATGTGTCTGTGTAGTGTTGGCTTTCTTGGGGTAAATTTTGGAGCTATGTCTGGGTATATGGGTTCAGGGCTTGTGGACATGATGTGTGTTAATCAGCACTGCTGCACAATTGAGCAAAGTTGTGCCAAAAATCATAGTCTTTTGGATCTGAGTATCCAAACCTGACATCTTTTGCCTCATGATTTTGTGCATATTTGTTATATGGCTTTTTCTCTGATGAACATTAACAGGGCAAAACTCTTTTGCTGAACACACAGACAGTTTAATGAAATCAGGAAAGGTGCAGTTGTTTACAGCTTCATTTTTAACACTGATAAGCTGGTTATGATTTTTAGTCTGAATGAACAAATGTTATTATATCATGACAGAGCAAACATATTCCAGTTTCTCTATAATAATTTTAAAGGAAATTCAATAAATGATATTGATTTGAATAAACATTACAAAATCTTAATTCATGTAGTGCTACTGACAGATTACATGGTGTATTAATAAGGCCCTCATGATGTGTGTTGACTGTGTGTTCAGTATTTTTACTGGCCTCAGTAATACAGGACAGAGGTCATTGTGTTTAATGTTCACTCATGACACATTCATGTCCATTTCAGATTGACTGTGGATTTGTCAAGGTTTTTCTTAGATAATACCCAAAAGACCAGTTAAAATCTCTCACCTTTAATGATGGAGAATCTCTCACAGGTACATGACTAATCAGAGGTGTTACAAATTATTCACACATTTCTCTCTATTGTTGTTGTTGTTGTTGTTGTTTAATAGGTTTTCCCAATTTGTTAGCAAAAAGTAATTCTCTGATCAGTAGCAGTGCCAAGAGACAAGAAGCTTTTGCACAAACATCTTTGCCAAACAAGTCTGATTGACAGGAAAAAGGTTGTAAGTTCATTCATTACGTTTGCTTACTCATTTAGGATCTGGTTATCCTGAAACATCTAAATGATTATACTGATGATCTCAATACAATAAACTACCTTTATGATTCATACATCTTTGAATTTTAATGATCAAACCTTTTTATTATGAAATCTGACCTTGATTAATTTTAAGTCCTTTTTATCTAGTTAAGCTGGTCATGTAAATGAATCATGCACATAAAATCTGTTATCCATTTTAAGGCCCCATGACCCAACAGAACCAGTATTAGAAGAGCTAATTTACAGTCTGTTACTCTTGAAATAAAGAATAGACTGTATGTTTTACCAACTTAATAGCCCTGAGGTTCATGTAAAAAAAAATGTAGAGATCGGATGTTGGTTTTTTCTCATGTGCAATTCACACTCTTGTCCAATTTTGGTCCTCATCCTGTTTATGCCTCGTGTTTTCCTAATGATTGATGTAGTATATTACTGCACTCACTCCAGAGTGTTGCATCATCACTTCTTTTTTCCTTTTTTCTTTATATTCTGAAATTTTTTGGAACTCCATGTTTCATTAATGCAAAGACATTTTTCTGGTTATTAGAGCCTCAAATTAAAGAAGCTTTATCATTTAAGGTGCAAAGGTTTTTGCTAATAGTCATTAAAAAATGGAAATGATCTTTGACTAGTCTGAAATAAGTTTAATGGTCTCTTACTTTTTGTGTGGATTTTTTTTGTGTGTTAAAGTAGAGATTGTTGCTTAAGTGTGGAAACTTTAAGATAAAGATTGGAGCCCGGGGTGCAATATAACATAATATAATATACACAATATTACTTTCTTAGTGAAAGATACAAATTAGACTGAAGTATATGAGTGTAATGGTGAATCTATTGAAAGTCCATTTCCTTCCAAAGTTCCTGGATCAGGATTAGATTTAAAATTCCAATGCTTTAATGTACAAGTATAATAATACACACACAAAATATATATATATATATATATATATATATATATATATATATATATATATATATATATATATATATACAATTCTAATTCTGTCAGTTCAACCTATCTTTATTAGACACTTAAGGCATTAAATTTTAGAAATTTGACTTCTGTCTTTGAACAATTTGCATGTGGATGTGCATGTGTTCATCACTTCCAGTTCTGGAGGGTCTGAGGTGGTAGATTATTGATTAGAAAGTTGTGGGTTCAGATCCCGAGGCCACTACACTACTGCTGCTGCTGCTGCTGGGTGTTGAGCAAGGCTCTTAACTCTCAATTGCTCAGATGTATAAATGAGATAAATGTAAGTTGTTCTGTATAAGGGAGTCTGTCAAATGTCTTAACACAGAAAAAAAATCAGATCTACTGATCTCATTATAGTTTATGAATGATAAGATATCATTTCTCAACAAAGAAAAGATTACTTTTCTCTACTTCTACTCACTCACTAATCTTGTTCAAGAGTTTATAATACTAACCTATTTCATTTTAGGCATTATACTGAATATAAGCTGCATTGGATTAGTTATCCACTTTTCAAAAGGTTGCCATAGAATTGAATTCTAAGCACTTACAGGTTCACTGTGGCCTGTGGGCTGTCTGGGGCACCAATGTGCTTTCTTGGTCCAAGGTATTGAAATCGGTCTACTTAGCTGACTTGCATATTTATTTATTCTGAAGCCTTGACTCTCCTGTCTAGGGCTTCTATGTCCACAGGCCCAAATAGCTTTCTAGGAACACAGGGTACATGATGTAGTGCTATCTTGCATGCTGCAGGCAATACTGACTGTACCAGCTGCACCTGACACCATACATTAACCAGCCTGACAGTAAGTTTGTATCCATCCATCAAGTCTGTAGCTGATGGGCCAGCTTCTGATGTTTAGGAATCCTGACACATAACTATTCATGTAATCCTTACAATCAGATGTATAGATTTTTGTTGCTACTAGCAAGCAGAAAAAGCAGATTTGCTGCTATTGGTTGAGCCACTGTTTCCAACCCTAGATGAGTTGCTGCCATTTTAAGTGTGTCTCATAGAGTGTTTTGGATCACTTTTTGGGCTTTTTATCTCCTAATATCAGCTGATAGCCATCCTCTAGCTCGAGGACATTCAGGCACTTGATGCACAAGTGTAGATTTATGGAGGGTTCGGCAGATCCATGGGCTATCAGCTGATTCTGGCCTACAAGCAGTTTCTGCATTCAAAAATCAACAAGGAAAAAGTACAGAATGAAATCTGCTTAACTGTATTGCATCATGACAAGACACAACAGTGAGGTCATGTTTGTTTTCGGAGACACCTAAGAGACCAGTTACCACCTTTCACAGTTAATGATGGGAATTTCTCACAGGTATTTGACTAATCAAAGGTGTTAAAGACAAAACATCTTAATGGCTTCACACTCTCATCTAATTCTGGCCATCTAAATGTCCAGACTGATTCTGTGTACGATATTACACCATCCTGTTTATCCTTCATGGTTCCCTAATGATTCAATTAGCATTTATGGCATTTGCTTCAGATTGTTGTATCGACATTTAGATGATTTATGATTTACTCATTTTTAAATATTCTAAAGTAAATATTTATCTATATTTTTTTCGATATTAAAAAAAAAACTACATTTTTAACTTTATTTCTACATTTTTAAGACAGGTTCTTTCCTGGTTGTTAGAAAAGAATTTACTTACCTTAAATGATTAAGTTTATATAGCCATATGAACTTCATCATTTAAAATAAGTACAAATGTTTTAGTAATAGTTGTTAAAACAATTGGATTAAAAAAGGCATCTATAATTGGTGTTTTATTCAAAATACAGTATACTATTCTAATATACAGATTGATTTTGTGCTCAGGCCAACAGAGGGCAATGAAACTTCTCAGTGCATTTCCTTTTTCTCCCCACAAGAGGTCAGGTTTACAGATACAGATGAATAATGTACAACATGCAGATATCGTTATTATATCTTATCCTTATTATGAATATATACAAAAATACACAGATCCTATGTGTTAATTAAAAAAATCTGCAAACAGTGCAGTCTCCATGACTGGAATTGATGGCTTTTGGTGTAGTGTTTCTTGGTTTAAAGATTTAAGTGTTTAGAAACAGTGTAGTTTGTAAAACCTTATTTTAAAGTTCCTTATTTTAAAGTTAGCAATTAAAGTTCAAAACTTTAACTGCTACATTTAAAAGAGTAATGTGGGTAACAGAAAAGGTCATTATGATATTTTAATGTTTCCTCCCAAAAAATAATATAATCAGCATGTCAGATTATTCAGAAGACTCATAGATGTCTTTATAACTGTTGCTTGAGTGCCAGGATCCATTCTATCAATCACTTAGAAGGCCTCATGTTAGCAGTTCAATTTGAATAGTTCACTGCTTGTCCCACAATGTGATTTCAATGTGTTTAATTTAATTAACAAAAATATTCAAAATTAAACTTCAGTTATTCAGTTTATAAAAGGCATTGGGACTCTTGGTGTAGATACTTATTTGTTTACTGGCTCATCCAAATGAATTGCCTTCTAATTGTTTATGCCAATTTAACATGAACAGATTCTATGGCTTATAGGCTTAATAAGCTCAATATGAGTTATTTTACTTTGACCTTTTGATTGATCTCTGCTTTCCTCTGCAGTCTGTTTAAAGCATATGACCTCAAATATGCTGTGTTAGCATCAATTAATTTTTTTTTAAAAATCTGCTTAAAATGTATTGCACCATGATGTCAAAATACAATGAGGTAAGGTTTGTCATCTGAAATAACACCTAAGAGACCAGTTACCACCTCAGAAAGGCCTTATTGTTAAATGTGGACGTACTGTATCATACAGTTAATAACATGTCTTTTCAAATAACAAGTCCTTAGTAAGTTGGGATGAGGGAGCAAATTAGGCCATAAAGGTGCAGAGAGTATTAAAGGTTTTTGCTCAAGCTTATGTGATGTTTGACATTAACAGGAAATGTAACCACTACTTTTACCTTTCTTATGTTTAAGAGATAAAAGTTAAGCTTCTCACAAGGGTATAATATTGTTTACCTGGCCAAATAAGTCTTGATGTTCTGCTTGACTTGTGCTTGTAAAATCACATGTTGAGGTATTTACCAGAAATGCATATGGTAACTGTATGATGTCAAATTGTAAAATAATTGTTTCAACAGCCATCTGTCCATGAAACATTTTCACTAGTTCCTGTTCTGAGCAAACAAGAACTCTGGCCGTTATCCAGTGTTTGTAGAACCACAATTACTTAATTTGCATTCTATTTCACCTACCTAACTGCCATGGGTTTCAACATCTAAATACAGTGGGGCAAAAAAGTATTTAGTCAGCCACCAATTGTGCAAGTTCTCCCAGTTAAAAAGATGAGAGCGGCCTGTAATTTTCATCATAGGTACACTTCAACTATGAGAGACAGAATGAGAAAAAAAAATCCAGAAAATCACATTGTCTGATTTTTAAAGAATTTATTTGCAAGTTATGGTGGAAAATAAGTATTTGGTCAATAACAAAAGTTCATCTCAATACTTTGTTATATACCCTTTGTTGGCAATGACAGAGGTCAAACGTTTTCTGTAAGTGGCCACAAGGTTTTTACACACTGTTGCTGGTAGTTTGGCCCATTCCTCCATGCAGATCTCCTATAGAGCATTGATGTCTTGGGGCTGTCGCTGGGCAACACGGATTTTCAACTCCCTCCAAAGATTTTCTATGGGGTTGAGATCTGGAGACTGGCTAGGCCACTCCAGGACCTTGAAATGCTTCTTACGAAGCCACTCCTTCGTTGCCCGGGCGGTGTGTTTGGGATCATTGTCATGCTGAAAGACCCAGCCATGTTTCATCTTCAATGCCCTTGCTGATGGAAGGAGGTTTTTACTCAAAATCTCACGATACATGGCCCCATTCATTCTTTCCTTTACACAGATCAGTCGTCCTGGTCCCTTTGCAGAAAAACAGCCCCAAAGCATGATGTTTCCACCCCCATGCTTCACAGTAGGTATGGTGTTCTTTGGATGCAACTCAGCATTCTTTCTCCTCCAAACACAACAAGTTGAGTTTTTACCAAAAAGTTCTATTTTGGTTTCATCTGACCATATGACATTCTCCCAATCCTCTTCTGGATCATCCAAATGCTCTCTAGCAAACTTCAGACGGGCCCGGACATGTACTGGCTTAAGCAGGGGGACACGTCTGGCACTGCAGGATTTCAGTCCCTGGCGGCGTAGTGTGTTACTGATGGTAGCCTTTGTTACTTTGGTCCCAGCTCTCTGCAGGTCATTCACTAGGTCCCCCCGTGTGGTTCTGGGATTTTTGCTCACCGTTCTTGTGATCATTTTGACCCCACGGGGTGAGATCTTGCGTGGAGCCCCAGATTGAGGGAGATTATCAGTGGTCTTGTATGTCTTCCATTTTCTAATAATTGCTCCCACAGTTGATTTCTTCACACCAAGCTGCTTACCTATTGCAGATTCAGTCTTCCCAGCCTGGTGCAGGTCTACAATTTTGTTTCTGGTGTCCTTTGACAGCTCTTTGGTCTTGGCCTTAGTGGAGTTTGGAGTCTGACTGTTTGAGGTTGTGGACAGGTGTCTTTTATACTGATAACGAGTTCAAACAGGTGCCATTAATACAGGTAATGAGTGGAGGACAGAGGAGCCTCTTAAAGAAGAAGTTACAGGTCTGTGAGAGCCAGAAATCTTGCTTTTTTGTAGGTGACCAAATACTTATTTTCCACCATAATTTGCAAATAAATTCTTTAAAAATCAGACAATGTGATTTTCTGGATTTTTTTTATCATTCTGTCTCTCATAGTTGAAGTGTACCTATAATGAAAATTACAGGCCTCTCTCATCTTTTTAAGTGGGAGAACTTTTGGTGGCTGACTAAATACTTTTTTGCCCCACTGTAACCTATACCAGTAAGTTAAAAGGAACCAACTTACCCTAAGACTGACTGATGGGGGACTGATTGCTTTGCTCACTCCATTGGAGTGAACTATAATGATGATCTTATAGAATCTGAAAAAAAGTGTGTTTTGATGTTCAAGTAGCAGCATGTGATGACAGGGTTGTATGTCCAACCTGCCTTTAGACAGAGGGGATGCTGTTCATGACCCAGTCTTTGCTTAGAGAGAGGATCACCCCAAGACTTTCCTCCATCGGTTGAACAGCTGGCAGACTGATAACCACATTAACACAAGACATGCATCGTTTATTCCCAGTGTCACTCAGATAGTTGGCCTTCATGGAATGCTGAAAGGTCAGACAAATGTTTAAGAAAAACCTCAATTCAGAATCTAGTTCAGAATCATGTCTGGCAGGGTCTCCCATACTAGGGCTCGATTTACAAATTTGGTCATGAAAGGTGTCATGCTTAATTCATTTTCCAAATCAATATAAGATATACTAAAGACAAATTTGTGTAACTTTTAGTTAGTAAGGTTCAAATCATTCCATATGTGCCCACATAAGAGTACCATTAATGGAAAATCCAACTAAATGTTGAAGTGTCTGCACTGGAAGAAAAAAATTGGGCTAAATACACTGCACAGATTGATAGATTACTGATTGATGTGTTCCATCCTCACACTTGTGTTGTGTTCGAAGCCTCCTTACTGTTGCCTTATCTAAAGCTGAATCTGTGACAACTTTCTTTAAAATAATTAACTATTAAAAAATGAATTATTCCTGTTTTTCTGAATTCAAGACTCCGTGACTCCGGAGTCCTCTACCTGAGTTTTGAACACTTTCGGGTTAAAGTTTGTGTCCAGGGTTTTGGACTCAAAAATAGCATGTTTGTGCTAACTTCTACAAGACCTATTCTTAGTTGTTACTACTCATGGAGCCGTGTGTCCGCCTTGCTTTTTTTATGCTCGTGTACCCATCAATGTTTTGTGTATTTTTAACTCTTGTGTATATAGATTTGTGTATTTGGACTTGTTTGCTCGGCAAACTGGTTTCATTGTGTTACCTGAACTCTGGCTTGTTTTCTGACCAAGCTCTTTGCCCACATTTTTGAATTGTTTGCTTGTGTTTATACTAAACTTCAGCTTGTGGACTTTGTCTCCGTCATCCTCGGAGCAATCATTACAGAATGCTTCTCCTGCCGGAAGTCCAGTGGGTCCAGCCTTCATTAATCCAGGGTCATTCAATGGGTGCATACTTCCCACAGCTTGGGACACCCAGACATCCATCATACCACAGCCCTCACCCAGAACGCCTTCTGGAGGCCATCCTTGCTCTTTGATGTAAAGAACTATGTCCAAACATGTGCCATTTGGGCACAAGTGTGAACCTCATGCAAGCTAACACTGGGGCTTCTGGAGCCCCTCCCTATTCCCCAGCACCCATGGTTCCACATCGTGATGAACGTTTTCACAGACATCCCCAATTCTCATAGACATACCTCTATCCTGGTCATGGTGGATCACTTTTTTAAGGCCTGCAAGCTTGTCCCACTAAAAGGTCTTCCCACATCGATGAAGATCGATGTGGCCAAGTTGTTGGTAGATGACGTGTTCAACAACTACGGGTTGCCCGAGGACATTGTTTCAGAAAGAGGAACCCAGTTCACATCTAGAGTGTGGCAGGCCTTTTGTGAGTGTTTGGGGGTCAACATAAGCCTGTTCTCTGGATACCATGCACAGTCTAATGCTCAATTAACACCTGTAAACCAAGAGCTGGTTATGGTACATGAGAACATACTGCCGCAGGAAGCAGCATTGATGGAGCTGAATATGCACAAAACTTGCTTACCCACTCATCTATGGACTAACTCCATTACAGCGTGTGCTGGGTCTCCTACCACCCAGTAGACGAGTGGTTTCATCGCAGTTGTGAGGTATGAGAGAGTGCCTACATGCATTCAGAGAGGCATCCCTCAGAGTGTCCAAGCTTTCCACCTGGAATCTACACCTCAAACAACCATGTAAGAAACTAAGTCCCCAGCTCAGTGGCCCATTCAAAATCATCCAACAAATCAACTCTGTCACTTACTGCCACCAACTCCTCATTTCCCTATTTTTCCAGGTCTCGCTGCTCAAGCCAGCTCACAATTGACAGATCAATGTCAGTGCTGACCCAACTCCTCCACCACCACTAGAGGTCCACAGAGTCCCAACCTACCTGGTGCACATCATGCTGGACTCCCAGCAGAGAAGGTGTCTGCTACAGTATTTAGAAGTTTAGAAAGTTACGGAGAGGTCCTGGCCTGGCCCTTATTGAGGAATTTCATCGACTCCACCCTGACCGCCCTGTACGCAGGCCTAGTGGCCACCCCATAGCAGAGTAAGAACACTGGGAGGTTGTTCCTAAAGGGGGGTTGTGAAAAGCTCCTGCTGCATGCCACTCATGCCGTGGAGTTTTGACCACTTCCGGGTTTGAGTTCAATTCAGGGGTTTTAGACTCAAATACCATGTTAGCACTAACTGCTTTGCAAAATATTGTTGGTTGCTACTATTTACTGAGATGAACCAGGTACTCCAGGTGAACCAGCATCAGTTTTTGATTTCTTTCTTCATGGGCCCATGAAGAAAGACACAAGGACTGTATAAAAGTAAAATAAATATTAGAATAAGATGAGGCTAAATGAATTTAGGACTTGCTCACCTATACTGCACTTTAAATTTGAGCTGATAATCTGAACTGGTAGCTTTGACCATAGCTATTTTGTGCATTTTTTTTAAACAAGCTACATTTGTGAGAAGGCTTTTTCTGTTGAATATGAACATCAAATCTGTGTTTTTGTCTGACACGAACATTTGAATGACACCCAGAAAGTTGATTAAAGGCTCACTTCTGATACCGATGAGCTGGTTAAGTCTTAAGGTATCAGAAAGCTATTAGCATCAGTGTAAATAATATTATTTACTCATAGCTGTTTCAGTAAAGTGAACATTTCTAGTCAGACTGAGCAAAGCTGTTGTTATTTCATGGCAAAAATAGAAATTTTCCTTGTAATAATCCTTCCGATTATTGCAGTGTTGTATACTGATGCTTATCTGAGTAAACATTATATGTGAAATATGAATACATATATAATTAGTGGCCAGTTACTGAGCAATACTAAGAGACAGGAAGATTTTGCACGAACATATGACTTAAATTCAAAACAAGTTAGTGTTAAATGTTTGAATAATCTTATCTTCTTTTCTTAGCTGTCTGACATCTGTTTCTACAGCAAGATCTGTATTATTTTATTCATTAGCGCCTTACAGTCATCTGCTTTCATGCTTTTGCCTTTTAGTGTAATGTATGTAAAATGAATAGGCCTTGACTCTTAAAGAAATTAGTAGACCGGATGGTGTAGCTTTTTTATATGTACCTGTTGTTGCTTTATATGTAACAATTGCTATTGCTACTCCTTATCAAATAAATTGTTTAAATCTATTAATATATAGTATATATTGCTTTTCTTGGACTTTCGGTTGCCTAAATGATTATTTATTGATCTACTCTAGTGCCCTGTCATGAAGCACAAAGAGACATCCATGTGTCTGTGTGGTGGTGGTGGGTCGGGAGGAGGGTGTTTGGGCCTTGGGGTAAATTTTGGAGCTGTGTCTCCTCTAGTCTATGTCTTTATCATACATTTAATCTTAAACAGAAATGTAAATGTTTTAGAAATGGTAATAGTAACTTGTATGAGTCAAAGAGGAAAAGCTATGGTGTGAATAACTCAAATGGGTTCAGGACTTAACAATGATTGTGGACATGATGTGTGTATTAATCATTGAGTCTCAGTGATTTTGTACATATTTCTTAGAAGCCTTTGTCTCTAATGAACATTAACAGGGCAAAACTCTTTTGCTAAACACACAGACACTTGAATGAAATCAGGAAAGGTGCAGTTGTTTACAGCTTCATTTTAACACTGATAAGCTGGTTATGATTTTTAGTCTGAATGAACAAATGTTATTATATCATGACAGAGCAAACACAGTCCATTTTTTCTATAACTATGTTAAAGGTAGTGCAATTAGTGATATTAAAAAAAAACATTACAAAATATTAATTCATGTAGTGCTATTGACAGATTATAGGGTGTATTAATAATGCTCTCGTGATGTGGCCTTGTGTGTTGACTGTGTGTTCAGTATTTTTACTGGCCTCAGTAATACAGGACAGAGGTCATTGTGTTTAATGTTCACTCATGACACATTCATGTCCATTTCAGATTGCCTGTGGATTTGTCAAGGCTTTTCTCCACAGAACAGCAGTTCTGTTTCTTTATTTCTGACCAGGTTTATATCTTTACCAAGACATATTAGATTGTGAGGTTGTGTTTGGCAGACATCTGAGATAATACCCAAAAGACCATTTAAAATCTCTCACTTTTAATGATGGAGAATCTCTCACAGGTACATGACTAGTCAAAGGTGTTACACATTAATGTATTGACTTCACACATTTCTCTCTATTGTTGTTGTTGTTGTTGTTGTTGTTGTTGTTGTTTAATAGGTTTTCCCAATTTGTTAGCAAAAAGTAATTCTCTGATCAGTAGCAGTGCCAAGAGACAAGAAGCTTTTGCACAAACATCTTTGCCAAACAAGTCTGATTGACAGGAAAAAGGTTGTAAGTTCATTCATTACGTTTGCTTACTCATTTAGGATCTGGTTATCCTGAAACATCTAAATGATTATACTGATGATCTCAATACAATCAACTAGATTTATTAGATCCATCTATAAATTTTAATGATCAAAGCTTTTTATCATGAAATCTAACCATTAATTTCAAGCTTTCCTTTTTATCTAGTCAAGCTGGTCATGTACAAGAATCATGCACATAAAATGTGTTATCCGTTTTAAGGCCCCATGACCCATAACGACTGGACTGTATGTTCTACCAACTTAATAGTCCTCATCCTGTTTGTTATCGGATAAGCGGTACAGACAACGGAATGAAAAAAAAATCCTGTTTATGTAGCATATTACTGCACTCACTCCAGAGTGTTGTATCATCATTTCTTTTTCTATTTCTTTTTCTTTATATTCTGCTATTTTTCAATACTCAAAGAACCTCAAATTAAAAAAAGCTTTATCTTTTTAAGCGCAAAGGTTTTTGCTAATAGTCATTAAAAAATGGAAATGATCTTTGACTTGTCTGAAGTTTAATGGTCTCTTACTTTTTGTGTGGATTTTTTTTGTGTGTTAAAGTGGAAATTGTTGCTTAAGTGTGGAAACTTTAAGATAAAGATTGGAGCTTGGGATGCAATATAACATAATATAATATACACAATATTACTTTCTTAGTGAAAGATACATTTATCTCATTTATACATCTGAGCAATTGAGAGTTAAGAGCCTTGCTCAACACCCAGCAGCAGCAGCAGCAGTAGTGTAGTGGCCTCGGGATCTGAACCCACAACTTTCTAATCAATAATCTACACCTCAGACCCTCCAGAACTGAAAGTGATGAACACATGCACATCCACATGCAAATTGTTCAAAGACAGAAGTCAAACTTCTAAAATTTAATAAATAATGTCTTTGGTTCTGATAAGTGTCTAATAAAGATAAGTTGCATTGACAGAATGAGAATCATGTATATGTGTGTATTATTATACTTGTACATTAAAGTATTGGAATTTTTTTATTGTAATCCTGATCCAGGAAATTTGGAAGGGAATGGACTTTCAATAGATTCATCAATACACAATCTAGCGTGACTCATGTATTTCAGTCTAATTTGTAAGTTGTTCTGTATAAGGGAGTCTGTCAAATGTCTTAACACAGAAAAAAAATCAGATCTACTGATCTCATTATAGTTTATGAATGATAAGATATCATTTCTCAACAAAGAAAAGATTACTTTTCTCTACTTCTACTCACTCACTAATCTTGTTCAAGAGTTTATAATACTAACCTATTTCATTTTAGGCATTATACTGAATATAAGCTGCATTGGATTAGTTATCCACTTTTCAAAAGGTTGCCATAGAATTGAATTCTAAGCACTTACAGGTTCACTGTGGCCTGTGGGCTGTCTGGGGCACCAATGTGCTTTCTTGGTCCAAGGTATTGAAATCGGTCTTACTTAGCTGACTTGCATATTTATTTATTCTGAAGCCTTGACTCTCCTGTCTAGGGCTTCTATGTCCACAGGCCCAAATAGCTTTCTAGGAACACAGGGTACATGATGTAGTGCTATCTTGCATGCTGCAGGCAATACTGACTGTACCAGCTGCACCTGACACCATACATTAACCAGCCTGACAGTAAGTTTGTATCCATCCATCAAGTCTGTAGCTGATGGGCCAGCTTCTGATGTTTAGGAATCCTGACACATAACTATTCATGTAATCCTTACAATCAGATGTATAGATTTTTGTTGCTACTAGCAAGCAGAAAAAGCAGATTTGCTGCTATTGGTTTAGCCACTGTTTCCAACCCTAGATGAGTTGCTGCCATTTTAAGTGTGTCTCATAGAGTGTTTTGGATCACTTTTTGGGCTTTTTATCTCCTAATATCAGCTGATAGCCATCCTCTAGCTCGAGGACATTCAGGCACTTGATGCACAAGTGTAGATTTATGGAGGGTTCGGCAGATCCATGGGCTGTCAGCTGATTCTGGCCTACAAGCAGTTTCTGCATTCAAAAATCAACAAGGAAAAAGTACAGAATGAAATCTGCTTAACTGTATTGCATCATGACAAGACACAACAGTGAGGTCATGTTTGTTTTCGGAGACACCTAAGAGACCAGTTACCACCTTTCACAGTTAATGATGGGAATTTCTCACAGGTATTTGACTAATCAAAGGTGTTAAAGACAAAACATCTTAATGGCTTCACACTCTCATCTAATTCTGGCCATCTAAATGTCCAGACTGATTCTGTGTACGATATTACACCATCCTGTTTATCCTTCATGGTTCCCTAATGATTCAATTAGTGTATTATTGCGTTTGCTTCAGATTGTTGTATTATCATTTCATTTCATTCAAGTATGAAAGTACAAAGTATAATTTTTTTTGGCTTTTGAATGAAAAAAAATCATTGTATTAATATAAGTTAGAATTTTCTTTTATATTTTATTATTTTATTTGTTTTGTAATTGTCAGTTGTCACTTTAGGAATAAGACAGTATACAGATTGATTATTTGCTCGGACCAAGAGAGGGCAATGAAACTTCTCAGTGCATTGTCTCTTTATCACCACAAGAGGTCAGTATGGCCAGGGTCACAGATACAGATAATGTACAAGTGCAACACACACACTGATACATAATGGATTTTATTCACATTAACATTTCTATTGTGCTTTTTTCAGCTTATCCTTATTTAAAATATGTTAGATGTAGTACAAGGGTACCATTTGGCCTGAGTGCTAAAAAACGACTGATTTTTAAATCACCAAACAATGCTGAACCTTTGCCTCCATGACTGGAACTGATGGCCCTAATGTTTCATACAGGTTTATGTGTTTAGAACAGGTACAGTTTGTATTAATATATAGGCATAGTTTGTATTGTTATATAAATATTGAGACAATTCCAATATATATTTCAAATATGCTTTTGGAGCATCATAAACTTTTGATGAATATTGTTTGAAAGTTGCAAACCTGTATTGCACCATGATGACAAAATTTAATGAGGTAAAGTTTGTTATCTGCGATAATGCCTAAGAGACCAGTTACCACCTCTCACATTTAATGATGGAAAGCTCTCACAGGTATCTGACTAATCAGAGGTGTTAAAGACAAAACATCTTAATGACTTCACACTCTCATTTAATTCTGGTTGTGAAAGCACAAGAGTCATTGCAATATTGCATCATTCTGTTGAACCGAAATGTTACCTTAATGATTAGTGGTACATTACATTTGGTTCACTTTTCAGAGAGCTCACCAAATCAAACAATAATCACAATTTACCACAATGATTGTATTTGCTTCTACCATTTTCATTTTTAGAAGGCCTTACTGCCATAGATGCAGGTACTGTATCATACAGTAAATAACATGACATCTTAAATGAAGTCTTTAGTAAGCTGGGTTGAGGGAGCAAAGTAGGCCATATAGGAGCAGAGAGGGTTAAGGGCTCAAGCTTTTGTGATGTTTGACATTGTATTAGGAAATATAACCACTACTTATACCTTTCTGATATTTAAGAGATAAAAGTTTAGCATATTATAAGGGTCTAATATTGTTATATTGTTTCCCTAGGCATATTATGCTTGATGTTCTGCTTGACTTTATAGTATAGTGGCTTATAAGTGCAAATGCCAGGAAGAAACTGTAAAACACTAGTTTCATATGTAACTGTGAGTCCAATATGAAAAGCAGATAACCACAAAGGACAATGTATTAACACCTGGATAAGTTCTTGTGTTTGTGAACACACATGTGGAGGCCTTTACCAGAAATCCATATGGCAACTGTATCCAGTGTTTGTAGAACCACAATTACTCACTAAATTTGCATTCTATTTCACCTACCTAACTGCCATGGGTAGTGTTTCAACATCTAAATAACCTATACCAGTATGTTAAAAGGAACCAACTTAGCCTAAGACTGACTGATGGGGACTGATTGCTTTGCTCACTCCATTGGAGTGAACTATAATGATGATCTGGAAAAAGAAGTGTATTTAGGTGTTTAAGTAGCAGCATGTGATGACAGGGTTGTATGTCCAACCTGGCTTTAGACAGAGGGGATGCTGTTCATGACCCAGTGGGCCGGTCTTTACCTAGAGAGAGGATCACCCCAAGACTTTCCTCCATATAAGATGAACAGCTGGCAGACTGATAACCACATTAACACATGCACTGTTTATAGGAGCCCTGACCTCAACATCACTAAGGATAAACTAGAACGTTGACTGACCCCCAGACCTCTTCACACAACATCAATGCCTGACTTCACTAATGTGCTTGTGGCTGAATGATCACAAGAGTAGAGCTTATTATAATAGCAGCAAAGGGGAATAAATCTGGAACAGAATGTTCAATAAGCACATATGGATGTGATGGTCAGGTGTCCTGTATAGTTTGGATATTTGTCCATATAGTGTATGTCATATGAAATCCTGCAATACTGCCCACTTTGTTTAAGTAGGTGTTGCACTTTGCACCTGTCACATCTGTTTATTAATGTACCAATGAACACTGGCAGATACTCATACTTATTGTGATAAAGCACGCATAACTCTAGCTTAAAGGTTTATTGTGTGGACTGAACAAGAATATCAGTTTTCCAGTCATTGTTAGGGCCCTACTAATGAAAATCATCACACTAATCAATTCATCCTTACTTCCTACATTAAAGGTCAAGATCAACTGGCCTAAGATCAAGACATTTACATTTTTGCCATTGTGACATTGTGATGCAGCTAGAGTTTTAGTTATTTATTTTGAAATCAGACTGCATTAATTACACAAACTGTGTCATCTGTAATGACTCATAAACACAGACATTGGGCCTGAGTGATTTTTACCATGATTATCATTTTATTTAATTATAGTTATAATAGTATAATAAAAAAAATACTGTTCAAAGTTAAACAAATCCTTATATGATCAATTATGATTCATTCTTTCCTTCTTTATACTCAGAATTTTTTGAAGACCATCCTTTAGGTACTTTTTTCTTTTTTTCAGTTAGATTAGATTTCATTTGAAAAATTAAAGTAACTTCAAACTTTTATCTATTAACTAGAGATTTAATAATAAACATTTCTCTGCTCAGTAAGATTTTCACATGTTAGAATATTTAAAGTAAAATGGTAAAATATAGTGTATTTACATATGCCTGGTAGTGTGGATGTACATTAGGCACATTTTTGCTTTCAGTTTTGTTTTTGAATCTTTTGCTATTATATTTTAGAACTCAGTTTCAGGCACCAGGCAGCCATGTAATTATTCCATAAAGGTCTGTCTGTCTTGTACTTATCCCTCATAAAGCAGCAGAAGGCACCGAAACAACTCAGTGCACTTACTTTTTATTATCACTAGAGGTCAGCATGATCTCACACACACACACACGCACACGCACACATGCACATATGCACACACACACACACACACACACACACACACACACACAGCTAAAATAAATAATATTTCTGTTAGTTGTGTTTGTTGGTTAGAATTGTTGACTTAACAGCTCATTGCAGAAACATGACTGTCACTTGACTGTGGGCAAATGTATCTAATGTTTTTTATTATGGGGATAATATAAGTCAAATATAAGACCTGCTTTTAACTTCTTTTACTCATAAGCTTTACAATTTGTCATTCTGTTCTGTTTTGTCAGAATATTTAGTTTTTTTTTTGTCCTTTGAGAAATGAATGCCTGTAAACTCAAGGACAGAGTAGAAAGTTTGGATTTTATAAAAATGTCTAGAAATATATTTAATAAGTCTGTATTTAGTTTCTTGCAATGTTGCAACTGGGGTACTAGATAATATATTTTATATACTTTCACATCATAATTTGCAGTATTATTAAAGCAATTTAAAGGGATTATGTACCTACAATGGACTATGAGCTGAAAAGATATAGAATAAGATATGGGACTTAATTATTATTTACATAATTTATTAATTTATTCAATGTCTGTTTCATTCCTCTTGCTCATGTATCAACAGAGGGCAATGAAAACACTTGGTGCACTTACTTATAATTATCACCAGATCCTTTCTTTTTCTTTCTCTTGGAGTTTTTTTGTTTTTGTTGTTTTTTTTAAATAGTTTATGGTTATTTGTTTGTCTATTAATCAATCCAATATTTTTCCAGGCTTCAGAAACAGAAATCAGTCATGATTAGTTTGCATTGAGTAAGACTCATTTCTTTTTGCTTTTATATCTTTAAACAAAGTGAAAAAAGTTAATTACATACATATATTAGGTATATTAGGTCAGCTTAATATATAGTAATAAATAATAATAAAATTAGTTTGGAAATCTATCAGACTCTACAGTCATGCTTATTGAATTAGGACTCCATACTTAAAATATTAAATAAATAACTGCTGTATTTTGGTGTTTAATTAGCTAGCTTGTGTGAATTCCTGTCTAGTTTGGGTTAGCTAGCTAATCAACAAGTAGGCTTGGTTATCTATCTAAAGACATCTTTATGTAACGAGATTTTATGTTGAGGAAACATGGATGATTTACATTGTTTCTTTGCTCATGAACTGAAGCCAAGTTACTTTATTTATAGTGCTGTGCAGCACATGGGAATTTATACACTAAATGAAATCATGCAAGACACGTTATCTAAAAACATTTGAAAGTTTAAAGGTACAATAATAATAAAATAGTAAGCTAAACAAAAGAAAAAGAAAAACTCAAGTAAGCAGTAACAGAGATCTCAGTTAAGAAGAATGATTACAGTGTCTGTGGTACTGTTGTTCCATTCATTTTCAGTCTTCGTCTTTGTTTCTCAAACCAGGTTAGAGCCTTGATTTTAAACACGTTTACAGAAGCAACTGCATTCAACATACCACCACGTAACAGTGCAGATATGGATAAAAAAAAAACAATACGTGAAAGACATGTATCAGACTGAATCTGAAGCTGGTCAAAGGCATTTTGGAGATGCAGATGTCACACTCAGTGGCTTGATGTTTTTTTTTATGAGACACATTGTGATATTGTTTTTATTTGCTCTGGGAACCAGCATCTGTTTGTGGCAAAAAGGCACACATCAGGACCATATTAGTGGAAAAAGACCTACAGAAAATGTTTTTTTTCCTCTCTCCCATATATCTTCGCGTTTTATTTATGAGTACAGTTGAAATCTGCAACTGTTCCTATGAAAAACCTCTCCACTGACAATGATCATCAAAGCCTTTCTAAACCAAGGGTACAAAAACGCATAAATGAAGGGATTCAGTGCAGAGTTTAAATATCCAAACCAGACCAGGGCATCAATTAGCAAAGGTGATATTGTATAATCAACAAAAGGGTCAATAATGTTGCAGAGAAAAAACGGAGTCCAGCAGATGAGGAAAACTCCAACCACAATAGCGAGAGTCATTGTACCTTTCCTTGTACGGGACCTGAATGCTTCAGGTTTGGGACTATGCATCCTGAGCTGGTTGGCCAAAATGTTGATGGATCTCGCTTGGCTTCTGGCAACAATGTAAATCCTGGAATAGATGGCGAACATAATTAAGCCAGGGATAAAAAACGAGACCATAGAGGTGACCACGGCTGAGCCATGGCTAAAAAAAACGCGACATCCTCCCACGCAACGCACATGGGACTCATAGAAATCTTCATTGCCTTTGAGGTTGAGTTCTCCAAACACCAAGGCATAGGCAAATGCTGCAGAAATTAACCAGCTAGCTGAGACAAGAAACAGCACAGTTGCAGAACGAAAGCGTGAACGATATGTCAACGGGCTGCACACAGCACAAAACCGCTCCGCTGACACACAAGTGAGATGAAAAATGGATGCTGTGCTCAACATGATGTCCATTCCTGTGTGCACCTTACACATAAAGTCCGAGAGGTACCAACAACCGTACACCGATCGCATGGAGCTCAACGGCATTACAAAAACACCCAACAAGAAGTCACACATGGCCAGAGACAGGATTAAATGGTTGGTTGGTGTGTGGAGCTGCTTGAAGTGTGCTATAGAAATTATAACCAATATATTTCCCACCACCGTTATGAGGATAGTAAGTGCCATGCAAAGAAACATGGAAACCTGGATGTTCAAAGGTCGCGAAATCCTCCAGCAAGATCCGTTAATGGATTCATAGCAAACAAGCGCATTCACATTGAAGTCAGGGGTGTTTAGATTGTCCATTATGATCCTTCGTGTGGGAGAAAAATTAACTCATCATGTACAAAATCATTAACAACATCATTTACAAAATTGTCATTATGGTTAAATACAAGAAAGATTTTTAAAAAGACTTACATTCACAAAGTGACAATATGTTGATGATATGCTGTATTCTTATCCAAGTTTGACAACGTTTCGTAGTCCATTATGCAGCAAACTGTATCTGAAAAAGAGAAATTCACTGGAAAAGCCACGTCTGGCTGTGAGAGACTTGCATATGTATTGTTAATATATTTACCTTACAGCTTGTATTTGGCATAATCCAACAAGCACATTCTTCTCTATTTCCTGTTAAAATCATAAAAAAAAACATTTACAAACAGTTATACAGCCATAATAATGTTATAAAGTTCAAAGTACAAATTAAAATCTCTTCCTTTCAACAACGGATTATTTATTGAAGTCAGAAACTCACTTGGCAGGATAGCAGGACAGAACCACTTCCTTTTTTTACTGTTAGCAAAATGATAAATTTCTTCTGGGAACAAACACAGTGGACATTTGAATCCTTTTAGAGTATGGAAATAAACCATGGAATGTTGTCTTTTCCCATGGGCGTAGTTTTTTTTTTTTTTGTCCTTTCATGAAGTCCAGCATTCACAAGGTCTTCTGCAGAAGAAAAAAAACTCAGTAGTCCTTTAATACCTCGTGTTGTTTTCTCTTTTTTTTGAGTTTTTAACTTCTACACAGAGCAAACATCTCTGTGAAATCTAGATACGTGCCCAGTTACTCAGCTTCCTTGTACAGAGCCACAATTACGGCCTATGCAAACACACTCCCACATACACACACACAATGAGAAACAGATGTTTAATATTGACACTTGAAAAGGGACAGATATTGATACAAAGGCCAGGATTAAAAAGATCGTTCTCTGTATGAGCAATCAGATTAACTCAGTGATTGTAGGAGCTGCACGTGAGCGTATGTTTTTACACTTCTAAGTTTAATATCATGTCACCTTGCTTTTTATCTGATGATGCAACGCTTTTGAATAAATCTTATGAAGACTGTGAAAAAGTAAACATGATGATGGAACACAGCTCTTAGTTCATTTTATCTTTCTATTTCTAATGCAGATTATTTAGGTACTTGGTTGCTACCTCCTGTATTTGATTCCCCCTGATTGTTTTGGTATTTGTTCCAGTAGCAGCAGTGTTGTATAATTGTTTGCACTTCCCTCATGTGTACTGTTGTACTGGGAATGAAGAGCATATGGAGACCATTTTATTCAGTTGGGCCTATCGATGAATTGCTTTAGATTTAATTAACTTTACTTTAATATTACAAGGATTTTCAGTGCTATAACATGCAAATTTGATTTCAATTCTTTGCTAGTCACTACAGATATGCCATGTCTAAATTCATTAGCATAGTCAGAGTCAAAAGTCCAAAGGGTACATTCATATTTCTAGATGAATAGATAGATGTTTATTAATCCTGGAGGAAATCTGCCTAAGTTTGTCTTATAACTTAAAATAAAATCAACTCCACAAGATAAACAATTTCTCTGATTAAGATGCATCTTCTCTGATGTCTTCAACTAAAAAGGTTTAAATTAATTTAATCCTTTAACTTTTACACTAGCATTTGGGATAAATTGTAGAATATATAACGGCCCAAAACCAATGATAACATACAGTGCAGTATTTCTTCATGGGTTTATTTCCTAAAAACCCAAGACCATGGAATTATAATTTATTATGCTCGTATTTTAGGATATTGATGTTTTATTCCTAAAAAAGGGTTCAAAGCAGAAACAACAACCTTACATATGTTTTATTTATAACTGTATCCAAAAAATTTTGTTTAGTGGCACATAAATAATGCTTAAGATTTAAATCAATAAAACAACTGAACCTTAGTCAAAAGGTTTTGAAAGGTCACAGCAGGGGAACATTAAAAATAAGTGTGTACTTGTTTTGTAGTTTTCTGTTATGAGCATGAGTCACAGTACAGACCACGTAGGTACAGGCCACCAATGACACGGTCAGATCTTTCTGATGTACAGGATAAACCTTCATGAGTCATCGTGTTAATGATGCATGATAATCTATAAGCCAATGGAGTGCAATTCCACCCACATGAGGGGAAAATAAAGTGTTTGATTGGTTTATAATCAGCAGTGCTTCCTTTCTCGTTCCTCTCTTACATCCTATATAAATATATGAATATATACCAGTTTTGTTAGTGTTTGATCAGAACATAGCCATTGTCATTCAGAGGTAACATTTTTAAAGTTCTCCTAGAAAGTATTGTTATTAATATTATTATGATTATATGCATGATAAAAAATAATATATATCTTACATGCAAATGCCGTTTAAAATGTATGTATTCTATGTAATATATATATATATATACATACAGATCGGTCTGTCTATCTATCAGTCTGTCTGCACATTAGTTTGCAAAAGTCTTAGGCCCGTCTAAAAAAAATTGCAAAGCAACAATGCTTCCAATCATTGTCAATCATTGAACTATAAAGAGCAGTAAACAGTAATAAACTGAATAATGTTTGCCTTTATGCCTGTACCAGTTCTCTCAGGTATATTATTTTGAAGCAAATTAGCTGTCTTAAGCGTTAGAGAAACTGAAACTGTTCAGCATGACCCTTTGGTTCTTGCTAGTTTTATCCTTAAATGAATACAAACGTTTCACTGTAATATTTACATTTGATAGGAAAAAGAAACTTATAATTTTTCCCTTTTCTGCAGATTCACTAATGCCAACATAAATGTAGCTTAAAGCTTAAAAATTTCCATTTTATGTAATTCTAAAGTCCAGAGAATATAGACATCTTTTCCCTCTTCAGGTGGTAATGCATGTTTTTTTCTGCGATGTACCGTTTACACTTGTAGAGTCTAAATTAATGTTCTAAATTACACACCGTAATCTTATGTTTGTTGTTTTTACTGTGTGAAACATCCAACAGTCTGTGATATGAACATGTTGAACCAGGACCAGACAAGAACTTTAAGCTTTATTGTAATAATATAACACACATTTTTCAGTGTATGTCACTGAAAAATGGCATCACACTGTTATATATCTGAGTTAGTCAGTATGAAGGAATATTCTGAGGCATCGTAGTTTATTTGTGTGTGTGTGTAATATCAAAATATTTTTATGCATAAAGACCTGGCTTGTACTCAAATATCAGTAGTTTTTTTAATGCTGTAAAACTAATTCAAAATATTTGTCCATGATATATATTTAAAATAATGTTGGTGTTTTGTAATTAATATCACTATATGACAGAAAGGATAACTGTGCTAAAATAATAATAGAAAAAAACTCTATAAGTATCTGTACACTTAACTCATTTAGGTGTTTGATGGATATTAATAACAAAAGAATTTTTTATCAAGTGGTCCAATAATAGTGGAGTCAAAATAGAGTGCTGCCTGTCATTCAGGATCAAATTAAATCTAAAAATGAAAATTAGAATAATATGTCCCTTGCCTTTAACTCTTTAACATTTTAGCACTTGACTTTTTAATGATGTGGAAGGTAAGGGTTGAATAATTTCCTGACTGATATTTTATTCTGTTGTCCTTCTGTTCCTGGATGTCCCTTCACACAATAAATACACAAGTTTTCTCTTTTACAGGCATTGAAAGTGTAAGTAAATTTCTAAACAATCTCATACTTTCTGTATTTTTAGGTATTTGTTAACTGAAACACTTCCCTAAAGATGAACACGAGCTTGTCTGAAATGCGCGAGTCCACTGCTCTGTGTTACGATTCTCTGAACAACTCGTGTCCTCGGACCGTGTACCCGCTCACCTTGCGCCTTTCGCTCTACTTCCTCTTCACCACCATCTTCACCCTCACCATGAGCGGAAACCTGTTAGTCATCTTTGTCATCATTCTTTCTCAAAATCATCTTCCAACAGCCACCAATCACCTTATCCTGTCTCTGTCTTTGGCTGGGGTTCTGATTGGAGGATTTGTGATGCCACACAGCATGATGCGTTCCATCGAAACCTGCTGGTACTTTGGCCTAATTTTCTGTGAATTTCACACCACTGTTGATGTTGTGCTGTGTAACACCACAGTGTGGCACCTTTCCTTTATCTCTGTTGATCGTTACTTAGCTATATTTCATCCTCTGCGCTACAGAAACCTGATGACTAAGAAAACAGGTGCGGCCATGATCACTTCCAGTTGGGGTCTGGCATTAGTGTTTGGCTTTGCTATTGTCATTTCAAATCCAGAAGTCAAGATCAGGTCTGATTTTTACAAATCCTGCATTGGAGGATGTTTTTCTTTGCATGCCAGAGAAATTGGGCTGGAATATTCCATTATCTTCTACTTTATCCCTGTATGTATCATAATCACTGTCTACAGCAGGATATTTTTTGTGGCACAAAGACACACCAAAGTGATTCATAGCTATAGTAAAGGCCCAAAACTTTCTGCCCCATTGACAGCTAAAGATCTCAAAGCTACCAAAACCATTGCTATAGTTGTCGGAACCTTCCTTTTTTGCTGGACACCATTTTTTATGTGCAATATTATCGACCCACTAATAGGCCACTCAGTCAATACACTTTTGTATGAATCTTTTATGTGGGTTGCGTACTTAAATGCAATGTTTAATCCTTTAATATACGTGTTTTTTTATAGCTGGTTCAGAAAATCAGCAAAGGTCCTCCTGAGCAAATTGTTCATGTAGATGTAACTCAAGTATAAAAGATGTAGCAATAAATTTCAACCTATATATCTATAAGTAAGTACAATATTAGATATTTCAGAAAATAGATTATTTAAATGCATTCTTGTACATTAATAAATGTCTTGTTTGACACCCACTGTCCTGGTGAAATGAGTGCACTTTAATGTTTTTAAATAAAATTTAAAACAAATTTAAGAAGCTATTATCTGGCAGGTAAAATTCATCAGGAAAAGATGTTCCTTCCCACAGTTGCCTCTGGTTTGCTCAATGGGACTAAAAATAAATTTAATTATATAATATATACAAATGAAATGAAATTAACAGCAAAGTGTATCTGTTGGATTATGACACTGTAGTCAAAATCGGCAGGGAATGTCAAGATGTTCTCCAGTGCTGAATGAGCAGACAATAAATAACAATTGCATATACTGTCCTAGGGTTAGTATTTTCCCATGAAAGCCTGTCTCTGTTTTTTAAAACTCTGGTCACAGTTCAACGAACTTGCATCTCAACCAGCACAGTGGCGACTGAATATGTACACAGTACTGGAGCTTTTTTAATATGAATTAACATTTCAAATTAAATATTTGTGTGCTGCATAAAGAATATCTAACATCAAATCTGCCATCAGTCATATGTCACTGGGGTTTCTGGGTGTAGGTAAGGAAGATGGCTTGTAGTTACAGGGAGTGCAGAAAGAGAATTGTCAGTTACTGGCACAACCAGCATTGAGAAAACAGGATACAAGCAAAAGCTGGAAACCAAACAGCTCAAAGTAGTGTTGATTAAATTGCTGTGAAACAGGTGGAGGTAAAACACACTGGTGGGTGAATAAGTGTGTGTAAATACTAATCTTGCACTGGCTTTGATCGGATATTTGAAGCTTATGAAGGCCCATTTTTCTCTAAAGTATTTTATAGAAAAAGCATGAACATATTCAGATTCATCGGACATCTATCTATCTACAAACCCGATTCCAAAAAAGTTGGGACACTGTACAAATTGTGAATAAAAATGGAATGCAATATTTTACAAATCTCATAAACTTATATTTTATTCACAATAGAATATAGATAACATATCAAATGTTGAAAGTGAGACATTTTGAAATGTCATGCCAAATATTGGCTCATTTTGGATTTCATGAGAGCTACACATTCCAAAAAAGTTGGGACAGGTAGCAATAAGAGGCCGGAAAAGTTAAATGTACCTATAAGGAACAGCTGGAGGACCAATTTGCAACTTATTAGGTCAATTGGCAACATGATTGGGTATAAAAAGAGCCTCTCAGAGTGGCACTGTCTCTCAGAAGTCAAGATGGGCAGAGGATCACCAATTCCCCCAATGCTGCGGCCAAAAATAGTGGAGCAATATCAGAAAGGAGTTTCTCAGAGAAAAATTGCAAAGAGTTTGAAGTTATCATCATCTACAGTGCATAATATCATCCAAAGATTCAGAGAATCTGGAACAAGTCTTATTCATAAACTTGAGCAACTTGTCTCCTCAGTCCCCAGACGTTTGCAGACTGTTATAAAAAGAAGAGGGGATGCCACACAGTGGGAAACATGGCCTTGTCCCAACTTTTTTGAGATGTGTTGATGCCATGAAATTTAAAATCAACTTATTTTTCCCTTAAAATGATCCATTTTCTCAGTTTAAACATTTGATATGTCATCTATGTTGTATTCTGAATAAAATATTGAAATTTGAAACTTCCACATCATTGCATTCGGTTTTTATTCACAATTTGTACAGTGTCCCAACTTTTTTGGAATCGGGTTTGTATATATATATATATATATATATATATATATATATCACTTGGCCGGCCCCCTTATCCAGAGTGACTTACAATTTATCTCCTTATTGTAAAACATTTGACCAAACAGCTTAGTGGACCTGGGATTTGAACTCACAACCTTGCAATCAGTAATCCAACACCTTAATCACTAAGCTACCACATGAAACTTTAAACCCAGTAATACATACATACACAATGTATTCCTGGGTTTAAGGTTTCAAGTTACAGTTACAAGTTTCAAACTCAGAGCAGTGTGGCACAAGCAGGAGTAGAATGGGAAAAAGAAGGGGAAAGCTGTTTCCATCACCCTTTTCAATGCTCAGACTTTATAATGTTTCCGTTTAAAATAAGCAATCAAAACAATCGAGTGTGTGAGGAATTAGTTTGAAATATTCCCCCAGACAGAATGACTCGAAAAGCTTGTCTGAACCAGCTGTAGAAAAATGCATACACTATTGGATTGCATGTTGAATTGAAATATCCAACCCAAAGGAATAAATCAAAAAGAATTGGAGGAACAGAATATCCTGTAAATGGATCTATGCAGTTACAAATAAAAAACGGCACCCAGGATGTCAGAAAAACTCCCACAATTATGGCTAAAGTTTTCGTGGCCTTCCGTTCCGACTTGCTCATACCGGCTTTTTCCTCGACTGTCTTCATCTGTGCATTTGTGGATCGAATTGCACGAGCTTGTCTTTGTGCAGTGAGGAGGATTTTCACATATACACAAAGCATGATTACAGCAGGGATGTAAAAGCAGAACATAGGAAACACTATAGATGCTGCTTTAGCTTGAAAAACCATACATGCGCCCTCACAAAGAAAGTTATTGTAATAAAAGTCTTCATTTCCAAGAATATTGAGCTCCAGGAATATCATCCCAAACCCAAGTACTACAGAAATGCCCCAACACACAACAATCATGAATCTAATGGTAGTAGGAGTCAGTTTACTGTGATACAAAAGCGGATGACATACAGCATAATATCGATCTAAAGAAATAATACACAGGTTTAAAATGGATGCGGTGCACACAGTAATGTCCAAACTGCTGTGTATTTTACAAAAGGTGCTTCCTAAATACCAGCAAGTTTCCACAGAGCGTATCATGCTAGGCGGCATCACTATTCCTCCTACAAGCAGATCAGCAACAGCCAGAGAGAGAATGAGGTAATTAGTTGATGTGCGAAGCTGCCTGAAATGTACAACAGTTATAATCACGAGCAGGTTTCCGAGCACAGTGATGAGAGAAGACGTGCTAAAGAGGATGTAGAGCACAACGCGAACTTCCAGAGAATAATCAATCTTCAAACACGAGGTATTGAGGGAACTGAAACAAAGTGAAGGCTGCTCCCGAATCTCCAAATCGATGATATTTTCCATCTAGTGCACTCACAGTGCCTTCCAGATCTGGAGAAATTAACATAATGAACAAATTATTGCAGTACCACAATATTAGTATAACATAATAAGCAGTATTATATCAGTTCTACATAATAATCCAATGACTTTAATATACAGTGTGTAAGAACTCTAATAATGTAAATGACTGTATTCATAATAACTCATCATACCCTGCTCTGTACCATGTCAAAGAAAGATAACCAAATAGAGGAGTGTCTAAATTTATAGTCTCCCATAGCCAATAGCGAATAGTTTATCAAATTAATCCCTAGCGGAGCATGATGGAGGAAAAAACAAACCACCCATTTTACAGAGAATAATCTAAGTAAGGTTTTTTTCATTAATGAATGAAATGGTCTGAAATTAATGAGGTTTATTTCATTAAAACAAATAGTCCAGTTTCTGGGTATTGAGACATCTGATGGCTTGGGAGAGAAGTAACTGTTACACAGTCTGGTTGTGAGGCCCAAATGCTTTGGTACATTTTTACAGATGGCAGGAAGGTGAAGAGTTTGTGTGAGGGGTGCATGGGGTCGTCCACAGTATTGATGAATTTGCAGATTCAAAATGACTTAATTGTCTGTGGTGGAGGGAAGAGAGACTCTGATGACCTTCTCAGCTGTCCTAACTACTGCAGGATCTTGGGGTCCCAGATGATGTAATTCCTGAGCCAGGCAGTTATGCAATTGCTCAGGATGCTCTCGACAGTTCCTATGTAGAATGATTTAAGGATAGGGGTGGGAAATGGCAGTGGACTGGTGGGCCCCAGTGCTCAGTTTGGTAATGCTGGATTTGTTGTTCCCTACCTGGACTGAGTGAGGTCTCCCACTCAGGAAGTCCAGGATTCAGTTGTAGAGGGAGGAGTTCAGGCCCAGCAGACTCCGTTTTCCAGTCATATGATATGGAATGATCATGTTGAATGCTGAACTGAAGTCTATGAACAGCATTTGTAGGTATGTGTCCTTTTTTCTTATGCCTCATGATGAGCCTTTTGAAGCACTTCATGATAATGGGTGTGAGTGTGATGGGATGATAGTCATAGGGGCAGGACACTGAAGACTTCCTTGGCATGGGGATGATAGTAGTGGTCTTGAAACATGTAGGAACAAAAGTGCTGCTCAAAGAAAGGTTGATGTCACTGAGACATCCACCAGTAGTGGGGGCGGTGGTAAATTAAGTGGTTAAGGCTCTAGGTTGTTGATCGAAAGATCAAGGTTCAGGCCCCATCACCGTCAAGCTGCCAACATTGGGCACTGTTGCTCTCTGCCGACCCAACCGCCCATTCACCCCTACCCCACACAAACCCCCCGCTCCAGGGGCACTGCATCATTGCTGACCCTGTGCTCTGAAGAAAGAATTTCACTGTGCAGTAATGTATATCTGACAAATAAAAGCTTCTTAACTCAGTTGGTCTACACATCTCCTGAGCACTCTGCCAGGAATGTTATCTGGTCCAGCAGCCTTCTATGGGTTAACATCAGACATGGAAAGACAAAGCCCCTGGTCATTGGTAAGAGGGGTGGACTTCCTCTCCACCACATTATTCTGTACCTCAAATCATACACAGAAGTAGATTAACCCAACTGGAAGTGAGGCATCACTGTAGCAGGTAAGTGAAGTTGTGCTTCAATGATCACCTGGAGGCCCTGCCACATGCACTGGGTGTCATTGCTATTCTGGAAATAGCTATGGATTCTTAGGGCATGTGCACACTTTGCTTTTCTAATGGGCTGGGACAGTTTGGCCCTCAATGTTCTTAAAGCCACCTTGCCACCTGCTCTGTCTTTAGCAGCACACATACCTTTGCAGTCATCTACAGCTTCTGATTGGAGCATTTTGTGATGGTCTTGTAGATGTCATCAATGCATTTACTGATGTGACTGGTGACTGACACTGTGTTTTTCTCCAAGTTAGTGGAATTGCTATTGGATGCAGCTTTGCTGAGCATTCAGTACCTGTACTCCTACATGAGCTTGTCTGTAACGGGATTTGGGTTTAAGGGTAGTTTGGGTCCTGGCTTATTAGGGTACATTTTTCAGTTGTTACTGTAAAGCAAGACTTTCTAGCTAAGGATGTGTGCTAAATTATTTAAACGTAATTAGGATCGCAGATTCTAAGTTAAGCAGCCTTTATTTGTCACATATACATTACTGCACAGTGAAATTCTTTCTTCGCATATCCCATCCTTGGAGGGTTAGGGTCAGAGCACAGGGTCAGCCATGATGCAGCACCCCAGAGCAGGGTGGTTGAGGACCTTGATCAAGGGCCCAAGGGAGGCAGCTTGGCTTTGCTGAGGCTTGAAGCCCAATCTTCTGCTCAACAACACACAGCCTTAACCACTTGAGATTCCACCTCCACTGGGTAGCTCAAGGCTCACCACCATTCAGTTGTCATGGGGTGAAAAAGTGGTTTAAAACCTGAAACAGGCAAAGATGGTGTACACTGCATGTAAAATTGTAAATAGTGGAATTTGAACCATTGCATTATACAGAAGGGCATTTTTTTCTTGCTTATGTCACATATGGTTTGCTCAGTAAGATCTACATTTGAGCTCAACAGATTATCCTCAGCTCTCACATAATCTTAGTAAATCATAAATCCAACTGAAAAATGCAATATGTAACATTTATTTGATTGATTATCATAATTCAGAGTACAGATTTGTGTGTTTGTGTATAGTTAGGAGGGTGAAGGTATAAATTGAGAATAGATGAAATGGAAGCAGCTAATAATAATATATTACATACATCAGTTTTAAATAAATACTGTTTATTTCATGTGTGAAAATGATCATTAGACACACAGAGCCAAGAACAAATTTTAATTTAAAAATCAATTAAAATAAGTTAGTGTGTGAAGAATCAGCCAGAAATATTCCCCCAGACAGAATGACTCGAAAAGCTTGTCTGAACCAGCTGTAGAAAAATGCATACACTATCGGATTACATGTTGAATTGAAATATGCCACCCAGATTGCTACATCAAACACAACTGGAGGAACTGAATATTCTGTATATGGATCTATACAGTAACAGATAAAATAAGGCACCCAGGATGTCAGAAAAACTCCCACAATTATTGCTTTAAAGTTATTGTGGCCTTCCATTCTGACCCCTTGCCCCCATTTTTCCATGTGTGGTTCGAATTGCACGAGCTTGTCTTTGTTCAGTGTGGAGGATTTTCACATATACACAAAGCATGATTACAGAAGGGATGTAAAAGCAGAACATAGGACACACTATGGCTGTAGCAGTGGTCCGCTGGAGGTGGAAGTAGCCGGATCCATACGCCGGGCTGGCGATAGGAGACGAGCAGTAAACAAAGTCAGGGACAGGCAGAGAGTTCAACAACATGATAGCAATAATCCAAACCGTATAATCCGAAAGGCTGAAACAAACGTGGAAGTCGATAAACAGTCCAGGGTCAATAATCCAACAACAGTTATATCCTAGGCAAGACACAAGAAGCAACGGGTAACAGTCCAGGTCATACACACAGATCAGTCCGAGAAAAGCACAAGGCAAATGCTCGGTATATTCCATAAGAAATGATACTTCGCGCCGAACAGGAAGTGCGCTCCGTATTTAAGCCCGGCCAGCAACCCGGAAGTGCTCTCAGAATACGGGCGAGAGCTCCCTCTTGCGGGAAGCTCTCGAGCGGGTCGTGACAGAGCCCCCCCCAGGAACACCTCCTGGGGTTCTACGCCGGGGCCGCCCCCTCGGGCGCGGAGCAGGCTTGTTCGGGTGGTCGCGGTGGAAGTCCTCAGTGAGGGATGGGTCCAGGATGTCGGCGGCGTCCACCCATGAACGCTCCTCGAGGCCGTACCCCTCCCAGTCCACGAGATACTGAAGCCGCGATCGAACCCGCCTGGAGTCCAGAAGGGCACGCACCTGGTATGCTGAGGACCCCTCAATGTCTAGGGGTGGAGGTGGCTCGACGCAGTCCGTGACTCCCCCGGCAGAAGGTTGCGCAGGCTTGAGAAGGGACACATGGAAGGTGGTAAGACGCCGGGAGCCGAAGCCGATACGTCACCGGATTGACCTGGCGGATGATCTCGAATGGGCCGACGAACTTGGGACTGAGTTGGCAAGGCAGCTTGAGGCGCAGGTTCTGGGTGAACAACCAGACCTTCTGCCCCATCTGATAGGAAGGGTGCGGGCGACGCTGCCGGTCGGCCTGGATCCTCTGCCTCCGTACCGCCCTTTGCAGTCGCACATGGGCCCGTTCCCAGACCTCCTGACTTATCCGGTCCACTCCTCCACCGCCGGGACGTCGGAGGGCTCCCCCGACCAGGGGAACAGAGGTGGCTGATACCCCAGCACGCACTGAAAGGGTGTCAGACCCATGGAGGAATGAATGAGGGAGTTCTGGGCGTACTCGGCCCACGGCAGGAACTTACTCCATTGCTGCTGCTCCCTGCTACAGTATGACCTGAGGAACCGGCCGATTTCCTGGTTAAGTCGCTCCGCCTGCCCATTGGACTAGGGGTGATAGCCAGAGCTCAGGCTAACTCCTATGCCCAATTGCACACATAGCGACCCCCACACCCGGGAGGTAAACTGTGGCCCCCGGTCCGACACAATGTCCTCGGGCAGGCCGAAGTTCCGAAACACATGCTGGAACATCGCTTCAGCAGTCTGCATGGCCGTGGGTAACCCCTTGAGGGGAATCAGCTTACATCCCTTGGAGAACCGGTCCACCACCAGCATCACCGCAATAAAGCCTCCCGAGTCCGGTAAGTCCATCAGGAAGTCCACCGACAGGTGGGACCAGGGGTGTCGGGGAATCGGGAGAGGCTCCAGCAGCCCCTCCAGAAGCTGACGACTGCTCCGAGCCTGGGTGCACGTGGGGCATGCCTGAACATACCCCTCCACATCCGGGCCCAGAGAGGGCCACCAGAACCAGCGGCGGATGAGCTGGGTGGATCGGCAAATCCCTGGATTGCCAGAGCTGGGAGCCTCATGCACCCACTGCATCACCTGTGGGTGGAACTGCAGTGGCACGAAAATCTTAGTCGGCGGACAGCCGGCAGGAGGCGGCTCGTCAGCGTGGGCCCGCCGGATCTCCTCCATGAGGTTCCACTGAACCGGAGCCAGAATGGCGGTTGCAGGCAGGATGAGGTCAGCCTGTACAGGCTTGCTGGCAGTCTCAAACTGCCTTGAAACTTGCCGTTCTTGGACCCGGGGCGATAGGTCACAGTGAACTGAAATCGAGTAAAGAACAAGGCCCACCTGGCCTGCTGAGGGTTCAAGCGCTTGGAACCACTAAGGTACTCCAGGTTGCGATGATCGGTGAGGACCTGGAACGGGTGACACGTTCCTTCCAGCCAGTGACGCCACTCCTCCAGCGCTGCCTTAATCGCGAGCAGATCCATCAGTTTCCTCGAATAGAATGCACATGGGTGAAGCTTCCTGGGTTTGCCATGACGCTGGGAGAGCACAGCCCCAAGCCCGCTGCTGGAAGCGTCTACCTCCACAACGAACGGAAGGTCAGGATCAGGGTGCCGCAAAATGGGAGCCATGGTGAAGCAGTCCTTAAGCTGCTGGAAGGCCGCCCAGGCCTGGTCCATCCAGGCCAATCTCTTAGGCTTCCCCCTTAGTAACGATGTCAATGGGCCTGCTACAGAGCTGTATTTGCGTATGAACCGCCTGTAAAAGTTTGTGAAGCCCAAGAAATGCTGCAGCTCCCACACCGTAGTAGGGGTAGACCATTCAGTAACCACCTGGACCTTGACCGCGTCCATCTCTACCCCCTGTTGTGAGATCATGTAGCCCAGGAACGTCACCGTGGTCCAGTGGAACTCGGAACTTCTCCAGTTTTACGTACAGGTGGTGCTGCTGCAGTCTGGAGAGCACCTCCCGGACATGACGCACATGCTCCTCCATGGAGGTAGAGTACACCAGTATATCGTCGATGTACGCGATGACCCATTTACCCAGCAGGTCTTGAAACACCACATTGATGAGTGCTTGAAATACCGCAGGGGCGTTGGTGAGGCCGAAGGGCATCACACGGTACTCATAGTGGCCGTGAGTCGTATGGAACGCGGTCTTCCACTCGTCCCTCTCGCGTATACGAACCAGGTTGTAGGTGCTCCTGAGGTCCAACTTCGTAAAAAACCTTGCCCCTCTCAGCTGCTCCAGCACTGCAACTGCCAGGGGCAGGGGATAGGGGTACCGAACAGAAATCAGTGTTAGTGCTCAGAGTGGTGGTCAAAACACAGGCAGACAGAATATTTAGAAATCTCAAAGTACTAACAGGCAAATGTCTAGGAAACAAGGAACCATAGTGAAACACTGAAGCTTAGGCTTGAGATTTAAAAAAGGGACAAGACCAATCTTTTACATGCCCTGATGTCTCTTGAGGGCTTGTTCTTCCCTCACCACAGCGAGGAGCTAGGGCTATCAACCAGCAGCCACCAGCCCCAACAAAAAGGATGGCTATCATTGCAGCCCAAGACCCCCCCCCCCCCGCATAAAATCTGGGTGGCGGCCAGCACTTAGGGGCAGATCCCCAGGCAAGAGAGGACCTGGGGTCGGTCATCTCCAGCAGGCAGGCCAGAAAGGAAAACCTAACACCCGAGAGCAAGGGTTTTCAGGGATGCCGCTTTAGGGTTATCTCCACTTATGTGTTGCCACCTCCTGGGTTAGCCCCTGCCAGCTTGCTGTTTCAGTGCACTAGCCGATGTGACAATAGTGAGAGTCTAACACCTCTCTCAGACCACCTGGCAGCATGAAAGCTTCTGCCAGTTGTGTCACAATGGGTTCTGTGGGAAAAGGCTACAGAATCCAGTTTGCCTCCTGCCCTCCTTCTTTCAGGCTGTGCTGCCTGCAGTTGTTGGCACAGACCAAACCTCATGCTTCCAAGAGGAACTTCTCTCACGTCTGAGAAATTGCCCATAGAGCACATATATCTCTCAAGTCAAGCCTCCAGCTTTACAGGCAGCATTTGTTGGTTCTAAAGAAGGGTGGTGTCTACTCCCAAGTTTAGACCTGTGTGCTCCAAATCATATGCTGAAACCTACAAGTTTGAGATGTTAATATTTAAGGTCATTGTGTCACAGATCAAGTCCGAGGACTGGTTTGCAGCAATAATCCTGAAGGGTGCCTGTCTTCACATAGGCATCTTGCCAGAGCACAGGAGACTACCCTGGTTTGCTTTTGGGGAGAAACATACCGGTCCTCGGTTCTCCCTTTAGGCCTAGTCTTATTGCTCACCCTCAAAAAGTGCATGGAGTCTTCTCTGGCATCATTGTACCCCGGGGCATCTATTTACTCAATTATCCAGATGACTGGCTCATCTTGGCTCAGTCATACTTGCCATCAAAAGGTCCCTAGGCCTCAACTTAGTAAAGTGTGTGCTTTCTCTCTCTGTCTCTGAGAACCACTTTCTTGGGAATAGTTTGGGATTCAGCCAATGCTGCTGTCCCGTCCAAACACAGAGGGTGCTCGGCTCATGACTGTAGCCGCCAAAGCTATTCCTTTGAATCTGCTACACATCAGACAATTTCAAATCTGGCTCAGGAGCAGAGGTTCACCCCTGCAGACACCCTTTTTTGGGTCACAAGCTTTGTGCCCTTCTTATGTCGACAGACCCTTATTACTCAACTTAGGTCCAACACTTAGGGCATCATCACTTTTCCAACAGATGCTCCTCTCACGTTGGGGAACTGTCCCAGATGTCTACCCCACCCATGGCATTTGGGAGGGCTCCTGTCTCTTATGGCACACAGATTGCCTTAAGATGGGGGCTGTGTTTCTTGTGCTGAAATACTTCTTCCTGAATCTCTTGGTAGAATCTGAATCTCTTCATCAATCATTAGAGCAGTCTGTTTGTATCATCTGTTCAGGTTGGTGCACCAGATTTTGCCCTAGGCAGAGACTAGATTTTTCTCACTGAGAGCGATTTACACCCCAGTCCACATGATCAGAAATCAAGCCCAGAGAATAGCATCTCCACCTGTAGGGGCTGGAATGCATATGTCAATTTTTGGTCGAGTGTAAGTAGCTTTGTTCAACTCTGAGGAGTCGACCCAGTGTGCCCTGTGGCTTTCTCTGCAGACTGTGTCTCCCCTCCTAGGACCACTCAGTGGTCCTTGAGAGTCTTCTCCAAGCCCCCCATGAGCCAATGGAGTCAGCCTCTGAGGTGTTTCTGACCCTGGAAATGGCTCCACTATAAGCCAGTCGTCCAGCCTTTCTACAGGCCTTCTTCCCTCTGACCCATGAGTCAGCAGAGCAGGAGAGACTGCACCTGCTGTGGCCAGTTTGGGTTCTCAGAACTGTCATTCTACCCTTATCAAGTTCTATTACCTCGACCTGGACCTAACTCATGGCTCCTTTGTCTTACAGGGCAAATGGTTCTCTGCGCCTGGCTCGTTTGTGCCTGTTCACAACCTCCGGGACAGAAATCTCCTGACCCCTGTGTTGCAGCATTGCTATTAGCATCCCCATTGCATGAGCCATGACACAGTGTCGTCTTCCCTTGAAATGGAACTACACCAGATTACATATGTAATTCAGTTACCTGAGAAGGGAACGAGACACTGTATAGCTAGCCACACACCGGGTGTCCACTCATGCTTCCGTCGGTCAAATGGAAGCTGGAGTAATGTTATGTAGATGCCCTTTTATGGCCTTGCTGGTGCACTTCGCTTCATCACCTGGCCTACTCAAGCCGATAAACTGGCGGGATTTTGCACAGAGCTTCAGACACAACTTCTGCTAAGAAGCTTTACCAAAACATCAGCCCTGACACAGCATCTTTTTCCCTTCTCAGGGAACCGGGTTACATATGTAACCTGGTGTAGTTTTCCCCTAAGTTAGTGGAGTTGCCATTGGTTTCAGCAACTGTACTCCTACATGAACATGTCTGTAACAGGAGTTTGGCTTAATGGTAGTTTGGATCCTGGCTTATTTGTACTACAGTGTGGGTACATTTTTCAATTAATATTATAAAGCAAGACTCTAGCTAAGGATAATAAATTGTTTAAATGTAATTACAGTGGTGTGAAAAAGTGTTGGCCCCCTTCCTGATTTCTTATTTTTTTGCATGTTTGTCACACTTTAATGTTTCAGATAATCAAACACATTTAAATATTAGTCAAAGATAACACAAGTAAACACATCATGCAGTTTTTAAATGAAGGTTTTTATTATTAAGGGAAAACAAAATCCAAAACTACATGGCCCTGTGTGAAAAAGTGTTTGCCCCCCTGTTAAAACATAACTTAACTGTGGTTTATCACACCTGAGTTCAATTTCTCTAGCCACACCCAGGCCTGATTACTGCCACACCTGTTCGCAATCAAGAACTCACTTAAATAGGACCTGCCTGACAAAGTGAAGTAGACCAAAAGATCCTCAAAAGCTAGACATCATGCCGAGATCCAAATAAATTCAAAAACAAATGAGAAAGAAAGTAATTGAGATCTATCAGTCTGGAAAAGGTTATAAAGCCATTTCTAAGCTTTGGGACTGCCGCGAACCACAGTGAGAGCCATTATCTACAAATGGCGAAAACATGGAACAGTGGAGAACCTTCCCAGGAGTGGCCGGCTGACCAAAAGCCGAGATCCAAGACGAAAATGGCTGCTGAGCAAAAAGAACATAAAGGCTCGTCCCAGTTTTGCCAGAAAACATCTTGATGATCTCCAAGACTTTTGGTAGAATACACTGTGGACTGATGAGACATAAATTAAACATTTTGGAAGGTCTGTGTCCCATTACATCTGGTGTAAAAGTAACACCGCATTTCAGAAAAAGAACATCATACCAACAGTAAAATATGGTGGTGGTAGTGTGATGGTCTGGGGCTGTTTTGCTGCTTCAGGACCCGGAAGACTTGCTGTGATAAATGGAACCATGAATTCTGCTGTCTACCAAAAAATCCTGAAGGAGAATGTCTGGAATATCTGTTAGTGACCTCAAGCTGAAGTGAACTTGGGTTCTGCGGCAGGACAATGATCCAAAACACAGCAGCAAGTCCACCTCTGAATGGCTGAAGAAAAACAAAATGAAGACTTTGGAGTGGCCTAGTCAAAGTCCTGACCTCAATCCCATTGAGATGCTGTGGCATGACCTTAAAAAGGTGGTTCATGCTCGAAAACCCTCCAATGTGGCTGAATTACAACAATTCTGCAAAGATGAGTGGGCCAAAATTCCTCCACGGCAGACTCATTGCAAGTTATGGAAAACGCTTGATTGCAGTTGTTGCTGCTAAGGGTGTCCCAACCAGTTATTAGGCTTAGGGGGCAAACACCTTTTCACACAGGGCCATGTAGTTTTGGATTTTGTTTTCCCTTAATAATAAAAACTTTCATTTAAAAACTGCATGATGTGTTTACTTGTGTTATCTTTGACTAATATTTAAATGTGTTTGATTATCTGAAACATTAAAGTGTGACAAACATGCAAAAAAATAAGAAATCAACACTTTTTCACACCACTGTATGTATAATACCCCAAATCACAACGCCCTCTGCCAACCACCAGATGTAGCCCTCATCCAAATACTAAGCTACTTCCAGGTCAGATCACTTCAGGGTTTACACAGACATTTCAGTGGCATGCACACTGACTTCTGTGCTACATATTGTTTTTGTGTGTTACATACCAAGCCATATTAAACACATTGTTTTTAGCTTTCCAGTGTATTTTTGGATTTGTTTGCCTGGTTGTTTTGTCTATATGGAACCAACAACCTCAGCAGGCTCGCACACCCCTACTGCTACCGCTCCCTAGGGAATCAGTCTGTATGGCATTTCCTGAGAAGTCTGACGACTCGGCTGACCACTGCAAAGGTTTCCTGCATCAATGTGACGTTTTCTTTTCACAACAACTGAATACCTACTGGGAGGGGAGCATAAAGTGTGCATTGATCGTGTCCCTGCTAACAGGAAGCTCGCTGAACTGGGCCTCAGTTGTGTGGGACATTGATCCTCAGGTCACAGGTTTACTTCTCTGGTTTAATATTAGAGGTGTTTCTATACCCTGCAGACACATTTCTGTACAAGTCCTCCATCTACGACAAGGTTCTGACCCTGCTGCTAACTATGCCATGAGTTTCCTAGACCCCCTGTAAGTCAAAGAGGGTGGAATGACACATCCCTCTGCGCTGTCTTCTGTGAGGGTTACGTCTAGCGCTGCAATCTGAACTGGCCTGCCAGGATGTGGACACCTCACTCTCCTGGTACATCAATATGGCCATTCAGCTGGATTACTTAATGCGGCAACAACACCTCAGCAGGTCCACTCAGCCATCTATCCAATTTGAAGGAAGTTTCACACCAACGAGGAGGACACGGGTGAACTAGGGATGACACACAAGGACTTAATGACCATGGAGATGGATTTGAGTAAGGTACAAGCCATAACCGACTGGCCGCTGCACATCACGGTCAAGGAATTACAACGATTCCTGGGGTTTGCAAATTTTTTTACCACAAATTCATCTGGAAATACAGTCTGGTGGCCTCCATTATCAGCAACCTCCTTTGGGGCAACCCTAAGAGACTGCACTAGACTGAAACCTCCAAGACTGATTTCAAGAAATTTAAGACCTGCTTTACATTGGCCCACATTCTCAAACACCCTGACCCAAGTGCACTGTTCAGGGTAGAAGTGGATGCCTCTCATGTCACCACAACCCCATTCACCAACTCACAAGCCCAGAATCCATCTTACTTCCATCCATTGTCTTCACTCCCATCTGATGGACTTCATTGAAACAGCAGTCAGAGCCACCACCTCTAGAATGTCTAGCCTCCAAACACTATGTGCCCCGACTTACATTCCCTTGTTCTCTACTGGGTTCATGCAGCTTGCAGCTCAGGCCACCCAGGGATCCAACAAACCACATCTCTCCTCCAAAACACTTTCTGTTTGCCCTCCCTAGCCCGTGATATGGAGACCTATATCAAAGCCTGCCAGACTTGTGCTCAATCCAAGTTAAGTCACCAGCTCCCTGTCGGACTCCTGGAACCACTCCTGACACCCCAACATTCCTTGTGTCACATGTCAGTAGACTTTATCAACCACCTTTCAGTTTAGTGGATGCAACACCATCCTGATAGCTATCAACCAGTTCTCTAAAGCTTGCCACCCCATGCCTACCCACAGCCATGGAAACCACCAGATTTTGTTCCACCAGGCTTTCAGAGTGTATGGTCTCCCAGAGGACATTGTGTCAGACTGGGGGACACAGTTCACCTTACTGTATCCTAGACCTTTTGCCTCAGGTTCAGCTTTACATTATGATTACAGATTCTGATGTTATGAGGTGAAAGACTGGTTTAAAACCTGTAACAGTCAAAGGTGATGTACACCTGTAAAATTGTAAATAGTGGAATTGTAATCATTGCATTATACAGAAGAGCATTTTTTCTTACTTATGTCACATGTGGTTTGCTCAGTAAGTTCTAAATTTCAGCTCAGCAGATTATTCTCAGCTCTCACACAATCTTAGTGAATCATAAATTCTACTGAGATTTGCAATATATAACATATTTATTTGATTGATGATCATAGTTCAAAGTCCAGAGCTGTGTGTTTGTGTATAGTTAGGAAGGTGAAGGTATACATCCAGAATGGACAAAATGGTTGCAGCTGATGATATATTACAAACCAGTCATTTTTAAACAGTTTTATTTTAGGTGTGGTAGATACAGGAAATGATCGACACATAGCAAATAACCAGTTTTAATTTCAAACAGTCAATTAAAATAATTTAGTGTGTGAAGAATTAGTCAGAAATATTTCCCCTGACAGAATGACTCTAAAAGCTTGTCTGTACCAGCTGTAGAAAAATGCATACACTATCGGATTACATGTTGAATTGAAATATGCCACCCAGATTACTATATCAAACACAACTGGAGGAACAGAATATCCTGTATATGGATCTATGCAGTTACAGATAAAAAACGGCATCCAGGATGTCAGAAAAACTCCCACAATTATGGCTAAAGTTTTCGTGGCCTTCCTTTCCGATTTGCTCATATCGGCTTTTTCCTCGACTGTCTTCATCTGTGCATTTGTGGATCGAATTGCATGAGCTTGTCTTTGTGCAGTGTGGAGGATTTTCATGTACACACAAAGCATGATTACAGCAGGGATGTAAAAGCAGAGCATAGAAAACACTATGGCTCCCACTTTGGCTTGAAACACCATGCAGGCACCTTCACATACAAAGTTATTGTAATAAAAGTCTTCATTTCCAAGAATATTGAGCTCCAGGAATATCATCCCAAACCCAACAGATACAGAAATGCCCCAACACACAACAATCATGAATCTAATGGTAGTAGGAGTCATTTTACTGTAATACAGAAGCGGGTGACACACAGCATAATATCGATCTAAAGAAATAATACACAGGTTTAAAATGGATGCGGTGCACACAGTGACGTCCAAACTGCTGTGTATTTTACAAAAGGTGCTTCCTAAATACCAGCAAGTTTCCACGGAGCGTATCATGCTAGGCGGCATCACTATTCCTCCTACAAGCAGATCAGCAACAGCCAGAGAGAGAATGAGGTAATTAGTTGATGTGCGCAGCTGCCTGAAATGTACAACAGTTATAATCACGAGCAGGTTTCCGAGCACAGTGATGAGAGAAGACGTGCTAAAGAGGATGTAGAGCACAACGCGAACTTCCAGAGAATAATCAATCTTCAAACACGAGGTATTGAGGGAACTGAAACAAAGTGCAGGCTGCTCCCGAATCTCCAAATCGATGATATTTTCCATCTAGTGCACTCACAACAACTTGCAGATCTGGAGTTAATTAACATAAAATAGTCTATGGCATTACTTGCTCATCTTTAAGTAATATTATATCTATGATACACAATAAACAAAGGACCTTGACCCAATCTACTGTATATAAGAATTCTAATCAATTTCTAATGACTCTATTAATAATTCATCATACCTTGATCTGTACCATGTCAAGGAAAGATAACC
Organism: Hemibagrus guttatus; assembly: GCA_033459395.1. NCBI lineage: Eukaryota > Metazoa > Chordata > Actinopteri > Siluriformes > Bagridae > Hemibagrus > Hemibagrus guttatus. Next base: position 10,004,114 of record JAUCMX010000030.1, on the reverse strand, counting down.
AGAGAAAAGAACATGTAAATTTATAGTCTTTCCTAACCAATAGCAGTCCATCAGATTAATCCCTGATGGAGCATGATGGGAGAAAACTAAACAGTCCAATGTCCAGAGATTAACCTAAGGTTTAATTAGGTTTACTCAGGTGAAAAAACCATGCAACTTGAATGGATACTGATGACAATCTAGGCCATAACGTTACATTTTATCCAAATGGGTTTGTAACACTTACTGTATTTGAAAATCAGCATTATATCTAATCTTCAACTCAGTGATCATTATAAACAAAGCAATGATGAACTGAGCTCCAAAAGGCTTCCCGTGCGTGCAGACCCTCCTAATGGCAGATATGTTTGCACAGATTGTGGTGTAATGTAGTGAGCAGAAGATGGACACAAATGCAGAACCTCAGAATCTGCTTTATTAGGGCAAATCCAGAAATCAGTGTTAGTGCTCAGAGTGGTGGTCAAAACACAGGCAGACTCCAGAATATTTACAAATCTCAAAGTACTATCAGGAAAATGTCTAGGAAACAAGGAATCATAGTGAAACACTGAAGCTCAGGCTTGAACATAATGGGACAAATACACAGTAATATGTCTGAATGAGATAAAGAATCAAATCAGGGTAAAACATGGAAATAAGTGAACACAATCACAATCAACACAATGTGGCAGGACAAGAAAGTCATTAGCCCCTGTGCAAATGATCCATGAGCACTACATACTCCCATTAGCTACAAAGAAGTAAATCTTGATGAAATAAACCTCAACTTCTTTATCTTGACAGACCTAAGGTCAGTCAGGTTGTGAAACTGCAGTCCACTCAGAAGAATAAAACCTCTAAAGGGAAACCTTGTAGCTGTCATATTGCTGATGGAACGTCACCAGGCTGTATTCTACTCTTTACTAAGCACTTGAGCAAGTACTAGTACTAAACCTACTCTGGCAGTAAATGGAGAAAAAACCTTGCTAAAACCTTTGCCAATATCTGTACTCTCACACTAATATCTCTGTAACAGAAGTTTAGTTTAATGAAAGTCTTAGTGTTTTGTCTATTTGTAATAGAGTGAGAATACATTTTTCAATACTTATCACAAAATGTTTCTATAAGTCTCTATTATCATGGATGTGTGCTTAAAAAAGCTGCTGAACACATCAGTGATGTCCACTTGTTTGCTAAATAATGTTTGTAGCCTGACATAACTAGTGCTATTTTTGAATGCAGTATGTTATTGCCTACAAAGGACATTCCCCATGGAAATCGCTCACTCAGGTATCTGCAGGACAAGGGTTTACTCCCTGATACATTATCTTTGGCCCCAGACTCCATTATATCAAGTTACCAGGGAAGGAATATTGATACCAATAATTGCTGTCTGTTTCTCTAAACTTACTCATCAGCCCTAAGCTTTGAAACACACACACACACACAGTGCTTACTTAGATATTAAGCTAAGATTTAATATCTGTGTATTCTGTTTGGAACAGTGCTCATTGTTCATGTCATTATTTTATTAACATGCTTACCTTGTTTTATATATCTGAGCAATGATCAGTATAAACAACATTGATTGAAATGCAGCTCCAAAGAGATCCTGGCATGTACATGTACGAGAAAGTGTAAAAATAAAAGGAGGGAATGGGACAACTAAAACAAATGACGATAGAATTTGCAGTAAGCTGTATACAATTTTAGTTTAAAAATAAGCAATCAAAACAATCGAGTGTGTGAGGAATTAGCTTGAAATATTCCCCCAGACAGAATGACTCGAAAAGCTTGTCTGAACCAGCTGTAGAAAAATGCATACACTATTGGATTGCATGTTGAATTGAAATATCCAACCCAAAGGAATAAATCAAAAAGAATTGGAGGAACAGAATATCCTGTAAATGGATCTATGCAGTTACAGATAAAAAAAGGCACCCAGGATGTCAGAAAAACTCCCACAATTATAGCTAAAGTTTTCGTGGCCTTCCTTTCCGACTTGCTCATACCGGCTTTTTCCTCGACTGTCTTCATCTGTGCATTTGTGGATCGAATTGCACGAGCTTGTCTTTTTGCTGTGCGAAAGATTTTTACATATACACAAAGCATGATTACAGCAGGGATGTAAAAGCAGAGCATAGGAAACACTATGGCGGCCGCTTTGGCTTGAAAAACCATACATGCCCCTTCACAAAGGAAGTTATTGTAATAAAAGTCTTCATTTCCAAGAATATTGAGCTCCAGGAATATCATCCCAAACCCAAGTACTGCAGAAATGCCCCAACACACAACAATCATGAATCTAATGGTAGTAGGAGTCAGTTTACTGTGATACAAAAAGCGGATGACATACAGCATAATATCGATCTAAAGAAATAATACACAGGTTTAAAATGGATGCGGTGCACACAGTGACGTCCAAACTGCTGTGTATTTTACAAAAGGTGCTTCCTAAATACCAGCAAGTTTCCACGGAGCGTATCATGCTAGGCGGCATCACTATTCCTCCTACAAGCAGATCAGCAACAGCCAGAGAGAGAATGAGGTAATTAGTTGATGTGCGCAGCTGCCTGAAATGTACAACAGTTATAATCACGAGCAGGTTTCCGAGCACAGTGATGAGAGAAGACGTGCTAAAGAGGATGTAGAGCACAACGCGAACTTCCAGAGAATAATCAATCTTCAAACACGAGGTATTGAGGGAACTGAAACAAAGTGAAGGCTGCTCCCGAATCTCCAAATCGATGATATTTTCCATCTAGTGCACTCACAGTGCCTTCCAAATCTGGAGAAATTAACATAATGAACAAATTATTGTAAATAATCCAATGATAAATATACAGTGTGTAAGAACTCTAATAATGTAAATGACTGTATTCATAATAACTCATCATACCCTGCTCTGTACCATGTCAAAGAAAGATAACCAAATAGAGGAGTGTCTAAATTTATAGTCTGCCATAGCCAATAGCGAATAGTTTATCAAATTAATCCCTGGGGGAGCATGATGGAGGAAAAAACAAACCACCCATTTTACAGAGAATAATCTAAGGTTTCTTTCATTAATGAATGAAATGAGTGAAATTAATTAAATTAATGAGATTTATTTCATTAAAAACAAATGGTCCAGTCTGATTATTGAAACATCTGATGGCTTTTTACACAGTCTGGTTGTGTGGCCCAAATGTTTTGGTATCTTTTTCCAGATGTCAAGAGGGTGAAGAGTTTGTGTGAGGGGTGCATGGGGTTGTCCACAATGCCACAATGGATTTGCGGATGCAAAATGTGTTGTAAAGATGGTGAGCAAGTTCATAAAATGAGTACATCCGTGCCCCACTATATTTTGGGGGACTACTCGCACTTTTTCTGTGTTGTTTGTTTGTGCACCGACTTGGATCATGGACCTCGGAGGTTGAGTTAGGGGAGGCTCAACTAGAGACAACTGATCCCCTTTCTCTTGTCCTGTCTCCCAACTTCCCCACTTTGGCTCCAGGAGCTTGCTTTGTGATTTCTTGCGACCCGAACGAGGAAATATTATTGTCTTCATCAGACTCTGAGGAGCTCAATGTGGGCAATGATGTGAGGTATGCCACTAAATTGCTTCCTGAGAGAAAACAATCTGTGGTGTTTGTGTTGTTTAGCTGGTGAGTTCCAGCCAGGCACACGAGTCCCGTGTCTTTCAAGGTAACGTTCCAGATTCATTCATGGTTTCATGGCTTAGTGAATCCCTTTCTGTGATCCTTTCAGCTGACTCTAATACCTTGCTTAGGCTCTGGGAGCTCGCGTTGTGATTTCTCCCATTCTAGTGAGGATATATTCCACCTGCATGGAGATGTCTCCCATTCTTCCAAGACCTCCACATTGAGGTGCCAAGGTTGTGGAATAATCTTTATTCTGCCTGTTTGATCTCCTCAGCCACTGGTCAGCCAGAGGTTAAGTCGGGTCGGTGCTGCACACAATGGCAGTTTTGCACGCATACCAAGCTGACATGCTAAAGCTAATCTGCAGTGAGGGGCTCATCATTGAAGTCTGAACTCTGCCAAGCCACATATTTGGCTTTCTGTGCCACATAGCAGACGACCCATGCCATCGGCCATTTCATGACTGCGTTTGGTTGCCACAGAGAAGCAATCTGACAGAGATTTTAAAAAGGGAGAAGACCATTCTTTTATATGCCCTGATGTCTCTTAAGGGTCTGTTCTTCCCTCGCCACAGCGAGGAGCCAGGGCTATCAACTAGCAGCCACTAGCCCCAACTTGGCCTGCTGAGGCAGGAAAAGAAGGCTATCATTGCAGCCTAAGACCCCCCACATAAAATCTGGGTAGCCGGCCAGCACTTTGTTGCAGGTCTAACATCTCTCTCAGACCACCTGGCAACATGAAAGCGTCTGCCAGTTGTGTCACAATGGGTTCTGTGGGAAAAGGCTACAGAATCCAGTTTGCCTCCTGTCCTGCATCTTTCAAGCTGTGCTGCCTACAGTTTGGCACAGACCAAACCTCATACTTCCAAGAGGAACTTCTCTCACGTCTGAGAAATTGACCATAGAGCACATTCCTCTCTCAAGTCAAGCCTCCAGCTTTACAGCCAGCATCTATTGGTTCTAAAGAAGGGTGGTGGCTACTCCAAAGTTTAGACCTGTGTGCTCCAAATCATATGCTGAAACCTACAAGTTTGAGATGTTAACAATTAAGGTCATTGTGTCACAGATCAGGTCCGAGGACTGGTTTGCAGCAATAATCCTGAAGGGTGCCTGTCTTCACATAGGCATCTTGCCAGAGCACAGGAGACTACCCTGGTTTGCTTTTGGGGAGAAACGTACTGGTGCCAGGTTCTCCCTTTAGACCTAGCCTTATTGCTCACCCTCACAAAGTGCATGGAGTCTGCTGTGGCATCATTGCACCCTGGGGAGTTGAACCTCTGTGCCTTGTGGCTTTCTATGCAGACTGTGTCTCCCCACCTAGTACCTCTCAGTGGTCCTGGAGGGGCTTTTCCAAGCCCCCCATGAGCCAATGGAGTCAGCCTCTGAGGTGTTTCTGACCCTGGAAATGGCTCCACTATAAGTCAGTTGTCCAGCCATTCTGCAGGCCTTCTTCTCTCTTACCCTTGAGTCAGCAGAGCAGGAGAGACTGCACTTGCTGTGCCCAGTTTGGGTTCTCAGAATTTGCACTCTCCCTTTTCGTCAGCTTTGGCAGCCGCAAGAAATGCAATCCGCTCTCCAAAAAGCACCTTGTGCTGGATAGTGGAAGCTATCTCGTAAGCCTGTATGGTGTGCTGTGTGGCTTTGCCTCTAGGGATTATGGCTCACTCCACTAGGTGTATTGCCTTGTCCAGCACTCTGGCTAGGGGCGTTCCCCTCCAGGATATTTGTGCTACAGCGGATTGGTCTTCTCCATCCACCCTTATCAGGTTCAGTAACCTTGACCTGGACACATGGCTCCTTGGTCTTACAGGGCTAATGGTGCTCTGCTCCTGGCTCGTTTGTGCCTTTTCACGACCTCCGGGACAGAAATCTCCCATCGCGTGTGTGGCAGCATTGCTATTAGCATTCCCATTGCATCAGCCATGACACAGTGTCGTGTTCCCTTGAAATGGAACTACACCAGATTACATATGTAACCCAGTTCCCTGAGAAGGGAATATGAGACTGTGTTGCTAGCCACACACCGGGCATCCACTTGCGCTTCCTTCAGACAAATGGAAGCTGGAGTAATGACATGAAGGTCTTGCTGGTGCACTTCGCTTCGTCACCTGACCTACCCAAGCCGATAAACCAGCGAGATTTCACACAGAGCTTCAGACACAACTTCTGCAAAGAAGCTTTACCATAGCATCGGCCCTGATGCAATGTCTTGTTCCCTTCTCAGGGAACCGGGTTACATACATAACCTGATGTAGTTTTCTTCCAAGTTAGTGGAGTTGCCATTGGTTTCAGCACCTGTACTCCTACATGAACATGTCTGTAACAGGAGTTTGGCTTAATGGTTGTTTGGATGCTGGCTTATTTGTACTACAGTGTGGGTACATTTTTCAATTAATATTATAAAGCAAGTCTCTCTATCTAAGGATGATAAATTGTTTAAATGTAAATATATATAATACCCCAAACCACAACACCCTCTCCCAACCGCCAGATGGAGCCCTCATTTGAATACTAAGCTACTTCCATATCAGATCACTTCAGGGTTTACACAGACATTTCAGTGGCATGCACGCTCACTTCTGTGCTACATATTGTTTTTGTGTGTTACATACCAAGCCATATTTAATACATTGTTTTTAGCTTTCCAGTGTATTTTTGGATTTGTTTGCCTGGTTGTTTTGTCTATATGGAACCAACAACCTCAGCAGGCTCGCACACCCCCACTTCCATCGGTTCCCAGTGAATCAGTCTGTATGGCATTTCCTGAGAAGTTTGATGGCTCGGCTGACCACTGCAAAGGTTTCCTGCATCAATGTGACGTTTTCTTTTCACAACAATTGAACGGGGAGGGGAGCATAAAGTGTGCATTGATCGTGTCCCTGCTAACAGGAAGCTCGCTGAACTGGGCCTCAGTTGTGTGGGACATTGATCCTCAGGTCACAGGTTTACTTCTCTGGTTTAATATTAGAGGTGTTTAAATACCCTGCAGCGACATTTCTGTACAAGTCCTCCATCTATGACAAGGTTCTGACCCTGCTGCTAACTATGCCATGAGTTTCCTAGACCCCCTGTAAGTCAAAGAGGGTGGAATGACACATCCCTCTGCGCTGTCTTCTGTGAGGGTTACGTCTAGCGCTGCAATCTGAACTGGCCTGCCAGGATGTGGACACTCCACTCTACTAGTACATCACTATGGCCATTATCAGCTGGATAACCTGACGAGGCAACAACACCTCAGCAGGTCCACTCAGCCCTCCATCCAATTTGAAGGAAGTTTCACACCACAGTGGAGGACAGGAGTGAACTAGGGGTGACATGTAAGGACTTTATGACCATGGAGATGGACTTGAGTAAGGTACGAGCCATAACCGACTGGCCGCTGCACATCACAGTCAAGGAATTACAATGACTCCTAGGGTTTGCAAATTTTTTACCACCAATTCATCTGGAATTACAGTTCGGTAGCCTCCTCTATCACCAACCTCCTTTGGGCGACCCTAAGAGACTGCACTAGACTGAAACCTCCAAGACTGATTTCAAGAAACTTAAGACCTGCTTTACATTGGTCCACATTCTCAAAGACCCTGATCCAAGTGCACTGTTCAGGGTATAAGTGGATGCCTCTCATGTCACCACAACCCCATTCACCAACTCACAAGCCCAGAATCCATCTTACTTCCATCAAACATCTTCACTCCCATCTGTTGGCCCTTCCTAGCTTGTGATATGGAGACCTACATTAAAGCCTGCCAGACTTGTGCTCAATCCAAGTTAAGTCACCAGCTCCCTGTCGGTACTCCTGGAACCACTCCTGACACCTCAACAATTCTTGTGTCATATGTCAGTAGACTTCATCAACCACCTTTCGAGTTTAGTGAATGCAACACCATCCTGATAGCTATCGACCAGTTCTTTAAAGCTTGCCACCTCATGGCTACCCACAGCCATGGAAACCACCAGAGTTTTGTTCCACCAGGCTTTCAGAGTGTATGGTCTCCCAGAGGACATTGTGTCAGACTGGGGGACACAGTTCACCTTACTGGATCCTAGACCTTTTGCCTCAGGTTCAGCTTTACATTATGATTACAGATTCTGATGTTATGAGGTGAAAGACTGGTTTAAAACCTGTAACAGTCAAAGGTGATGTACACCTGTAAAATTGTAAATAGTGGAATTGTAATCATTGCATTATACAGAAGAGCATTTTTTCTTACTTATGTCACATGTGGTTTGCTCAGTAAGATCTAAATTTCAGCTCAGCAGATTATTCTCAGCTCTCACACAATCTTAGTGAATCATAAATTCTACTGAGATTTGCAATATAGGAATGAATATACATAAGAATGGAGAAAATGTTCAGCTGATGATATTTACAAGTATTTTTAGGAAGTTTGAAGGGTATACACACAGGAAAAGAGACAAAGCAAATAACCAGTTGATAATTACAAACCCGTCAATTAAAATAAGTTTTGGTGTGAAGAAATACAGGAAATATTTGACACAGACAAATAACCTTTTAAATTTCGAACCAGTGTAATTAAAATAAATGTTACATGTTGAAGAAAAATTACCCAGATAATATATCAAAACCTAGGAAAAGAATACCTGTAAATGGTCTATACCCGCAGTAAAAAACGGCATCCAGGATTCAGGGAAAAATATCCACCCAATTATTGCTAAAAATTTGTGGAACCAGTTCCTGTATATGGTTTCCCCATGCTTCATCGGCATTCGGATTTGAAAAACCACAAAAGGAAAAAAAAAACTTGTCTTTGTGCAGTGAGGAGGATTTTCATGTACACACAAAGCATGATTACAGCAGGGATGTAAAAGCAGAGCACAGAAAACACTATGGCTCCCACTTTGGCTTGAAACACCATGCATGCACCTTCACATACAAAGTTATTGTAATAAAAGTCTTCATTTCCAAGAATATTGAGCTCCAGGAATATCATCCCAAACCCAACAGATACAGAAATGCCCCAACACACAACAATCATGAATCTAATGGTAGTAGGAGTCATTTTACTGTAATACAGAAGCGGGTGACACACAGCATAATATCGATCTAAAGAAATAATACACAGGTTTAAAATGGATGCGGTGCACACAGTGACGTCCAAACTGCTGTGTATTTTACAAAAGGTGCTTCCTAAATACCAGCAAGTTTCCACGGAGCGTATCATGCTAGGCGGCATCACTATTCCTCCTACAAGCAGATCAGCAACAGCCAGAGAGAGAATGAGGTAATTAGTTGATGTGCGAAGCTGCCTGAAATGTACAACAGTTATAATCACGAGCAGGTTTCCGAGCACAGTGATGAGAGAAGACGTGCTAAAGAGGATGTAGAGCACAACGCGAACTTCCAGAGAATAATCAATCTTCAAACACGAAGTATTGAGGGAACTGAAACAAAGTGAAGGCTGCTCCCGAATCTCCAAATCGATGATATTTTCCATCTAGTGCACTCACAACAACTTGCAGATCTGGAGTTAATTAACATAAAATAGTCTATGGCATTACTTGCTCATCTTTAAGTAATATTATATCTATGATACACAATAAACAAAGGACCTTGACTAATCTACTGTATATAAGAATTCTAACCAAATTCTAATGACTCTATTAATAATTCATCATACCTTGATCTGTACCATGTCAAGGAAAGATAACCAGAGAAAAGAACATGTAAATTTATAGTCTTTCCTAACCAATAGCAGTCCATCAGATTAATCCCTGATGGAGCATGATGGGAGAAAACTAAACAGTCCAATGTCCAGAGATTAACCTAAGGTTTAATTAGGTTTACTCAGGTGAAAAAACCATGCAACTTGAATGGATACTGATGACAATCTAGGCCATAACGTTACATTTTATCCAAATGGGTTTGTAACACTTACTGTATTTGAAAATCAGCATTATATCTAATCTTCAACTCAGTGATCATTATAAACAAAGCAATGATGAACTGAGCTCCAAAAGGCTTCCCGTGCGTGCAGACCCTCCTAATGGCAGATATGTTTGCACAGATTGTGGTGTAATGTAGTGAGCAGAAGATGGACACAAATGCAGAACCTCAGAATCTGCTTTATTAGGGCAAATCCAGAAATCAGTGTTAGTGCTCAGAGTGGTGGTCAAAACACAGGCAGACTCCAGAATATTTACAAATCTCAAAGTACTATCAGGAAAATGTCTAGGAAACAAGGAATCATAGTGAAACACTGAAGCTCAGGCTTGAACATAATGGGACAAATACACAGTAATATGTCCGAATGAGATAAAGAATCAAATCAGGGTAAAACATGGAAATAAGTGAACACAATCACAATCAACACAATGTGGCAGGACAAGAAAGTCATTAGCCCCTGTGCAAATGATCCATGAGCACTACATACTCCCATTAGCTACAAAGAAGTAAATCTTGATGAAATAAACCTCAACTTCTTTATCTTGACAGACCTAAGGTCAGTCAGGTTGTGAAACTGCAGTCCACTCAGAAGAATAAAACCTCTAAAGGGAAACCTTGTAGCTGTCATATTGCTGATGGAACGTCACCAGGCTGTATTCTACTCTTTACTAAGCACTTGAGCAAGTACTAGTACTAAACCTACTCTGGCAGTAAATGGAGAAAAAACCTTGCTAAAACCTTTGCCAATATCTGTACTCTCACACTAATATCTCTGTAACAGAAGTTTAGTTTAATGAAAGTCTTAGTGTTTTGTCTATTTGTAATAGAGTGAGAATACATTTTTCAATACTTATCACAAAATGTTTCTATAAGTCTCTATTATCATGGATGTGTGCTTAAAAAAGCTGCTGAACACATCAGTGATGTCCACTTGTTTGCTAAATAATGTTTGTAGCCTGACATAACTAGTGCTATTTTTGAATGCAGTATGTTATTGCCTACAAAGGACATTCCCCATGGAAATCGCTCACTCAGGTATCTGCAGGACAAGTTCACTCCCTGATACATTATCTTTGGCCCCAGACTTCATTATATCAAGTTACCAGGGAAGGAATATTGATACCAATAATTGCTGTCTGTTTCTCTAAACTTACTCATCAGCCCTAAGCTTTGAAACACACACACACACACACAGTGCTTACTTAGATATTAAGCTAAGATTTAATATCTGTGTATTCTGTTTGGAACAGTGCTCATTGTTCATGTCATTATTTTATTAACATGCTTACCTTGTTTTATATATCTGAGCAATGATCAGTATAAACAACATTGATTGAAATGCAGCTCCAAAGAGATCCTGGCATGTACATGTACGAGAAAGTGTAAAAATAAAAGGAGGGAATGGGACAACTAAAACAAATGACGATAGAATTTGAAGTAAGCTGTATACAATTTTAGATGAAATAAGCAATCAAAACAATCGAGTGTGTGAGGAATTAGCTTGAAATATTCCCCCAGACAGAATGACTCGAAAAGCTTGTCTGAACCAGCTGTAGAAAAATGCATACACTATTGGATTGCATGTTGAATTGAAATATCCAACCCAAAGGAATAAATCAAAAAGAATTGGAGGAACAGAATATCCTGTAAATGGATCTATGCAGTTACAGATAAAAAAAGGCACCCAGGATGTCAGAAAAACTCCCACAATTATTGCTAAAGTTTTCGTGGCCTTCCGTTCCGACTTGCTCATACCGGCTTTTTCCTCGACTGTCTTCATCTGTGCATTTGTGGATCGAATTGCACGAGCTTGTCTTTTTGCTGTGCGAAAGATTTTTACATATACACAAAGCATGATTACAGCAGGGATGTAAAAGCAGAGCATAGAAAACACTATGGCTCCCACTTTGGCTTGAAACACCATGCAGGCACCTTCACATACAAAGTTATTGTAATAAAAGTCTTCATTTCCAAGAATATTGAGCTCCAGGAATATCATCCCAAACCCAACAGATACAGAAATGCCCCAACACACAACAATCATGAATCTAATGGTAGTAGGAGTCAGTTTACTGTAATACAGAAGCGGGTGACACACAGCATAATATCGATCTAAAGAAATAATACACAGGTTTAAAATGGATGCGGTGCACACAGTGACGTCCAAACTGCTGTGTATTTTACAAAAGGTGCTTCCTAAATACCAGCAAGTTTCCACAGAGCGTATCATGCTAGGCGGCATCACTATTCCTCCTACAAGCAGATCAGCAACAGCCAGAGAGAGAATGAGGTAATTAGTTGATGTGCGCAGCTGCCTGAAATGTACAACAGTTATAATCACGAGCAGGTTTCCGAGCACAGTGATGAGAGAAGACGTGCTAAAGAGGATGTAGAGCACAACGCGAACTTCCAGAGAATAATCAATCTTCAAACACGAGGTATTGAGGGAACTGAAACAAAGTGAAGGCTGCTCCCGAATCTCCAAATCGATGATATTTTCCATCTACAGTGCTCACAACCCCTTCCAGATCTGAGAATGTAAAGTTCAGACTATAGCATTACCACATCATGATCACCACAACATATCATAAATGATACATATTTATCTAATGACTTTGAGTGGTGTGGTGTGCATAGAATGATTATAGAGTTTATAAAGTGTTTACGATTATAGATTGATTACAATTCATGAAGTTCTTAACATTTGCATTCATAATAATCCATCATACCTTCCTCTGGACTATGAAAATGAAGTTAGTTCAAGACTAGAACATCTAATTTATAATACGTCTTGGCCAATAGCAATCCATAAAATTAATTCCTGGTGGAGCCTCATGTGGAAATAAACAACCGCCCCAAATCCAGGAAACCATAATGCAGTATAAGACTACTAAAAAAGGCCTGGAACCAGTGTGATAAATGTGCAATTAAACTTTGATACTTTTTGTGATTGTCATTGCACTTAACATTATCACTAATTTACAGGAAATTCATCACTGGCTTATGGCGACTCGTACACAGTCACAATGCCCTTCATCAGTGTTCTAAAACTAGAAGTTAATACCACTACCTATATTCACCCACTCTTTGCGCTCAGTCATTTTCATGAGTTTCCGTCCAACCTGCAGGTCAAACATGAAAGTAGCGTGATGTAGACTGTAGACCTTTTGGCTGCAGTGAGCACATTCATTAACCAGACACGGCTTGGTCCAAGACAACATATGGATTAGGGTCTCAATGATGCCAGGGCTTCCTTATGTTTAACAGGTTTTCAGATTAGTGCTCTCTTGGCAACAGGGGAAAAGAGGAGTGTTGGAAAGTGGAAGTAATAGGGCATTAGGCTCATTAATAGCACAATGCCACAGGCTCTGACGGCCAGTAATCCAAACAGCAAATCAGCCATGCATTCTGGGTTAAAGGGATAACATTCTCTTCTGTCAATCAGTGCAAGGCTGATGAACTGTGGGCATCTGTCAGCTGATGTACAGTGGGGCAAAAAAGTATTTAGTCAGCCACCAATTGTGCAAGTTCTCCCACTTAAAAAGATGAGAGAGGCCTGTAATTTTCATCATAGGTACACTTCAACTATGAGAGACAGAATGAGAAAAAAAAAATCCAGAAAATCACATTGTCTGATTTTTAAAGAATTTATTTGCAAGTTATGGTGGAAAATAAGTATTTGGTCACTAACAAAAGTTCATCTCAATACTTTGTTATATACCCTTTGCTGGCAATGACAGAAGTCAAACGTTTTCTGTAAGTCGCCACAAGGTTTTTACACACTGTTGCTGGTAGTTTGGCCCATTCCTCCATGCAGATCTCCTCTAGAGCAGTGATGTTTTGGGGCTGTCGCTGGGCAACACGGATTTTCAACTCCCTCCAAAGATTTTCTATGGGGTTGAGATCTGGAGACTGGCTAGGCCACTCCAGGACCTTGAAATGCTTCTTACGAAGCCACTCCTTCGTTGCCCGGGCGGTGTGTTTGGGATCATTGTCATGCTGAAAGACCCAGCCACGTTTCATCTTCAATGCCCTTGCTGATGGAAGGAGGTTTTTACTCAAAATCTCACGATACATGGCCCCATTCATTCTTTCCTTTACACGGATCAGTCGTCCTGGTCCCTTTGCAGAAAAACAGCCCCAAAGCATGATGTTTCCACCCCCATGCTTCACAGTAGGTATGGTGTTCTTTGGATGCAACTCAGCATTCTTTCTCCTCCAAACACGACAAGTTGAGTTTTTACCAAAAAGTTCTATTTTGGTTTCATCTGACCATATGACATTCTCCCAATCCTCTTCTGGATCATCCAAATGCTCTCTAGCAGACTTCAGACAGGCCCGGACATGTACTGGCTTAAGCAGGGGGACACGTCTGGCACTGCAGGATTTGAGTCCCTGGTGGCGTAGTGTGTTACTGATGGTAGCCTTTGTTACTTTGGTCCCAGCTCTCTGCAGGTCATTCACTAGGTCCCCCCGTGTGGTTCTGGGATTTTTGCTCACCGTTCTTGTGATCATTTTGACCCCACGGGGTGAGATCTTGCGTGGAGCCCCAGATGGAGGGAGATTATCAGTGGTCTTGTATGTCTTCCATTTTCTAATAATTGCTCCCACAGTTGATTTCTTCACACCAAGCTGCTTACCTATTGCAGATTCAGTCTTCCCAGCCTGGTGCAGGTCTACAATTTTGTTTCTGGTGTCCTTTGACAGCTCTTTGGTCTTGGCCATAGTGGAGTTTGGAGTCTGACTGTTTGAGGTTGTGGACAGGTGTCTTTTATACTGATAACGAGTTCAAACAGGTGCCATTAATACAGGTAACGAGTGGAGGACAGAGGAGCCTCTTAAAGAAGAAGTTACAGGTCTGTGAGAGCCAGAAATCTTGCTTTTTTGTAGGTGACCAAATACTTATTTTCCACCATAACTTGTAAATAAATTCTTTAAAAATCAGACAATGTGATTTTCTGGATTTTTTTTTTTTTCTCATTCTGTCTCTCATAGTTGAAGTGTACCTATGATGAAAATTACAGGCCTCTCTCATCTTTTTAAGTGGGAGAACTTGCACAATTGGTGGCTGACTAAATACTTTTTTGCCCCACTGTATGCAGGGCAGAGGAGGAAGAAATTGGTGGGACTTAGGGGAGATTCAAGTTACCATACCACTTATTTTAAAAAAGTCAAGTTAAGTCCTTTTTTTCACAGAAATCTAAACAGTTCTGTGATTCCCACCTCTTGTACTGATTTATTTAGGGAAAATGTATCTCATCTAAAAAATCTTTCATATAAAGGTGGGAAATATTTTGCACAATAGATTCTATTCATTCATTGTATTCTTTGAGATGAAGTTTAAGATGAAGGTTGTATGTAGATACAGATTGTTTGTAGTTTTTCCCCCAAGTAGTGGAAGTGGGGGGAGGTGGATTATTTGTAAATAAAAAAAAACATGGTCATGGTTTTTATTTTCTTAATAAACAGTACGTTTCACCCATGAGGCATGTCACTGAGGTCTTTGGTAGAGGACCGGAAGGATATAGCGTACTAATAAAACTTATTTTTTTAAATTTATTTTACATAATTTAGACTTAGGTACTATTGTGGTACAGTTGATGGCATCTTGGAGAATAGAAATTACTGTGTATTTATTTATAAAAATGATTCAGAATACCTTTAAAGGTATGATGAACAGAATATATGTTATATATATTGTATATGTTATATATATTATTTATAAGACTGTGCAGAATATCAACTTTGTTTTCATATAGTAGGCAGCATTTTATGGCAACCTAATAAAAAGAAGAAAAAAAAACATATTTGGGCCCAACATTATAATTGTTGTTAAATAGTACCTTTTGTAAAGGTTTAGTCTGTTTCTTTTATATGTACAAATAAATTAACAATTAAATTCAAATTTGCAATTTTGCACTCCGTTTTATGTATATTGAGAACATAATGAGTAGATTATTATTATTGTAACTGTTACACATTTTTGGGGAGCGATTTACAATTAAATTTCAATTATGCATCAAACAATTATCAACTCATTTTTTTCTTGGCAGAGAAATAAATCTTATGCACTTGGGTAGTTGATGTGTAAAATTTACACGTGCATAAAAAATATAATGTGCAAAAAATGCGTTACATTATACATGAGGGAAGCTTTGGGTGTTGTTTTGTTTGTTTTGTGAACATATAATTCTATAATTAAATAATTAAATAATATTTAACATATACAGTAAATTATGGCAGAACAAACTGGAGCACATCTTTGAAATATTAACAAATTTTTAACATAAGGATATCATCTAAATGGTTTACTCAGTGTGAAAAAAGATTCATTCTTGAAGAGCCTGAGTGAAATATTTTCCCAGATAACACACTCCGCAGTGCTTCTCTAAACCACTTGTAGAAAAAAGCATACACGATCGGGTTACAGGTTGAATTTAAATATCCGATCCAAACCAGCATATCAAACAATACAGGAGGAATCAAATAACCAATGAAAGGATCGATGACATTGCAGATAAAAAACGGCATCCACAGTGAAAGAAACACTCCCATAATCACCGCCAGAGTTTTCGTTGCCTTTTTCTCTTCTTTGCTTATCATCGACTGCGCTTTATTTTTCGAGTCCTGAATCAATTTGGCTTGTTTTTGTGCAACACGGAATATTTTCGTATAAACACTAAGCATGATGATTCCTGGGAAATAAAAGGAGAGCAAAGAGGAAGCGGTGCTGGAGGCTGCACTTTGGATCAAAACACAACCACCTTCACAGTCAATGTTTTCATTATAAAAATCTTCAATGCCCAGGATGTTGAGACCAAGAAATATTATTCCGAATCCAACTGCAACCGAAACACTCCAGCAAATGGAAATCATAATCAATGTGACAAAAGGTGTAATTATGGTCTGATACAGTAAGGGTTGACACACAGCATAATATCGATCGACAGATATAAAACACAGGTTTAAAATGGACGCAGTGCACAATGTGATATCAACACTGCTGTGAATTTTACAGAATAAAGTCCCCAAATACCAGCAGGTTTCTACAGATCGAATCATGCTTGGAGGCATTACAAATCCTCCTAACAGCAAATCCGTTACAGCCAGAGACAAGACCAGATAATTTGTCGGCATGTGGAGCTGTTTAAAATGAATGATGCTGAGGATGACAAAAAAGTTTCCAAATACTGTCAAAATCACCACCAAGCTGAAAAACACATAGAGTGGCACTCTGAGGACAAGAGGGTATGAGTATTTTGGACAGGAACTGTTTAAAAATTCATAGCAAAGAGGAATGACTTCCAGGGTCAGAGTTTGGCTTGAGTTCATTTCAAAATCCATCTGCTGAGATGTTTTGCTTCCTGTAAATAAATAGCAAACAGGATATTAAACACAATGAAGTTCAGCTTTAGCAGTTTCCCTATAACATCGTTCAGAACAAGGTCATTATATTTGCATGTCACTCACCATAAATCCTCCCTAAAAGTGGACTGACCAGTTACTATGCCCTGTTTATAATCATACTTATGCTCCCCTCTTTGTACCAAGCCAAACTCATGTTTTACTCCCAGTGGTCAGTGAAAAACAAGACCAGGCCGATATTCCCATTCTAATTGGCTGTAACGGCAAATAACATCCTTGTTATTTTGTCTCCACGGATTTAAAAAAACAAAGGTGTAAAGGGAGGAAATTAGGCCACTATAGGGAACTGGACAGTGTTGTTGTCTGAGGAGACACATATTTGTTGTTTGAAAGCATATTTTGTTGCTCCATTATATTCAGAGCTTTCAACATAAGTCCCAAAAGTCCTAGTAGGCCAAAATTAAAAAAAAATATGTTGGAGGAAGGGATGGCACCATGATGGATAGAATATTCAACCCTGTGGCATCTTGCTTTAAACAGCTTTTTATAAAGGCAAAGTATAAAGTTCCCCTAGATAAAGTGCACAAGCTGTGCATGTCCTGACATTTTCCCATTAATTGACTTTTTAGCTGCGTTAAGTGAAAAAGCAGAAAAATGTCATTTTCAGGTGTGTCCCACAAAATCTGATGCTATAGAATAGCACCAATGCTCCCAATAGTGTAAATCTATTAAGCTGATATTGCTCTGTTTGGTAAGATATTTTGGCATTGTATAGAATACAACGAAATGTAGTCGGCAACTCTCAGACAGCAACAAGTACATCTAAACATTAAGCTATGAAGGAACTTAAGAAGTTAAAAAAGAGGGGTTAAGACTAAACAGAATACACTGTGAAAAATATACAGTACTAATGCCTTAGCATAGGGGCATTGGTGGCTCAGTGGTAGGTTTCTCGCCTATCATGCGGAAGGCCCAGGGGTTCGATTCCCAGCCAATGCCTCAACCCCTGGATGCAGTGCTGGTCCCAAGCCCGGAGAAATGGGAGGGTTGCGTCAGGAAGGGCATCCGGCGTAAAACATTTGCCAAGTTGTTGTGCGGACCAGTTGGTCCACTGTGGCGACCCCGAACAGGGAGCAGCCGAAAGCAACTAATGCCTTAGCATAGTATAAAGCACTATAGCACATAGTATAAAGAGATATATTGAATATATTTATAAAGTGACACGGGAGTGCTGTGACACGTACATGAAACTTGATTTAAGCCAGTTTTACTGTTTATTACAAACCCATGATGGTTGACAACCGCTGTGTTGATGAGAAACAGATATACTTTTCCACTCATCATAGTTAACCTCTTCAGCTCTGGAGGGTGTCCAAACAGCCAGAGGATCTTAAAGCCGTACTTCTTACCTGGCTTTGACCAACAAATTTATGTTTTGGAAACATGGCCACAATGAATGAAGCCTGTGTTTTTTTGTTGTTGTTGTTCATTTTTTTTTTCGTTTTTCTCACAGCTGTCAGGAACAGAGATGGGATTTTATGAGAAAGTTGTTTGGTTTCTTCTCTTAAAGGTCAAAAGGTCATATGGTCAGTCTTAATGGTTTAAGAAGAGTTCAGTGTTGAGATCTTAACCTCACTGGAATATGTCAAAAGCTAACAAAACAGTCTCGGTTAGGGCAAAAACAACACAAACGTCAGTGATACAGTGGATGAAAATGTAGTGAGTAGTTTTATTGTTCAAACAGATCAAACTTTAACTGTCAGTTTAGCTTTTTTAACCATTTAACTCCCATATTTTCTCCTTTTACTGTCACTATATGTTATATACGTATAGAATAGCTTTTTTATTCAGGAAGCTAATTGATGTGTTCTAAAATATAAAAATATATATTTGGTGCATCTGTGTATATTGTGTGTTATGTGTATTTTAATGTATTTGATGTTCTGCACTGACCCTGCCACAGTGACATTTATTCAACTTTAATGAGATAATAAAGTGATGCAGAAACAAACACACAGCGATGTGTGTCTAACGTCGTTAGGGGTGTGAGTTTTTTTTACTGCTCAGAGCAGAGGGACTTGTTACTACTCTCCGAGTTCAATGTCTACAGTTGATAAATGCGCACAAATTTTATTTAAAAAGGCCCTGTTTGTTTAGAATGACACTGAAAATGCTTGGTCTTAAACATTTTACTTCTTCATTTTGAGCTGAAAAAAAAAAAAAAAAAAAAAAAAAACAGAGGATGTATATCATAGAAAAAGAGAATTAGAAAGGGTGATGCAGCACATTTTTCATTTTTTTTCCAAATAAAACTGAACTGTGTGTCATGTAAATAAGGTTTAAATAAGTCATTTATACAGAGACAGACAGATGGTGTGTGTCTGCTGTGACTGAAACTTTATAATCAAGCTGTTTTCTTTACACACAGATCAACACTCACATTATTAAATCTATAACACACCACCGCGCTCACAATTGAGTCCAGACACAGGGACAGATGTGTCCCTTGTGTCCCTTGTGTCCCTTGTGTTGGTTTTAAATGAACAGTAATGTCATATTCCTTCAATAAAACATGACACTGTACCTGATTACTGTAAAATTCATTTCGTGTGTGTGTGTGTGTGTGTGTGTCTGTGTGTGTGTGTGTGTGTGTGTGTGTGTGTGTGTGTGTGTGTGTGTGAAGTTCAGCCTGATGATGAGCTCAGCATTAAAATGACAGAAAATTATTGTCAGTAATTGAGTGAGCTGAAGATTAGTGATAAAGATAAAATAAACTCTGGTTGTGTTTGTTCTGTTTTGTTCTGTCATGTTTGATCGGTTCTCTTTTTTTCCTGTTTGACATGTTTGGGCTTTTTTTTTTTTTTTTGATTGGTCAGTTCTCTTTATCTCTTGTTTTTTTGATGCATTCAGTTCTGTTTTGCTTTGGGGTTTTTTTTCATCTGGTCAGTTCTCTTTTGTCTGCTATCTGTTTTGTTCAGATTACTCTGATTAGTTTTCGCTGTTCTGGTTTCATCTTGCTAACCCTAGGGTTATCTAACCCTAACCCTAACCCTAACCCTAACCCTTGCTTTAATTTGATCAGTTCTCACTGATCTGATCTTTTCTCTCTGATTTGGTCACTTCCCCTTTAATCTCTTTTCTTCAACATGTTTTGTTCTGATGAATTTGTTCTGGTTGGTCTCTTCTCTTTACCTTGATTATCCCTTTTAGAAAAAAAATTATGCTTTTGTGAGTCTGCCTGTCCATTAAATATAATCAGCTGTTGTAGTTTAATGTTTGTCAGGAAATATGAGGGAGATGGCAGTAAGAGGTGAAGCGTATAAAGAAACGATGAGAAAATAGGTTTTGACCTCCACCTTGTGGCTATTTTCTAGAAGTGAAAGGCGAAATGGTTAAGAGACTGGAAAGAGTGAAAGGCTTAATAATTAGGAAAAGAATAAGATATTGTTTAAAATCATAATTTATTTAAAAATTATTTTTAACTTTTAAACATCTTACAAGGAAATACATAACTGTCACATTTTTTTCTTGGTTTTCTACACAAATTCAAATTAACATCAAAATGACAGCTAAAAGCTAATCATTAAAAAATGATTGACATCATACCTGTATTCCCAATTTACTCTTTATCGGCATAGTGTAAATTTGCACACCAGCTAGCATGCTAATACTGTTTGATTGATCACATCGTCCTCTTAAAAGCTTTAAATGTGAACATTTCCTTCTGTTTTTGGAGATGAGACTGAATATAACAGCATGAGGGTGACAAAAAAATCTTAACTAAACAATGTAACTACATTTTCTTATCCATATAGTGTAATTATATGACCGTTATATCGTGTTACTCGGTTTAGCTTTAGCAGAAACGCTAATGGACTGTTCATTAAACTGCTTCTTGATGTTCTCGAGTTCATCTTCATCGATGTATTCATAATCATGAGCGTCGTCATCCTCGGCTTGGTTTATACTCACGTCCTCCAAACTGCGGCCTCTGCTAACAGCTAGACACACACACACACACGTCCTTC
This sequence comes from Hemibagrus guttatus, assembly GCA_033459395.1. NCBI lineage: Eukaryota > Metazoa > Chordata > Actinopteri > Siluriformes > Bagridae > Hemibagrus > Hemibagrus guttatus. The sequence continues at coordinate 9,983,191 of JAUCMX010000030.1, read as the reverse complement.
TGAGCTCTTTCCATTGATTGTATTATTTACCGCAGCTAATTAATGCTATATACAATAATTCTAAATGATTCTATCATCGTTGAAACTACATGGTCCATGGTCCACACCATGGAGGGTCCAAAAAGCAACACTAACTAAATCTAATGGGGTTTAATTTCAGGGTGGTGTATTAACATGACCGTTAACATGACCGTTAACATGACCGTTAACATGACCATCATTACACACAAAAATAACACATCATTGATAATGAAGCTTTATTCTTCATCATCATCAGTTTTATCATTATCCTTATTATACGGCACATAAAATGTTCTGCATATAAAACATTTAAACATTAACAGAACTATTTAGCTTTATTTTGTGAATAATTCGTGCAAAAGAAGTCAAAACACCTCCTCAGTTATCTGACCAGGTGTGTCAGTGCTGTTCCTACCTGTCCGTACAGTAACTCTGGGCATCGTAGCAGGAATGACGGTATTTTTCTCAATTTCCGCTGTAGTGCAGTCTGTAGGATTTTCCCGGCTCTTCACTGCAAGCTGATGGGACAGAAAACACACGCAGGAGGTCAATTTAAAGTATACAACTGATGAACGATGGATAAAAATGGACCTTTAATGTATATACACTTACAGTTTCTGAGCTTTCTGAAACATTGCATATACAAATCTAATTTAATCTAATCTAAACCTTTTTTATCAATCTAGTCTAATCTAATCTTGTCTAATTTAAACCTTTTATCAACTGAATCACAAGATAGTTGTAAGATGGATAACGGTGTATCACAGAGCCAGAAACCATCTGATAACTTGGTAGCTAAAAGCTTCCATTACTTGTTAGCAACATTAGCTGTGTAGCTTCGGTGCAAAACATTAAAAAAACATGTTTTCAGTAACTAGTGCACTTTGTCATTTGTAAGTATTTAAAAGACCTACATTTTAATCTGAATGCAAAATTATAATAATAATAATAATAATAATTATTATTATTATTATTATTATTATTATTATTATTATTATTATTATTATTATCATCATCATCATCATCTTATTATTAACAACAACAACAACAATAATAACATACACCATGCTTTTTGTCGTTAATATTGGTTGTTGGTTAATGTTTAAGTTGAGAGATTTTTAAAGCAGATTCTTTGTTTTAATGTTCTTTGGGCTTTTAAAATAAATGAATTGAAACAAACGTGAGGATAAAATATTGTTTTATTTTAGGCAGGACAGAAACTCTAAACTAAAACCTATTTCGAATTATTTCGATAAAAATCGAAATAATTTAAAAGCATTAAATCTCGCTCCTTGTGCACACTGGATTAATGAACCTGTAATGTGTTACACTGCAGTGCAGATCCATTATACGCCACTAGATGGCAGGCAAAGGCAATTTTATATGAGTTTTTTCTGAAACCTTGCTTTAAAAGTTTAGGCGGAAATCAAGAAGAAACCCCTCTTTTATTAGGAAGTAGAAAAATATTAAGGAGCTAAATGGATATTGGTGTTGTTCAGCCTGATAGCGCCCAGGGAGATGGAAAAGAATGAAAATTTGTCATTAACATATTATGTTGGTTTAATTATTTTCCAGCATTGAAGTGCAAACATTTGATAATGTGTTTTTTCAGCACCGGTGTGGCGCAAGTTTTCATTCCTAACTAGCAGGAGGCACACCTGACTCCACCTGTGCAATCATCTAGGCTTTCAGTAGGCTCAGAAGTGGCTTCTGCTCGTCTGGAATGAAAACCTGGACCACACTGCCCCCTGGTGGATCAGATTGGACATCCCTGATGTTGACCAATAAAGGCAATAAATAAACTGGTCAAACCTAATACACTATAAACGGTGTTGTTGTTGTTGTTGTTGTTGTTGTTGTTGTTTTTACAAAATACAATGGATTTATTTTGTGCGGAATGTAAAGGAAGTTTAAAGTGTATAGTGTTGTTTTTTGTGTGTGATTTTCGAGGAATTTGGAAATTTGGGAAACAGATTCTCTTCAACACGGCGAGTCAAAATTAGATCACGTGATTTATTCACGTCACCAATTAGGCCGCCCCAGCGCTTTGTTGTGTTTGTTCAGTGAAGGTGAAGTGACCGAAGCCGGGGTGAAGTCTGCTCACACGAAAACCGTCAAATAAGTTTGAGTAAACGCTGGTGTGTTTTGCTGTGACGCTGTTGATGATGTTAATTAGGATAATTGAACACTATTTATCATTTTAGCAACTGTTTATGAAATGCTAAATACTCTAATTAGAAATGTAGCATCTGTAGGGCGCAAATGTCATAAACAGCTGGAACAAAAAGTTTCAAATAATACAACTCTGTTTATACAAATAAATAACATCCTGCAAACGATCACAAGCTGAATTTAGCGCCAAAAAAAATCACGTTTACTAAAATAATTCCAAAACATAAAATGAAGGGTTTTTTATGCTTTGTTTTACTTTTTTCTCTAAAACAGTCTTTTCATATTGTAGGTTTCATTTTGAAATCTGTTTATTTTAATGTGAAATTTCTGCTTTAAAACACCAAATCTACTGTTTCTATTTAAAGATAAGCTATTTATAATATATTAATATTATAATATTAAACCAGGAATCATTAGTCAGCAACCTAATTGATGGAACATTTGGTTTTTTACATCAACATATTTATTTATTTATTTATTTATTTATTTATTTATTTATTTATTTATTTATTTATTTTCATTTATTCTTTGTAAAATTTTAAAACCATTAAAGAGATTGCTTTGGGAAAAACAGCAAGCTAGATTTAAAAAAAAAAAAAAAAAAAGAAAGAAAGAAAGAAAGAAAGTAGGCCAGAGACTGATCACTAGCAGGTTTTTTCCCCTCTACGTGGCCTACTTGGAGTGCAGCGGTAACGCCTCTATAACTGAGATGTCTGTTGACTCAGGCCTCTGAAAGTTTATCAGATTTTGAAATCATGAAGTCTGTGCTTTGTAACTGTTCAAAATTCAACACCATAACATTTTTACTGGAATGTTTGCACCAAGCTAGTGGGCTGACAAAGTACTGTAAGTGCCACAAGTACCTATAATACCTCAGGTAATGTAGAAATTACAACAGATATGTGTCTCTGTTGGAGGAATCATGTCTAATAGGGTGGGAACTGTCATCTTGGTGGTATGATGGTGAAGTTTAACAGCTTTTAACTGTATATCCTTGTTTTTATGGCGTCTCATGCACAGAGGTTTCATGTTTCACATTACATCATAACTAACACATCAGTATTAATTACCTTTGGAGAGCAGATGGCAGTTTTTTCTGATTTTGTTTGCTGTGTCCTGATTGGCCGCTCTGGAGGCCGTTTGGGTGTTTTCGGAGGGCGCGGTGGGGGTGTTACTGTGGCTACAGCGTACCTCCTCATGGTGTAGTAACTTTTCTCAGAAATCTCTTCGACAAACGACTTCACACCAGACAACGGTTCCTCGCCATTCCACCTTTTATCCATGTGAAGGGTCATGCGAGTGCGATTCACTGAAATCTCCCACCAGCTCGAGAGGTCAGTGGTAGAGATGAGCAGATACGGGTCAACAATTTCTTCCTCAATGCGCAAGCCTGGAGCGCCGGCCAAAATGTCCTCCTTTAGTGAAAGGTCACGAATGGAAACCTTGACGTTGAACGGCAAAGGGAACCAATGGCAAATCTCTGAAATGGTATACTGTCGTTTATCATGGATGACTTCCATAAATCCACCATCTAAAAACATGGGGAGACGCACAACCTCGTGGGATTTCCCTTTAATCTTTGAGCACTTCAGGGAATCTGTCGTATCTCTAGTTTCCACATGGTTATGTTCTTTTTTCTTCACCTGAAACTCATCCCCCACAAGAACGGATGCCAGACCATCATAAACAGATTCAAAAGCCCTGGTCGCCACAATGTGCAGGTTTTCAGTGTCACTTTGTGCTCGTTTTAGGTCGTACGCTGTCGGAAATTCACGTGGTCTGCGTTTTAGTCGTCCATTATAGCTTGTAGGAATCAGGAAATGTCTCCCTGATTCTTGCCGGATTTCTGTGGCGAGGATCCGCTTGACTTTGTAAGCAGAGTGTACGATAATTTGTCTGCATTTTAACAGGAATGCCAGCTCTTCTGGCATGTTCACTTCAATTGTAGGGCTTTCAATCACTTCAGCCACAAACGGGAAGATCTCACGAGGTTTTTGGAACACGTCCTGAAGGGAAAGTGGCTGGATGAAAGCGCATGTTTCAATCTGATCTGTCACTTCCAAGACTTCCACGTCCAGGTTGGATGGAATGACGACTACATCCTTTCCCACTGCAGAGGAAAAGATAAAGTGACAGTAAGAGAGGGTACACTGGGCAACATAGTAAAATAATTTATAAAATCAGCTTTATATCAAATCTACGAGGTGTGCTGAGTCGGTGCAAATAGTGTGAAAGGTTTCACACAGGATTTATTTGGATTTCGATTAGATTAGGTTTCATCTCATTGGAATTATGTGATGTCACTCATTACATGATAGATCCTCATATTCTTCCAGGTAGTCTGAGATGTTTCAGGGGATTACAGCTGTGTCCTGGCTCAAATCTTATGTGACTGACCTGTCTGTCTGTCTGTCTGTCTGTCTGTCTGTAAATGTGATAATGGTGATAAAGCTCCCTAAGGCTCTGTTTTAAACAGATGATGGACCATTTTTAATAAGTTTAAGTTATGATCATCAATGGAACAGAGGATCATGACTTTTGCTTTGGCTTTCGCCACTAGTAGCAAACTTTTTTCATTCTTTGGTGATTTATCTTTCATTCTCTTCAACTAAACACCATTCAGCTAAAAATCCAGATCCATTCTTATAAATTTCATTTTAAAGCTGATGCAGATAACAGGAACATTAGTAGACTAATTAATATAAAATAATTAGAATTCACGAATAGATTTAGGTTTGAGCTTTTGGTTGTAAACCTCCCACTGAAGGTAAGTCTGCTTCTTACATGAAGTGCTTCTTACATAACCAGAGTGAACATCTGGTCTGTGATCTGCTTTAATGAAAAGTCAGACTTTCTAGTTGACCTCAGCCCTCCTACCTGAAGATGCTGCTCTAGTTCATATCAACTTCCAAACTTTTCCCATTTATCTTAAACCTCCATCTGTTCTTTTCTGCTGCTGTAAATTCTCACCTGGTTGCCCCTTCACTTCACTGTCTCTTGTAACTCGTCATATTCTACTCTCAGTATATTTTCAGCACTGTTGAGACCGTACACTTGGACTTTCTCAATTAGAGAATGGAGCTGGAGCTAAATATTAGAATCCCATCCACAAAACTCAAGATTTTTTTCTTTACTCTAGCTCAAGTTCTTGGTGATCCTCACCACTGTTACATCTGAGTTGCTCATTAAGGATCTGTGTTTTCTCTGCTCCCATCACACCTGATTCGACTGACCAGCTAACAGTCCTTCTATCCTGAGCTGAAGAGTGTTGGTTCATCAGGACCAGGTTTGGGAAACCTTTAGAAAAGTGTTGTTGAATGTGCTATACTAATAAATCATGAGCAGTAGTGTCCCTTACACCTCAGCAGTTCTAAGCTGCTACAGGACATTCGCATAAGAACCTTGGTGCTTACCCGATGTAACGGCCTTTAACTCGTACACGGGAGTTAACGTCAACTCTCCACACACGTTTTCCAATAAATTGGAAAACAGCAAGTCTTTCACGGGCAGGTCTTTTACTATAGTCACGATTCTCTTCCTTCCATTAGGGATTTTCCACTTGGCGAGCTCTTGGAGTGTGTAAAACTGATCATCCTCACACTCTGTGAAATTCCCTTTCTGCGAGAGGCCGAGCGTGAAGCAGAACTTTGGCTCACGATGAAGAACCTCGCATTCAATTTGGTCTTCACCACCATTCAGGTCACGAAGGACGGACGTAATTCTGAAGCTCTCTCGCTTCTTCAGCGAGCCTTGCGGGAGAGTAATTTTAGCCAAGGACACGAACACTGGCTGGCCGAGGATGTGAGCCCCGATCTTCAGTGAGTGTACAATCTGTTGGATGCTCAGATAAGGCTCGGTGTCTGCTACGATCTTGAAGAGACCTTTTACAGAAACAATACATATTGAGATGGAGGCAGATACAAACAAAATCTGAAAATATTTTTCTACTTTAAATGCCTGGAGTTTTAAGACCATATAATAACGATATAAAGACTACAGACTATATTTGAGGTGTAGGAAAGAACACAGTGACCAGATAAGACAATTTGTTGGTTACGTTGTTCTTTATCTGGTCACTGTGTTCTGTCCTACACCTCAAATATAGTCTGTTATACTGTTTGGTTTTAGCTTTCCTGTACCATTCCACCTTCAAACTCTGGGAGGTGGAGCCTGATGGGTGGCGTATCAGCTTGCATCTGTTTTGAAAGCAATGCTAAATCTGGTTAGCATGAATGATGAGCAAGCAGACTTAGCAAGAGGAATTAAAATGAATTGTGCAGTTTAGTGCTAGCTGTAGTGAGTTTGTTCAACACCGTCCTACAGCACTAACACAGCTACATTTATCTTGCTCACATTTTTATGACTTTTACTCTTCACAGTTTAGCGTTAAGATGATTTAGCATTATTTTCTTTAAAGGTCTGGCTAAGCTGCAACATTTTACTGCTGTTTTCTAATAATCTAGTGACGCAGCATTAATTTAGCTAATGCTAGCTATAATCTGGTATTAATATGAATATAATATAGAGTTGAGTTTATTTACAGAATACTTTAATGTTTGTTTGCTGATATTTTCTAATAAAATATACTGTAATGATTTCCCCACATTAAATATTAATCACTAAATCATAACCAGTTCACATTATTTAAAAGCTGAAATGTTTGTATCCTCATTAGCAGGCTGTGGTTCATTTATTAAAATGATTTCAGTTTAATTAATTATCAAGTTGTTCTAAAAGGTTCAAACTCTTGAGTATTTATGTTGAGAGACAAGAAAATGGCTAAATTAGGGTAGAAAAGAATCCCAGAAAATCTTTGTAGAGCTGACAGAAAGGGTCAGGGTCAAAAATGGAAGTGAAGACATGGACATGAAGAAAGAGTGGAAGAAAAGTAACTGAAAGAAACTAACAAATGAAATAAAGTAATTAAAAACTGACTTTTCACTGATTTTGAAAAGTTATTGGAATGAACATTTTTTTCACACCCAAAAATCATTAATTGTGTACAAATTGTCCAAAAAATGACAATATGATAATTAAAGAGCATCATTGAAGCCAAACTTGCATCACATGACATTTAGAAATAATGGGATTGCAAACTTTTTCAGTCAGTTTCACTTAGCTTCAGTCCAACACACACACACACACTGCATACCTGGATAATCTAAAGGCAGGCTGATCTCTGTCCCGTCTGACGTCTGTGTGATGAAGCTGGTGATGGTGATATCGATGATCTTCACCAGTTCTCCAGTGGGGAGAGAATGCGCTCTCCCGAAGAGCTCGTAAACCGAACCTGAACCACAAGCAGCAAAACAACGGCTCTCAATGCTGTTAGAGTTCTAAAATACGGCGTTCAGTTTAATGGGATTGTCAACGGAAGCTTTCGTTCTCGCCATCACGTTTTTCATTCATTCATTGTGTACCGCTTATCCGAACTACACTCGGGTCACGGGGAGCCTGTGCCTATCTCAGGCGTCATAGGGCATCAAGGCAGGATACACCCTGGACAGAGTCCATCACGTTTTTATTTTATTTTTTTTAGAAAAGAAAAACTAAATTATTTCCTCAGTGCATCTCATATACGCAGCATTTTATAAATAAGTCAGTACGCTGGGGTTGAATTATAGTGTTTACATTTTTAAAAACAATTTAAACATTAATTTACTTTTAGAGAATTAATCAAGAAATAAACGCTCCACATAAAAGACTTGCACTAAAATTTGTTTTATTAACTGCCAAAATATATAATTAATCTGAATAGTGGGTGCCAATATTTACACACACTCTTTAGGAGCTTGCTTTTGGTTATGAATTTTAAGCCACTGAGGATTTTTATTTTTTTTTTTTTATGTATTTATTTATAGAAATGTAAAAATGTAAATTGGTTGCTTTAAAAACGACTGATTGTTATAGATTAAATTTATGGTTTAAAATTAGTTACATTTAATTTAAAGAGTTAAAAACGTCATTTTAAAATATTCCAGTAGACTTGCATAAATAATAAATTTAAAAAAGTAAATTAATAAGGATTACGCTTACTTCTGCGTATATTTACTTTAGTTTTTAGCTTGAAACTTTCACGGCATATTATTGAGCTGATGAAATTAAGAGCAAAGCAAAAACAATATAAGATTCTAATAAAGAATTAAACCAAAGAAAATAAGCAATTAATTATTCTTCAAATCAGTCATCAAATCACGTTTATCTACGTTGATCGTATAATCAGAAAAATCACACTTTTATTCAATAAACGCTTTGTTCAACACGGCCGACTTTGAAGGTGTTTTCATAAATAAATGTTACTAAATATTTCATTTATTCCTAATTCAGGAGACAAATGGAAGCAAAAACTGAGCCACAAAGATGAAATGGAGTGAAACAGGAAACAACAATTTTTCGTGTTTTTCTTTGTTAAATCATCTAGTACATATTTAAGATTCAAATGCTGCTACATTCAGTGTATAAAGTAATCAGATGTGTTTATACCTGGACAGTAAATTCCAGATTGAATGTGCAGAATCCTGGGCAGCGTTTCAGGATCCAGGGTGCGAGTGAACTCCGATAGTGTCAACGCCATCCTCAGTAGCTTTAAAAAGCCTGTCTCGAGTTGAGTTTATAATATTAAGCCGTCCATTGAGGGTCTGAATAATTAAAAAAAAAAAAAAGCCAAGGGGTTAGAAAGGTCAGCGTGGTGGTGAAGGAGTGACCTTTGACCCCTTTTTGGCCAATGCAAAGTTCAGAGATTGAGCGAGAACAATAGTGTGAATATTGCTCTCGGAGGACAAGAACAGGAAGAGAGTGTCGATGTCGAACCTCAAAGGAAAGCGACGCTCTGCAGAGCTGCAGCAGTGAAACCACACGCAAACTTTATTCTCTCGCTTTTTACTCAAGAGGAAAAGTACTGATGGAGGAAAGCTGGGGGTGATGACATGGGGGTGTGAAAGACCTCCTTTAAGGAGGAAAAAAACAACTAAAGCTAATAATCTAATTTAAGACACAAAAAAGGAGTGAATATTAATTCAGTTTTAGTAACAGTTTTACTTTGTGTAGACGATGGACAAATCCCACTCAGGCGTCTAAACTTGATTAAATGTTTAATAATAATGCTATTACTAAAATATATTGTGTTAAAAATAAAGTTGTACTAGTAATGTTTTTAACATGCATATTAATACAATAATATATTTTACCATAAAAGCTCAAATTAAATGTCATTTATTTTTAACCATTTGTTTTGCTGTAATGAATAAATATTTTTCAATATTTAATTATAAAACTTTGTGCTAGAAATGTCAGTTATGTTAAAGAATATTAAAAATTAAAAGATTTCATAATGTTTATTTTTGTGATAAATGTGCAATGTAATATAAAATCTATAATTAAATGGTTTAATTCTATTACACAAAATATAATTTAATATAATTAGTAATTAATTTTATTATTGTTAGCATATAATCAAGCAAAATGCTTATAAACTTTTTAATTTTTTTGGTTTTTATTATTGATGTTTATTTAGTGGCTGTAGAATAAAGTTATGTAGAAAATAATCACTGGATACAACACAAGCTTTTAAACTATTTATGTAATCACGTGAATTCCTGTTGACTGATTTGTGGTGTTTACACAATTTCTTCATCCTGCTGTGTTTCTGACCAGTGAGCGAACGAGTGGTAAAGTGACGTTACACGTCTCAGACATTTTATTTTCGCATTTTGGTTTATTTAATTGTCTGTGGTTAGAAGGGGAAAAAAACAGCGAAAGCAAGCAGGAAATTAACCTAACGTCCTACAGATGCTGAATCAGACTGAGATCTGAGTTTGGAGGCCAACTTGAACTCGGTCATTTTCCTCAAATCAACCCTGAACAATCCATAGTCCATGAAGAGGTGACCTCGGGCTGTAGCAGTGTTTAGGTAGGTGATGCATGTCGCCGTAACCTCCACATGAACTCCAGGACCCAAAGCTTCCAGCTCATCACACTGAACAACACCCTGGTTGTTGTTCATGGTCACGCTGATGCTCTGAGTCTTGAGCTCCATTATCTCACTTTTGGTAGGTTCTAACCTCTGTACTCTGGGAACACCACACAAGACCTTCTGCTTTGATGAAGCTCTCACAAAGAGATCACTTCAATTTGTCAAAGTCTCTCAGATCCTTAAACTCGTCAATTTGTCCTGTTTCACTTGCTGTGAATAAATCCAGCCCTTAACAGATGCTGCTATAATTAGATGATCAGTGTTATTTTCACCTGTGTGTGTGTGTGTGTGTGTGTGTGTGTGTATACATCATATTCAAGATATTTTCTTGTCATATCACCAGCACTGAAAGTATTAATATGAAAAGGGGGAAACACTTTTTGCACGTTATCTGTTTTTTTTTATTAAAAGGATTTTCACTAGTTTCATTACAGCCATTAAGCCAACAACTACAGACAGAACAAAGGTGATGCGTGACGGAGATGATGCGATTGATCGTTTCCTTTTCTTTCTTTTTTCTTTTCGCTTTCACTTGCCATGTAAAAGTCCAACATGGCCACATGTGCCTGTGATTTCCTCCCGCTACACACTCCGGAGTTAAACACTCGTGCGTTAGCGCTCCAGTTCTCCGTAAAAGTCTGTAAAATAAAGTTCTTCTCTCCGGGAGATTTTCTCCTCCATCACTTTAGTGAAAGATACAGTTCACAATCATGTACACACAAAATGCAGGTAAAAATTTTAAAAAGTAACAAAAATTACAATTATTTTTTTATTTTTTATTTTTTACCAAAATTAACAAGGCATGTGAGGATAAATGATCTACTGCATGATCACCGAAACCACACGGAATTATGGGATTATTACATTTTCCTGACTGCAATGATGCTGTTATTTTTATTATTATAATTATTATTTAAATTTCATCAGCAGCAGAAATTCAGTGTGAATCTTTTTTATTTTCCTCAGCAGAGAAGCAATGACCTTCGTAAAGTTTTTGTCTAGACATTTTTAATCGTCAATGTAATTTTATTTATCCAGATTGTAATTTTCTAAGAAGCTTTTATACAAATCAAACTTAAAATTCATGTAAAATAATCAGTTGTACATCTTTTTAAAAAAAAAGTTTTATAAATTTTAGAAAATAAATTGGATTTTAAAGCATCATGTTAGCATGATGCTAAAACCCGGTGCTTTGGAAAGAGATTTTTTGGGTTATTTAGCAGTTGAGGAATTTTTAAATTCTTACTTTTTTTTTTTTTTAAATATTCTTAAAATAAAGGGGAAAAAAAAAATAAATTCAGCTAACTAACAAAATCCCAACGTGAGTGGAAGTGTAGGTTATTATTGTGTATATAAACGGAGGTAAACAGTGTTCTTTCAGATGATTTATCATCACATGCCTACAGCCTATGTAACACTACTGAAATAATAACCAAACAACATTGACAACAAAATGTTTACAGGGTAAACAGGCAGGAATGATGATTGTTTTGAGCCTTCGAGGGGGGAAAAAAAAATAAATACAAACAATGTGCTTTATAGACATATTTACACTCGTCTTTGGCTTACGATTATAATTCTGCTACAAAAACTGAAACAAATAAAGACGATAATAAACCATAAGCCAGCCATTAGTGCACAATACAAAGCCAATGTCACACGCTGCATTTAAGATTTTACCCTTATTTCTTTTACACAATGATGGATATCATATACGTGTACATCAGATATAATCATATACATGGTTCATCGACAGGAACAGTGACGACAGTGAGAGAGAACACAAAGATGTTGAGCATGCAACAGATCGGCTTTTGTGTTTACGAAAAAAGGTACATTTATTCAAAATAATGTCAATGGTTCCGTCACGTTCCGCACTGTTTTATTTATTTATTTTTAAGGAAGCTAGCTAGCGAACACTGTTTGCTAATCAGCATGTACCACATTAATCTTTCCGCAGACTTTCCGACTTTGACGCATCGGGCGAGCAGGAAGGACGTTTATATGATGAGAAGAAGGTGTAAGAGAAGGTCAGATGGATGGATGGAGGGATGGCTCCTTCTTCACGTCTCCATTATGAGTTTTCGATGTACTCCAGCGCCACGTCGTAGCAGAAGCGGTACTGCTCCTACACACAACACGTAAGAGAGACACGTGAATAATGGAGATGTATTTCTGCGGCACAGTAAAATAATCAGCTTCAGTGTGGTGACGGAGACTCTTAACATTCCGTAAACACTTTAGCGTGATCGAGCGTGACGCTTAAGCTCCGCCCCCTTCAACATACAGCCAAATCAGGACGTGTGTGTGTGTGTCTCACCGGTGTGTCCACCATGTTGGGTTTGCTGTTCCTCAGACTCTTTACGGCGTGAAACACGTCCACGACGTTCTGCCTCTTAATCATCTCACACACGATGGTGATCGCTGAGAAAACACCACTGCGACCGCCGCCATTCCTACACACACGGAGAGTGATACGGATGAACACTGCGTTTCTGTGAATGAGTCTTATATACACACATTTGCTGTCCACATGATTAGGAACAGCTGTACAGTCCTGCAGATACAGACCGGGAGTTTTGTTTTGTTTTGTTCATTCTGCTGTTAACATTGATTGAGAATCTCAACCTGAATCTGCATGATGGATGTTGGGCTGCTGTGTGTGTGTGTGTGTGTGTGTGTGTGTGTGTGTGTGTTTGCACTCACAGGCAGTGTACAACCGTGCGTCCCTCTCCCTCCTCACACTCCTCCTGCCATTTGTCCACCTGCAGGATCAACTTCAGGAACGAGCGCTTGGAGGCAGGGACTTCTCTAAGCCCCGCCCACCCCAGATACTGGAAATGACGGACCATAAGGTAGCCCTCCTGTGGCTAAAACACACACACACGACCATATAAACACTACTCTACTAATAAATATACACCTGTATTCTTAATAATGTAGAAAATTTATGTAATTATACAAATAATACATATATAATTATTATATTAAGTATAACGCTATAATTTAACATTATATACAGTAATGTGTAATTAATGTAACATACATCATAAAAATTAAACAAGTGATTAATAGAATAATGATGATGAAGATTGATATTGAATTAGGAGCAGAAAAATCTGCCAATCAATACATGTAATTTGATTGTGTGTGTGTGTGTGTGTGTGTGTGTGTGTATATATTTATATATATACGCACACACATGTACAGTGGTGTGAAAAAGTCTTGGCCCCCTTCCTGATTTCTTATGTTTTTGCATGTTTGTCACACTTTAATGTTTCAGATAATCAAACACATTTAAATATTAGTCAAAGATAACACAAGTAAACACATCATGCAGTTTTTAAATGAAGGTTTTTATTATTAAGGGAAAACAAAATCCAAGACTACATGGCCCTGTGTGAAAAAGTGTTTGCCCCCTAAGCCTAATAACTGGTTGGTCCACCCTTAGCAGCAACAACTGCAATCAAGCGTTTTCCATAACTTGCAATGAGTCTGTTACAGCGCTGTGGAGGAATTTTGGCCCACTCATCTTTGCAGAATTGTTGTAATTCAGCCACATTGGAGGGTTTTCGAGCATGAACCACCTTTTTAAGGTCATGCCACAGCATCTCAATGGGATTGAGGTCAGGACTTTGACTAGGCCACTCCAAAGTCTTCATTTTGTTTTTCTTCAGCCATTCAGAGGTGGACTTGCTGCTGTGTTTTGGATCATTGTCCTGCTGCAGAACCCAAGTTCGCTTCAGCTTGAGGTCACAAACCTACCAATCTATCAGTCTGGAAAAGGTTATAAAGCCATTTCTAAAGCTCTGGGACTGCTGTGAACAACAGTGTGAGCCATTATCTACAACTACGAAGGGGGCGAACACTTTTTCACACCACTGTATGTACGTGTGTGTGTGTGTGTGTGTGTGTGTGTGTGTATATATATATATTTAAAAATGTATGTGAGCTCACTCTGGTCAGGTTACATATCCTGAAGAGGCGGCTGATGACGTCACAGTCCATGGAGCAGGAAACTCTCTCCACCTGCACGGGGCCGTAACGGAGCATCCCCTCTTCAGGCCAGTACTGAGGACAGCCCTAAACACACACAGGTGTATATACATCAGCTGGCAAAAATGTCATTATCATCAGAATGAATCATTCAGTAACACTCTGTGTGTGTGTTCCATGAGGATGTCGTGTATAGAGTGACTGTGTGTGAGAGATGTATGAAGATATTATTGGAGTAAAACTACTTGGCAGATAATAGTTGTATGTGTGTGTGTGTGTGTGTGTGTGTGTGTGTGTCAGTACATCTGAAGTCAAGAGATAAATGATTCCATTCTCACAGCAGCGCAGTAGTTTTACTCCAGCGAGAACTTTACAGGTACGAGGCCTCACCTGCGCCAGGTCGATCTCGTTCAGCATGACGATGGAGGTGCAGCCGTAATCATACACCAACCTCCAGAAATCCTTCACCGTGTTGGGCAGAGGGTGCTGAGTGATGATGAAAGCTGCTGGCTGTCTGTAGCTCTGTGTAACACACACACGGTGACTTACCAAAAAACACAACACACACTTGTACAATGCGACACAATTTCACTTTCATATAAAGATGGCGAATGAGCATGCAGCGACACAGGACCAAAACACACATGTACACGAGTGTGTGCGCGCGCATGTGCATGCCGATGGAAAGCGGCCATAGAACAAATCCAGTTAGAGGTAAAGGCGGGACGTTACCTGGTACACTCCTGATGTCTGCGTCAGCGTTACAGGAAAGTGATGGGACAGTTAAATCGACTGAATTTCTCTCTAATTTTACACTGAGTCTGATTGTGGGCTAAAATGTTCGTTACATAAAGCAGAACAGGAATTTAAAAAAAAAAAAAGAGCTGGATTTGTCTCAAGCCTTTCAAGTATAATTGGAGGAGAGAGAGAGAGAGAGAGAGAGAGAGAGAGAGAAAAATGACTGAACTGATTAAAAAACACTGGTTTTTATAAGGAGCAGTCAGACACGGGAACACACTGGGAGATGTGGAGCTTTAGTGTGAGAGGAAAAGAAGATGGATGTAAGTCTGTTGTTCATGGAGGCAGAGTGAGAGAGCAAGTGGGTGGTGATGTAGAAATGGAGACAGATGGAGGATAGATAGAGAGATGGAGTGCCACCTTCCACCCATGAGTGCAGCGTTAATGTGGTAGAAATGGAGAGAGAGATGGTGCTTACGTCCATGAGTGCAGCGTTGATGTAGTTGCTGCTCTCTCCATCGATGGTGATGAGGAAGGGCAGACAGCGGTCAGGTGGCAGGTTGGACATGAAGCGGTTCTTCTCGTGGTTCCGGGGCAGGAGAGCGATGCTGCAGTCCTCAGGCTGGGGCTGAGGGGTCACTGAGTTCAGCGTCTGATCACACACACAGTGTGTATTAAAGTCAGTTGTATTAAAGTGTCTATAATTAGCTGGTTTTACTCAAATACTGTATTTTCTGGACAACATTGTTGTGTGTAAGGTGTGTGTGTGTGTTACCTGGAACTCATCTTTGAGGTGGGAGGAGTTACTCTGTGAGTCGATGCGGATCATGTCGTAATACGCAGCTTTAAACTCACACACTGGGATTGCCGTGTCGCCACACAGACACGCCTCCAAGATGGCGTCATGGATGAAGATGTACTGCTCCTGAGTGCGACACACACACACACACACACACACACACACACACACACACACACACACACACGTGTCAGACAGATCTATGAACTGAATGTGAGTTTGGAGTCACAGTACTGTGTGTGTGTGTGTGTGTGTGTGTGTGTGTGTGTGTATACACACCTCAGTCTGCACCATGTTGATGCGTCGTGAGCGGAGCGCTTTAACACAGTTGTAAATGTCCACCACGCCCTCACGCTCCGCCATGTCCAACATGATGTCAATCACGATGTAACATCCTGTACGGCCCGCCCCCGCACTGACAAACAGGTAGTGACAACACATCACAACAATCACGGACATCACTGATGGAATTATTTAAAATATCGCCACCATTGGCCTTTTCTAAATGTAAATAATAATTATATTAATTAAAAAATGTAAAGAAAGGGATCACCAACAGAGTGATAATCAAATTTTAATTTACAGTAAAAAATGTTAATTATATTGTTTTGGTAAAAAAATTGAAAAATATTTCATCATAACTTTTTTTTTTTTATATTACTGTTAATTTAAACTGAATGAAAGACAACACAAAAGACTACAGAAAGAAACCTGTTGTGTGTATAAACACACTGTACTTTATCCTTGTGTGTGTGTGAGAGATAGGCACAGGATGTGGGTTTGTGTGCATTGCCGTTCTGCAGCAGGAGTGTGTACACACACACACACACACACACACACACACACTGTGTGTACACACTCCAGCACACATGACATTGCAACAGGAAGTGCCAGACTGAAGAACACCCAGTGGGTGCCGATTTCCCATAATACAGTGTGTGTGTGTGTGTGTGTGTGTACCTGCAGTGCACTACGATGGGTCCTGCTGTCGGAGGGTTGGACATTTTGACGCGGCGGATGAAGGACAGCAGTCCTGTAGCGTGATATGGAACTCCGTGATCTGGCCAGCCGGTGAAGTGGAACTGCTTGACCTCACGCACTTCATTAAAACCCCTCTGTAGGGAAGGAGTGAGTGTTAAAGCACACAAGCGCACACACACACACACACACACACACACACACAGGATGATTACCTTTCTTTCTCTCATAATAAATTAAACCAGTATTTAATGGCTTGATCTGAATGACTGTTTATAAAGCAGCACTCGGACATTACACGAGGATTGTTTAAGACAGATAACGTGTTAAGTGAAGAACAAAGTTGAATAAAGAAACCTGGAGGCTGTAAAAAAGTAATAATTCTTCACTTAAATAAAACAATAACAACAAACAAAAGGTTGTGTAACTGGTGTAAAAATTAACGGTTAATTACATAATATATTATAAATATATACCTTTAGTTACATATATTTATTAATTTTATTTTATTTTATTTCTCACATTATTGGATAGATTAATAAATAATTCATCAGCCGTGTCTCACTCACCCGCTCCAGCGTGAAGGTGCGCACTACGTACTCGGCCAGCGGCTCCACCTCCACGAACGTCACCTTAAAGTCTCCGTACACTTCGGCGTCGTCGGGCCAGTACTTATAACACTTCACCTGAAGTGGAAACACGCGGGTCAAAGCCAAAGACGCAAGATAAAAACAATATTCACAATAAAAACTTTCCCACATCACCACAGCAGACACACACAGCGTCACTGCTGCACTTCCTGTAGATCACAACTTACACCATGGCACTGCGGAATCCTGCGCTCTGATTGGCCAGGAGGCGGATAATTTAATTCTCCGCACAGGTTTATATCCGTGCACTCGCTCTGTGTTATCGTTTCCATAGTAACAGCTCATACACCGGGACGCTCTGCTGTGAATTTTTTTGTAACACGTACGGAAGGAGTCTCCAGTTCCAGAGGTAAAGCTTTTTACGAAATCTTCAGGACAGATTTTTACGCTTTTGTTTTTTTTTCCGTTATTAAAGAGAGAGGCTATGGACTCAGCTTTTGAGTGTTTAAAGCTGCCATGATGATCAGGAAGTGACTTGTTTCTTTTTAAGAATAAATACAACTATAAATGGATAAAACGTAAGAGGTGCTGTTTAAAAAACATTAAAAATGGACTTGTTGGTAAAGTGCTGTGGTGTAAGAGGAAGTAAAGCACTTGGGGACATGCTGTTAGAGGACAATAACTCGGCGTTTATCCACTCCGGTGATACAAACACAAAGTAAACAAGTCAACATTTAAGTCACAACACGGTTTAGCATTCGCATGCTAACACTCTAGCGCTCAGTAATAAATGCTAACGTGTTGACTGTGCTGGTTGCTAAGCAGGTTCCATGGTTGCTACCCACCAAGCTAGCGAGTGTATCAGTTTATCGCCAGCTGTAGTGATCCATATTACTGTAGAACATCTGGATATGGATTTAAAGATAGTACGTGACCATTACGTAACCATAGCAACCACGGTCCCCACACGTCACGAGCGTAATCATGCAGTCGCAGGCACGCGTTAACCCTTTGAGAAGTTTCTCCGGTTAGAAATTACGAATAAAATGACTGAACCAATTGACTGAACTCCTAAATTAGTGCACTATTTAGGCTTCCTATCTAGGTAATAGGGAGTGTTTTTAAAACACTGGATCTGAAGCCCAATAAGAACAGCTTCGGTTTCTCTTCAAAGGGTTGCGGCGGGTTGGAGGCCGTCACATCACGCAAACACGTAAACGTAAACACATCAAAAAATAAAAACAACATGGCCTCCGTCATTCCGCAGCAGGCAATAGAACAACATACCCGTCCCACCTCCACCAGGTTGGTTACCATGACGATACACGCCGACTGCTCCTGCCAGATCATCCTCCAGAAATCGTACACCGTCTCGTGGACAGGACCTGAGGAAGACAAAGTTTAAAACTATTATTAGAAAAAAAAAAAGTTTTCTCAGTTCTTCGTGAACAAAAAGAATCGAGTCAAACACAAATGCAACAAAAAGTGAATCTCTTTCAAACACCCGAACCGTTCAATGTAAAAAAAAAAACACACACGGATATAGAAATCTTCATTTGTTTATAACCCTAACTCCTGATTTGTAGATGAAGTGAATCACCAACATCTGAACATCCTCCTAAACGACTCTTTCTTCTTCTTCTATCGGCTTTTCCCTTCAGGGGTCTCCACAGCGAATCATCTCTCTCCACCTATCCCTATCTTCTGCATCCTCAACACTTGCACCCACTAGCTTCATATCCTCATTAATTCCATCCATATACCTCCTCTTTGGCCTTCCTCTTTGCCTCCTGCCTGGCAGCTCCATGTCCAACATTCTCCTACCAATATACTCACTCTCCCTCCTCTGAACATGTCCAAACCATCTTAATCTGGCCTCCCTAACTTTGTCCCCCAAACGTCCAACATGAGCTGTCCCTCTGATGTACTCGTTCCTAATCCTGTCCAATCTTGTCACTCCCAAAGAGAACCTCAACATCTTCAGCTCTGCTACCTCTAGCTCTGACTCCTGTCTCTTCCTCAGTGACACTGTCTCTAAATCCTAAACGACTCTTTATTAAAATAAAAAGATTTAATCATGAGAATATGGGAGGCTGGACACACCTTGCGTGGCGATGTAGTGGCTCGGCCGCTGGTAGCCCTGTGAAACAAACACACACACAAACACACACACACACACACACACACACACACACACACACACAACAGGAGATTTGAGCAAACGCTTTTTAATCTTCAGCCTTCCACAAAAGCAGCACATCAGCAGCACTCGGCATCAATTAATCTGCTTTTTTACGTCGTTTAATTCGGAATTCTGTTATTACTGAAACACTAATTGTCGTTCAGCACCCTAAGCAGTCGTTCCTGCTGCACATTCATCAAAAAAAAATAAAATGAAGACGACGTACCGCTGTGCGATAATTAAATTATTACCGAGCCGCTTCCGAATTAACTTGCGCTTACGGCTGCTGTGCAGTCAGCTACTTTATTTACAGCAATAAATTACTGCTAAACTCCGAACGCTAGCAGATCGGCAACACTCCTGTCTCATCAGTAAAAAGTAGCTTTTGGTTAAAATGTGAATTTTGTAAATGTCACTTTAAATGATCAAAAGTTTACTGTACAGTTTAATGATTAGATGTATACGATCATGTCCACCAGTTTCACACAATTTTCCACATTTTATTTTGCCATCATGTGAGCTAAAAGTTTAATAACTGTCACTTGGAATTTAATAAAAGTTGATCATTTTATCCCCTTGAAAGTTTTCGGATGTTTCACAGCGAGGGTTAAGCGCACAGCAGCTTTATTAAAGTCGAGCGTTTCCTCACAGCCGACTTGCTCATGATTTGGTTCAAAGAGGCGACCAATCACAACACGGTGGAGGCGGGAGTTAGTCTGGATGTGGGCGTGGGGAAAGTTCTAAAAAACAAAACTGTTCCTAAATACAACTAGCTAATATACACTATATAGCCAAAAGTTTTGGGACACCCCTCCTTGCTTTGGTCACTGGTGTGCAGTCATGTTGGAACAGGAAGGGGTCATCCCCAAACTGTTCCCACAAAGAGCATGAAATTGTCCAAAATGTCTTGGTATGCTGAAGCATTAAGAGTTCCTTTCACTGGAACTAAGGGGCCGAGCCCAACCCCTGAAACACAACACCTGAACTCAGTGATCTGGAGGAGTTTCCCAAAACTTTTGGCAATATAGTGTAGCTATCCTGTATTATTTTTATTAGTTTAGCTAACATTTAATTTTCTTGTTTTGTTTTTGTATTTTTAATAGCGCAAATGAGTTTGAATTAGATAATAATGAATATTTAATGTCACTGATGGTGATTAATCATCTAGCAAGAGATGCTGTTTAATATCCGACGTTCATCTAGTGATACACTGTGATGAACAGCTAACTAGGTTTAGCTTAATATTTGTTAATTAGCATTGTAATGTGACTGATTTCTCCAAATGAAGATACTTTAAGGTCTGTATTCATGTTAGCGTTAACCGAAGGCGACATATCAATGTTTTAATACATTATATTATACATAAAACATTATAGTGCCAGCAGATGTGTGTATAAGTCATGATGTTATCTGGATGCTAACGTGTGACCCTCCACATGTCCTCAGCCTTAACTCTGACCAGTCGACTCACACCTCTCCAAATCAACATCAAAACAGGAGGAGCAACAAAATAACCATGACGGATGAGTGTGTGATGGAAAAAACAATGAAACACAAAGGCATGATGGAGGAGAGAGAGAGGGACAGAGACAGAAAGACAGATAGAGAAGGAGAGAGAGACAGAAAGGGGTGTGTGTGTGCTGTAGAGAGGAAAAAGGCCATGCAGGCACCATGCAGATGATACAGAAGCGTTAAAGGGGGACACGGCTGTGCGTGTGTGTGTGCATGTGTGTGTGTGTGTGTGTGTGTGTCCTACAGGAAATGAAAAATTACTTACATCCCTGTACAGCCAAATCTAGGGCCCAAAATCAAGAGCGTAAGAGTGAGAGAGAGCACAACAGATGAGTCAGTGAGTCTCTAGCAGCACCTCCACCGAAGGCAAGAGAAAGAAAACGGTAAGAATCGTGTATAAATCTGGAGAAGGAACGCATGCTGACATACGAGAGAGGGAGAGCTGTTTCTCACACCTTCGCCAAGGGAGGAGGAGGAAGAGGAGGAGGAGGGACACACAGCGCCACTTACGTCTATGTAGTTGGCGTTGATGTAGTCAGACGAGGGGTCGTCTTCCACCGGTTGCAGGATCACTCGAGAATGATCGTCTGGACACGGGCAGGGAACGAAGACATGGCCATTACATTAGATCTAATTACATTAGATCATATCAGATATATGAGCCTTTAATGTGTGTGTGTGTGTGTGTGTGTAAATAAATAAGATCTGACTAGATTATTGGACAGATAGATCTGTCTTTTTTTTCTTTTAATTACTCTATTAGTATTTTTCTAACTTGGCTTTATTGAACAAAATAACTCAGTAAATAAGTGGATGGATTTACCAACAAATAGAAAACTAAATCAAGAAATATCTATCATACAAAAGTGTTTAAAGAAAAGAAATCTTCCTCTTATTTGTCTTTCTTTCTGTTTTCCTCCTGTTGTGGAATCATTCCATCGTTAACCGAATGCACTGAAAGGCTTTTAGAAGGAAAAGCTCCTGAGATCCTTCAGCACTGATCGGTTTAATGGTTTCTTCACAGCTCAGAAACTCACATGCGATGATGTTGCCGTAGCGATTTTTGGTCCGGTTCTGCTCTTTCTTGGCCACGTCCCACGAAGCTGACTGACCCTCAAAGAAACTCTGCCACAGGGGGAAAGGATTTAGTGTTATATTTTCAATGCAATTTTAACTTAATGTTTAATGTTTATCCCTATTTAGGTTGAAATTCTTACTAGAAAAAAAACAACTTCAAATTGTAATATTCAGGACTCTGTAAATCGATCACTAACATTAAATCGAGGACTAAATCGATCACTAACATTAAATCGAGGACTAAATCGATCACTAACATTAAATCGAGGACTAAATCGATCACTAACATTAGGCTTGTTCACAAAGTCAAAAGAAAAAGCTCATTTCATGGAGGATGTTTTAGAGAAAAGTTTGAGGAAGTGAACGCAGCATGAACTCGTCTCCAGCTACAATCACAACACCGTCTCACTCGGCGCATTTCAGTGTTTAACTCATTTACATTTAATATTTGTTCTTCATTCAACTGCAAACTTACACAACTATACACTCCTGAATGCCTCAAACTTTCACTTTTGCTATAAAAATTGTATATATATTTTTTATTTTGTTAATTGTCAGGCTAACATCGATACATTCTGTAGTACCTAGCTAACGCTAATATACTTCATTTATTCGTTATCATTCATTAACCTGATCTTATTGTAAACTAAACACGACACTGTGGTGTTGTGTAGCTGCAGGTGGTGCGTGTTGTGTAGCTGCAGGTGGTGTGTGTTGTGTAGCTGCAGGTGGTGTGTGTTGTGTAGCTGCAGGTGGTGCGTGTTGTGTAGCTGCAGGTGGTGCGTGTTGTGTAGCTGCAGGTGGTGCGTGTTGTGTAGCTGCAGGTGGTGTGTGTTGTGTAGCTGCAGGTGGTGCGTGTTGTGTAGCTGCAGGTGGTGTGTGTTGTGTAGCTGCAGGTGGTGCGTGTTGTGTAGCTGCAGGTGGTGCGTGTTGTGTAGCTGCAGGTGGTGCGTGTTGTGTAGCTGCAGGTGGTGTGTGTTGTGTAGCTGCAGGTGGTGCGTGTTGTGTAGCTGCAGGTGGTGTGTGTTGTGTTGAGTAATGCCAATAACACAACTAAAAAGAAGCACCACTTCTAATAATTTGCATTATGTATACCTTAAAGTCATCATCAATACACAACCCCATGCAGTTTATAAAGAACACCGTTATCCTACACAGAGGTGAGATATTAGAGAGAGACGGCTTTATTTCTCCCTGTAGTTATGAAATGATGTTTAAAGGTCATGTATTAGCGTGTGCTAGTGGAAGTTTTTCGCTTGCAAGTAAAACCACCAACTAACAGGAAGTGATTTCTGTGGTCACCATGTTGCCCGCGTTAATAACACTAATAACAGAACAGGAAGCCACCTGCCAGTCACCGGGTTTATGTTCTCATTATGACTTCAAAGTAGGTGTGTGTGTGTGTGTGTGTGTGTGCGATTGAGGTTTATGAATTTGTGTTGTATTCATTAATTATTGTGACTTTAAGATTCCGGGTCCTTACTAGGGAAATGGGATGCATAGTCTGTGTGTGTGTGTGTGTGTGTACACAAATGTAACTCTGAGGTTTGTTTTACTTGAAATGAGAATTTGTTGTATTTATTACTTATATTTTTAGGTCCTCAAAAAACCCAGTCCCTATAAGGAAACTGTGCTACAATGTAGTGTGTGTGTGTGAGTGTGTGTGTGAACATCTTTGAGGTTTATTATATTCCCAGTGTATGAATTTGTGTTGTATTTATTACTTATTGTGACTTTTAGGCTACCAAAATTCTGGGTCCTCACTAGGGAAATGGATTGCAGTGTGTGTGTGTGTGTGTGTGTGTGTGTGTGTGTGTATGTTTTTGTTTGTTTGTTTCTTCAAGATTTCAGGATTCTTTGTTGTAAAACTGTGTGATGTTGTAATGTATTCATTACTAAGGGAACTGTGTATGCAGTGTGTATGTGAGGGAGAGAGAGACACCTCACCTCGTACTCCTCCTTAAAGCCGTAACTGTCCGAGGTCTTCATCAGGTTTATGTGCTGCAGTAAATCTGCCACTCGGATTGCTGGGTGCAGTTGTCCTGTCTGATACGGAGATTCGGTTCCTTCACAGTGGAATCGAGGAACATCCAACAACCTGCTGTTTTCTGCTGCTGCATGGTTCTCATCTACACACACACACACACACACACGCACACACACACACACACACACACACACACACACACACAAAGTGGAAACTTTAGAGACTCTAACAATTGCCTCTGAAGAGTTCCTCTAAACCAAATCCTAAAACCAATTTATTAAATAAAAATAACTAAATCATATTTAATACATTAGATTTAATAAAAAATCAAACTGTCGTTTTTAAAATAAACAAAATTGCAAAAAATAAAATAAAATCACATCTCAGAAAGTATCGTGTGAACTTTTGACAGCAATAGAAACTTGACCTTTGTTGTCCAACCCCAAAACCACACCAAAAGGCCAACAGAGGTTTAGAACAGACACTTCTCCTTTTATATAAACACCACATTCTATCTGTCTCTCTCCCTTCTGTCTGTCTCTCTCCCTTCTGTCTGTCTCTTATCCACCACAGGACTTCCTTGAAGAACGACCAATCAGCACCAGAGAATGAAGAGAATCATGAATACTGATACGCCTCATCACAAACACCACCAGAACATAACTGTAAAGCTCCTCTAATGTTAGCATGGTGGCAGAGAATTAGCAGGTTAAGTAGATCCACTCTTTCATCCAGTATACATAAGATCCAGAAGGTTTTCTGCTCGCACTGTGCACATCTGCATGGTGTGTATAGAGATACGTCTATCTCTATGTTTTTGCTATATTTTGTTGTATATTGACGCATACCTTAATAATTTTAATTAAACAATGTTGTGTGTGTGTATTTCTTTCCATCAAATATTCCTCAGATAACATTTATAATTATCCATGTTGTTCTTTCATGCTCCAAAGCTGTGAAGTATAGTGTACTGTATGAGAATACACTGACTTGGATCTTGCTATAGAGTATGGCAGGAGGAAACTAATCACACCCCTGTGTTGGTCCTGACCTCCTGAACACATGGTGTGAATTTGGTGAGAATTAGGGAACAGTGATTTTTTGCTAAAAAACACTAAGACTATCCTCTTCATCCTGTTCAGGAGGTGAAGACCAACACAGGAGTGTGATTAGTTTCCTCCTGTCAGGCTCCATGCTGAGATCTGAGTCACTGTACTGTAGTGTACTGCAGTGGATTATAATATTATAGAACACTACACTGTATCACAGACCTGAAACATGACAGGATAAAACTAAGTGCACCCCTGTATTACTCTTGACCTCCATAGCACACGGTGTGAATTTGGTGAATATCAGTGAACGTTGGATTTTTTGCAAAAAAAAAAAATAAAAATAAATAAATTTTATTTTTTTTCCTGGGGGTGAAAAAATTGGCCAGATTGGTCATGTACATTATGGAGGTGAAGACTAACAGCAGTGGGATTAGTTTCATTCTAACAGATTCTAAAACTGAGTTCTAGGATTCTATATTACACCATTACAAAGCAGAGTATTGCATGAAACTGTAGATGTACAATATAAATAACATGAATTAACTATAATATATATACTGTACTGTAATATATATATATATACTGTACTGTAACTAATGTAATGTAACTACACTGTAAGCTGTACATGTATTTGTTCTCATTCATCAGTAAAATATTTAAATTTGAGCTTCACAATCCTGTTTGTTTCATTGAGTGTAATATATCATATACATTAACAGCTCATATCTCATCTCAAGAGTATGATAAAAGGAAAGTAATCACTTTTGTGCTAGTCTTGACCTCCTCAACACATGGTGTGAATTTGGTTCGAAAATGTCATAATGTAATTAACTATAATGTAACATATAATTATCTAACTGTACTGTAACTATAATGTAACTATAATGTAACTTATTAACTTTATTGTACTGTAACTATAATGTAACTATAATGTAACTTATCTTATTGTACTGTAACTATAATGTAACTATAATGTAACTTATCTTATTGTACTGTAACTATAATGTAACTATAATGTAACTTATCTAACTGTACTATAACTATCTTATTGTACTGTAACTATAATGTAACTATAATGTAACTTATCTAATGTACTGTAACTATAATGTAACTATAATGTAACTTATCTTATTGTACTGTAACTATAATGTAACTATAATGTAACTTATTATTGTACTGTAACTATAATGTAACTATAATGTACTTATCTTATTGTACTGTAACTATAATGTAACTATAATGTAACTTATCTTATTGTACTGTAACTATAATGTAACTATAATGTAACTTATCTTATTGTACTGTAACTATAATGTAACTATAATGTAACTATCTTATTGTACTGTAACTATAATGTAACTATAATGTAACTTATCTTATTGTACTGTAACTATAATGTAACTATAATGTAACTTATCTTATTGTACTGTAACTATAATGTAACTATAATGTAACTTATCTTATGTACTGTAACTATAATGTAACTATAATGTAACTATCTACTGTACTATAACTATAATGTAACTATAATGTAACTTATCTTATTGTACTGTAACTATAATGTAACTATAATGTAACTTATCTTATTGTACTGTAACTATAATGTAACTATAATGTAACTTATCTAACTGTACTGTAACTATAATGTAACTTATCTAACTGTACTATAACTATAATGTAACTATAATGTAACTTATCTTATTGTACTGTAACTATAATGTAACTATAATGTAACTTATCTTATTGTACTGTAACTATAATGTAACTATAATGTAACTTATCTAACTTGTACTGTAACTATAATGTAACTTATCTAACTGTACTATAACTATAATGTAACTATAATGTAACTTATCTTATTGTACTGTAACTATAATGTAACTATAATGTAACTTATCTTATTGTACTGTAACTATAATGTAACTATAATGTAACTTATCTAACTGTACTGTAACTATAATGTAACTATAATGTAACTTATCTAACTGTACTATAACTATAATGTAACTATAATGTAACTTATCTTATTGTACTGTAACTATAATGTAACTATAATGTAACTTATCTTATTGTACTGTAACTATAATGTAACTATAATGTAACTTATCTTATTGTACTGTAACTATAATGTAACTATAATGTAACTTATCTTATTGTACTGTAACTATAATGTAACTATAATGTAACTTATCTACTGTACTGTAACTATAATGTAACTATAATGTAACTTATCTAACTGTACTGTAACTATAATGTAACTATAATGTAACTTATCTAACTGTACTGTAACTATAATGTAACTATAATGTAACTTTCTTATTGTACTGTAACTATAATGTAACTATAATGTAACTTATCTAACTGTACTGTAACTATAATGTAACTATAATGTAACTTATCTTATTGTACTGTAACTATAATGTAACTATAATGTAACTTATCTTATTGTACTGTAACTATAATGTAACTATAATGTAACTTCTTATTGTACTGTAACTATAATGTAACTATAATGTAACTTATCTTATGTACTGTAACTATAATGTAACTATAATGTAACTTATCTTATTGTACTGTAACTATAATGTAACTATAATGTAACTTCTTATTGTACTGTAACTATAATGTAACTATAATGTAACTTATCTTATTGTACTGTAACTATAATGTAACTATAATGTAACTTATCTTATTGTACTGTAACTATAATGTAACTATAATGTAACTTATCTTATTGTACTGTAACTATAATGTAACTATAATGTAACATATACTTATTGTACTGTAACTATAATGTAACTATAATGTAACTTATCTTATTGTACTGTAACTATAATGTAACTATACTGTAACTTATCTTAATGTAACTTTTAATGTAACTATAATGTAACTTATCTAACTGTACTGTAACTATAATGTAACTATAATGTAACTTATCTAACTGTACTATAACTATAATGTAACTATAATGTAACTTATCTAACTGTACTGTAACTATAATGTAACTAATGTACTGTAACTATAATGTAACTTACTACTTAATCTGTACTGTAACTATAATGTAACTATAATGTAACTTATCTAACTGTACTGTAACTATAATGTAACTATAATGTAACTTATCTAACTGTACTATAACTATAATGTAACTATAATGTAACTTATCTTATTGTACTGTAACTATAATGTAGCTACACTAATTGTACTGTAACTATAATGTAACTTATCTTATTGTACTGTAACTATAATGTAACTATAATGTAACTTATCTAACTGTACTGTAACTATAATGTAACTATAATGTAACTTATCTTATTGTACTGTAACTATAATGTAACTTCTTATTGTATTGTAACTATAATGTAACTATAATGTAACTTATCTAACTGTACTGTAACTATAATGTAACTATAATGTAACTTCTTATTGTATTGTAACTATAATGTAACTATAATGTAACTTATCTTATTGTACTGTAACTATAATGTAACTATAATGTAACTTATCTTATTGTACTGTAACTATAATGTAGCTACACTAATTGTACTGTAACTATAATGTAACTTATCTTATTGTACTGTAACTATAATGTAACTTATCTAACTGTACTGTAACTATAATGTAACTATAATGTAACTTATCTAACTGTACTGTAACTATAATGTAACTATAATGTAACTTATCTAACTGTACTGTAACTATAATGTAACTATAATGTAACTTATCTAACTGTACTGTAACTATAATGTAACTATAATGTAACTATAATGTAACTTATCTTATTGTACTGTAACTATAATGTAACTTATCTTATTGTACTGTAACTATAATGTAACTATAATGTAACTTATCTTATTGTACTGTAACTATAATGTAACTTATCTAACTGTACTGTAACTATAATGTAACTAATGTAACTATAATGTAACTTATCTAACTGTACTGTAACTATAATGTAACTAATGTAACTATAATGTAACTTATCTACTTGTACTATAACTATAATGTAACTATAATGTAACTTATCTTATTGTAATGTAACTATAATGTAACTGTAATGTAACTAATGTAACTTATCTAACTGAACTGTAACTATAATGTAACTATAATGTAACTACACTATCTGTACTGTAACTATAATGTAAATACACTAATGTAACTTATCTAACTGTAATGTAACTACTGTAACTATAGCAACTAAAGTAACTAATTTAACTACCCTAACTGTACTGTAACTAATGTAACTACCCTAACTGTACTGTAACTACACTAACTAATGTAACTGAACTATAACTGTACGGTAACTGTAATGTAATGTAATATTTTGTTTGTTTGTTTGTTTGTTATTTTGGGGGGGGGGGGGGGGGTG